>VZRO01008588.1:1842113-1932391 GCA_013397915.1 Daphoenositta chrysoptera
TTTTTTTTTTTTTTTTGCCTTTTGGCCCCAATACAGAGCTCACATGTAAACCAAGCAGAATGCTTCCTGTCCTTTTCTGATAAAAAGTGCACTTCCATTCATTGTTTCCATGCAACTTCCTATCTTTCTATGGTAAAGAGGGGTAAATCTGAGACAATTTATGGGCTATCTCTAGGGAAAATAGACTTTTATAAAATGAAGTTTGAATGTTATTGGGAATAACAAACAAGGAATTTTGGAAATAGTTTGTGTTTGTTCATTTCTTCTTCTGTACAATCACTGTGCTGAAGACAATTTCATCCATTTCCAGTAATGAAAATGGAATGCTACATTTTCTTCTGTAAAGGCACAATGTTTCTTTGCATTTCAGATACTGCTTGTTATCTGAAGTAATTTTGTATCTTTTAGTCTTGATAAAAGTTCGTGATGCAAGTCAGGGATTTCTGAAATAATAGCCATGCCTGGGGGGCAGGGAAGCCCTCAGTCTGACTAACATTGACCACTGTTTAAAAAAGAATGGGTGCTTCATGGGATATAAGATTTGTGCAAGAGAATCACCTGCATTTGATTTTTAGACTAAGTACTTGAAACTTCAGGTTTTTTTCTACTACTTGAGGATAACAAAGGGAAAAAGTCAACAACCCTTTTCGAAACATTGGTGAACCATTTTGTTTTCAGTTCTTTGGCATGAAAAACAGAAACTGTACTTTCTGGATGTGCTTAAATGAAAGTCAATGCATTCATGCTGTTCTGTTTATAGGGATTAAAAAGATGCTCTTATGTTAGTGGAAATGTTTTCCAAATACTTGCTTGGGCTAAGGAATGGGAAGAGAGAATAAGAGCGTGTGTGGATGAGTTTGCACATTCAGGCATGGAAAAATACTGGAGAAGAGTTCCTGTGAGCAGTGTTTTGCTGCAAACCTCAAGAGAAGGTAGGGCTCTGACAGTACTTCTGGTCAGAAAGAAGTACAGCAGAGGTTACATAAAATGTAGCTCTGTGGTAGAGTACATCTGCTTTTGAAAGACTTCTTTGTTTTCCAGGTGCAGATGTTTGTTTTCTAAGATTATGCCTCATGGGTAGTAATGTCTTAAGATTGTGCTTAGCGGATGTTAAACCAAACAGGTTTTTCATTCATTGCCTTTTCTGTTTAATTAGCTTAATATGTGTATAAACAAGACACCTGGAGTTTCTTTTGTTAAACAAGATACTTAGTGATTGACATTGCCTAGCTTTGCCTTGCTTGCTTAGGTATCAAAATAGAATTTTACTGTATAACAAATAAATATGACTTTATAATTCACAGTTTTTCATGAAATGGATAGTTTAGGTTTAATCCATAATTTCTAAGTAGCAGTACATTGCTACAGCAGTTGAGTTTTATTTGATAGTTAACCTTTCCAAACAAACTTGCGTCAGTTTTATGTCGTAGTAAGGACAAAAGATCAATAGAAGCTTATTTTTCAAAAAGTGGAAGAAGGAATTTCTGCTTTAAAGATGTAATTTGAATTTTTTCCTATGCGGAAAAAACTGCTAGGTCCGTGCAGGTAACACTTGAAATTAGATCATCTCTACTAAACAGAGATAAACCTTGTGCTTTTACCAGTGGCTGGCAGCCATGGGAGTGGATGTTTTGCAACACATCCACCAGAGAGACATAAAAATTTATTTTGCTTAGAAGGAGAAGCCAGCATCAGGAGCTTGTACCAAGCATAACAGCAACCTAAAAAGGTATGGGGCATATCATCTGAGTGATTCCCAGTGGGCAGGCAGATGATGTTAGATAGACTTTACTATGTATAGCAGAAATGTCTAGAAAAACTGCAGAAAAGAGAGGATCAAAAGACACGGCAGATTAAGTGTAATCTAATATGTTGAAACATCTGAATAGTTTGGCCCATACATGGGATAAGTCTGGGCAGAGTTGATAATAGTGGAATGGGAATTAATTGGGGGATAATATTTGGGGATAGCACGTGGAGCAAGGGTCTAATTGCACGTAGCATCAGCACCAGATGTCAGTGCAAAGGTGAAGAATATGGGTTAATGCGTTGCTCCACAGAATTTTTTTCTTCCTTGAAGAAAGGGGAAGGGTGCAGGGAATGTTGTCATGGAGTTGCTGGAGGTTAGTGAGCTCAGAGCACTGGAGTGGGAAACCTCTGCTGAGTTTTTACAAAAGCACATGTTTTTAATTAGTACAGCTTGTATGTTTTAACTCCTTCTACAGCCAAATCTTGCCACCTCTACTGGATATTTCTTGAGGATATATTTTTTCTCTTCTCAGTAGAAGTTTTATAACTTGTTCAATTCAAATAGATACCTGTGGAGTCTGGTACCTTGGGTGTTTTGGTTGGTTGGATTGGTTTGTTTTTTTCAAAATAGTCAAAATTAGTCTGTGTTCATGAATCTTCTCCCAGCAATTTTAAACCTCTCACCCTTGCCACAATGGTAATTCAGTCAAAAGTAGCTCCACCATGAAACATATGTGCTAGATGTGACAGTAAAAGAACTCCCTGAAACTTAAGGATCTGAAGGGAAATGTGTAGATTTATACAGATATAAAATGCTTTGGACAGTCATCTGCTTTAGTCTTCCTCCTGGCCAGTAAGGTCTGATATTCTCTACCCTGCATCTTTCTTATGGCAGTCACATTTATTCAGGGAGGAAAATCATGTAATCCAGGAGTAGTCTTGGACAGCCCAGCCCCTTGTAGTTCCTGATCATCATGGAGGTGCTTCTCCTTTTCACAAGCAGAAACACAGTGGTTTCCTCTATGCATCTGCCTCTTGACAAAAAGCCCTGTAGTATTTTCTACCATCTGATCTTGTTATTTTAATCTCTCAAGGCTGCTTGCCAGAATTAACTGGTCCTGAGCAGAGATGTCTTGCTCAAGTGCTTGCTTAGGAGTGTGAAGCTGTTTTTTTCATGGTCATCTGTACTAAAAGCTGCTCTTCATATTAATAGTGGAGGTTGTCCATTATCCTCTACATTCAAATTACTAGGAATTTGGCTTTCCAGGTGGTCTTCTGTGAAGGGGTGTGCAGGAAGGAATTTAGTGTTTACTGCTGGAGAGTCACCCATACTGAATAAGTAGTAATGACTTACATTTTCTCTGGGAGTGATAGGTATGACTTCTCTCTGTAAATTCTTATTTGCCTCAACTGTTGAGTATATTTTTTGGTAAAAATGCTTCCCTCAGTGAGAAACCCTTTATGAGAAGAAGGTTGTGTAGGTGGTAGCAATTGCTCCATGTAGAACAGTGGCCCTTCGCCCATGCACTTGTATCTTTAGAAATGAATTGTGAGGGTCATGGGAAAAAGTTACTGCTGAGTCTTCCTCAAGTGCTCTGTGAAACTTTTTAGTTCAAGAGAAAATGGCTTCCCCTCCCTTCGTCGCTTAAAAGTATGTTTGTTTCAGCCATCATTGTCACTAAGAGATGTAAGAGAATGCCCTTAAATTAACCTTCTCTAAAAGAACTTCTGTGAAAGTCTGTCATTTGAGTGTACTGAAATCTCTGCTTTAGTTAGCCTCCTCCACATCTTAACGTGCCTTTCAGCATAAAGTGATGAATTCTAGCAGGATCTGCAGTAACTTGTATTACTTTGTACCTGACAGCATAGAGATCCCTTGTGTTCCTCGAGTCTGGATTCTGATTTTTTTGTTTTATATTAGTGTCATTCCCTCATTCAAAAATTAATTAGAATAAATCTGTCCTTCTTCTAAGGAGGTTTCAATCCTATTGGTGTGGCTTGTACCCTCTGCTATGGCATATGGGAAACCATGCTAATGTGCAGTGGAACCCCCAGCACAGATTGATGCAATTTGCGGCAGCTGCTCGTGCTTTTCAGCTGACAACACTGCAGAAGTCACCATGGAAATACAACAGAAAGTACATTACCCTTTACTATTTGAATAAAATCAATCACAGTTATGAGTTGGTCTTGGGTTGTTGTGTTATCCTTAGTGTCTTACTCCCATTTCTGCTACCTTCTTATAGCAGAACACATGTTACTCATTAGTAGCATGGATGATATGGGAAACAAGAATGTTGAAGTTGTATTGAATATATTCCAGATGGCCACAACTACACAGTATCAAACAAGGTTGGGTATGCACTGGTTTCCTTTAAAATATTAATTTGAAGTGAAAAATAATTCAATACTCAGCAATTCTCTAGAATTCTGAATTCACAAAGCCTTTGCCATTGTAAAATATATACTTATTAATTGGTTCTTATAAAACTGCCTAACCTGCTTTCCATCCTCTAAAGGCATTAAGCAACTAAAATTTGACTGTGGTAGGAGCCAGGATTTCCTAACAAGATTAAGTGGTTACATGCTCCAAAGTTAAACAAAAGCCCAAGGATGGCTGTGTGTGTGCTCTGACATTCCGACCAGAGAAGCCTCTAAAGGCTTGTGACCACACTAGGATGGATAAACTGGGAGGTATCTTTGACCCTTTACGTTTGATTGATGGAGATGCAGGAGAATATCTGTTCATGTTTAGAGCTGAAAAGGTAATCTTGATGCGTTAATTGAATGTTGAAAAGAAGGAATTTTGGCAGGATATTGGTGTTGCTGAGGCAGGTGAGGTTGGCAGAAACAGGGTGTGAGGCTGGAGTGGGAAACTGGCAGAGCCTGATCCTGGGCTTTGTGGAGCGCAGAGCTCCAACGGTAAAGCTCAGGTAGGATGAGGCTGTGGTTTCATGTTGGCTTTCAGATATAAGTAGGTGGTGCGGAGGTGATAAACAATCAGATTAGTAGTGTCCTAAGGAGGACTTTATGCTTGTTTTTTTTCAGAGTGGTAAATATGCATTTTGTAGGATTTAAACTACATAGAGAAAGTAACTGGCTTTCTAGTCGGAGAAAAGTGGCAGGAAGGAAGCAAGATAAAGAGGAAGAATCTGTGAGGGAGTCAAAAGCTGCTAATTTGGATAGAGGAGAGCTCTTGCAGCTCCCACTGGAGTGGCATTGCCTTGTAGCAGCAGCCACCTTTCTTTGACTGGGAGAGATCTGCAGGTGCAGTAGGAAGGGCTGGAAAGAAATGTGGTTAATGAATGTTGAGCAAGTAACTCCATCATTGCTGCGGTGCACACGGTGTAAGAATAAAGTACACCGTAAGTGCAGAGGAGGTGGCAGAAGGAGCTGCCTTGTGCCATGTCCAGGCTGAGCATTCAGTGGACTTTGTGACCTAGAATTAAGCTTTCCTTTCACTTGGTGCTACCTCCTGGCATGCCAGTGCGTGCTGGGCATGGCACTATACCCAGATTGGTTGGGCAGATATGCCAATATCAGCGCATGAGGATTGCGGGTTTGGTATTGCCAGCATGTGTAAGGGAAATGGTGATGGTGAGTTGCTGGGAAGGGCAGGATGGGCCCAGGACATAGCTACACAGGCACCTATGTGAAACTTGGCAAAAATGCGACAGCTGGAGTAACCTCTCAGTTATTTACCCCCCCAGCATGCCTTGTACATGGGCAGTCTCACAGCTCGTGTGGTCTCGCTGCAGTGGAGCATCCTCCTGATACTCTGGTCGTCAGTTCAGATTTCCAAGGTCGTTCCCCTTTCTCTTACAAGGCTGGTGTGAAAGCAGTTCTATCAAATGTGGTAGTTCCCCCAAAACACTGGTTTCTTAGACTGAGTGGCTTAGAGCAGCTCTGTGCGCCCGTTCCCTCCAAAGAGAGCTGACAGAGGAGCACGCCCCAGGCTGGCGGGGTGTGCGGGCAGACGCTGTGCAGCTGCACTGCTGGAGGAGTGGACCTGCACCAGTGAGCCGTGCTCAGGACTGGCACAGCACGTGGGCTCGCTGCCAGCAGGGTGACAGGATTTCTGCTGGAGATCTGGCCCCTGTCCAGCCAGGGTGGAGTGCAGGCAGAGCAGGCATGCCTCGTTCTGCCCGTCCCTGTGCAGATAAGCTCAGCTGTGCACAGTTACCCAGGATGTGAACTTCTGCTCCCTCCGGGACTGTTTCCATCTTGCATGTTGAGCAGAACAGAGGGATTTCTTAATGTGCATTTGAGGTGCCAGCAGAGGAGGCAGTTACAGCCTGAACGAAACAGTCACAAGCATCTTCCCCTTGTAGGATGTGAGGGGAAAATCCAGATGTCTTCTACTCTGATGTGGTAAATTTGTTCAGAGTAAATACCAGATGGAGGCTGGAGGGGAGAGTTGGTAGATGTACAGCATGGGAATAGGTGTTCACAAGGGAGGTATTAGCTCTTTCTCCTGAACCTTTGCTAAGTAAAGTGTATGTTTTTGTCAGCAACTCCATTTCTGCTTTTGTTCAGTCTTGCAACTTGTTCTTTGTGAGTGAGTGTGTGTTATAGTTGAAACATCTTAACCATCAACTCCATTCTGGCCTACAAGAAACAATTCAATGAACAAGTGCTTCTTCCCTTCCTAGCATGAGAAATGTTTGTGGAGTTTAGACAAGTTTTTTGTGCAGGTTGTATAACATGGTGTGCTGTAGGACTTACACATCGGTGGCTGGGCTAATTGATTAGTGGGTTCTCTGATCTGCTCTTGTACATCAGGAAAATGTGGTCTCTCTACTGATTGTGTTATTGTTACAAATTCTAAATATTTCTTCAACCATTACAAAGGGCAACATTTCAATGTTGAGGTTTTTTTTCTTAAACTGAGTATCATTGCTTGGACTGGTGCCATTTTGTATGTGTATTCTTTAAAAGGAGTTAAATAAAACCCAGAAAACCTTAAGTCCTCCAAGCTGGTGGTCAGTGCTACTGCCAAGCTCCTCGTTTAGAGAGAAGAAAGTTTGTTTATCCTCTGTACCCCAAGCACAGGCATGTGTAATTTATGCCTTGAGCATTGCCTTTACAAATATTCCTGCTCTGTGGGAGCTCATAGGATATGCACTATGCACTGGTGGGTTTCAGGAACGGCCCCTTTGTGGCCCAAGGCACTGCAGAAATCTCCCTGTGCTCGAGGGCTTTGATTTTTCCAGATAGTCTGGTTTAAGACAGACTCTGACTTGTAAATAAATGGCCAACTGCAAACTGTATTTTGAAAGAACCATGGTTTTAACCAGCAAAGTGTAGATCAGTGCTAATACAGTTAAACATATGTGTCCACCAGCATCAAATGATCTCTAGTGCTAGAATAGCTGGCTTTAGACTTGACAAAACCAGATAGAGCTCTGCCATTTAATCAGTTGAGGATTTTCTTTATTTTGAACTTCTTTCAAAGGAAGCATTTTACTTCAATTGCAGATGTGCACGATCCAGTAAAAAAACTATGCTTCTAGCTTGTATTTCTGTTTTATGCCTGGCAGCCTCTGAACTGACTGGTTCATGTGAGTCTAATTCTTATCTGAGTGACTTAGGTGCAAATTAGGGGTTAAATCAATTACGTTCTCCTGTGACCTTCTGAATCAAAAACATACATGTATCTGTTACTGTCAGGGGTGGGCTTGAGCCGTTTTGGAAAAGCAGGGCTGCTTTTCATAAATATTTGTCTTGATTTCGTTTCCTGAGATATAGTTTAAATGTAAACTGCCCTGTATGCTTCAGCTTTTGTGCTATCTTGCTATATCACATCACACGGTCTCACGTACTATATAAGAGTACAGCACTACATCATGCTGTGGCGATTATTTGAAAGGGCGTACACTCTGTTTTGGACTAGATAACTGTTATCAGTGTAGATAATTGCTGTCAGACACAAAATAGACTCAGTAAACAAACATTTCATTTTATCATGTGACAGATGCCTGCTGTTTTGTACAATGTATTTGAATGATGTTCGCTATAAATCAGCGCTGCTTCAAAAGCAACAAATCCAACTCGCCCAAATCCTTCCTGATGTAATTACCTTTACAGCAGATTTTAACTTTTCATTGTTATATATACATGACTGCATTTTCAGTGTTTGCAGATAACAGTGTTCGACATAAACAAATAATTCACATCTAAGACAAACCAATTCCCCTGACCGCTGTCACTGGTGGTAGGGGGTGTTTTGGTTTTTTGTTTTTTTTTTTTTTTTGGGGGGGGGGTGGTGTTTTGTTTTTGTTTTGATTTTTTTTTTAACGAGGTTTTTTGACTTTTCTTTTTTCTCTTTGTTTTCCTCCCTGGTAAAGAAAAGACTGCCTTCAATTTTGGAGTTCATACTTGATAATTTAGACTTTCAGAGAGAAACAAACCAATGAGTTAGCATATTCAGGACAACTTAGAAGGGCAATGGGAATAAATGTCCTAATTTTGTGGAGAATGAGTATGAAGCTTCTGCTTGTGTTCCCATGGATTTTCTGAACAAAAGGATGATCATTATTTGACAAGTATAAATTACATATTGCTTCTTTTTCTCCAAATGATGTGTATCTGTGTCTTTCTCTGCAGGTCCTGTGCCTCAGAGGGAATGTGTCTTATCACCTGTTAACAATTCACACCCAGTCCATGCCTTATTGGAGAGCTTTACAGTCTTATCTGGCTGTGCAAGCCGGGGCACGACCAACCTGCCACAAGAGGTGCACGTCCTCAATCTCAGAAACCCCAAGGAGGGTCTTGGCCATCATGAAAGAGAGGTAAAGGGGAAATTACTTTTTGTCCAGATCCCTGGTGATAACTGTGTCTACAAATGGGATTATTATACATTAATTTGCTGCATAAAGATATTTCTGAATTGTCACCAAAGTACCACAAAGAACCATGCGCAGTTTGCATGGAGACTGTCCACTTATGCTTTGCATGTCATATGAGTAAACTGCTTCCATACCTTGCCACTCTCTTCATTATCTTTCACAACCCCGAAGTATACTTAAAAAAAGCGGGGGAGGGGTGGGCAAAGGAAATAAAAAACAGATTTAGATCTCCAACAGACCTTTGCAGAATTGGCTGTCTTCAAAAGCAGATCGTTTACCTAAATGTGTTGTAAATTAACATGAATAGCTTTGGATCCCTGCCATGACCACTATAAACAAATACTGAAGTTCAGATTCTTTTACCAGTGTAATACAGCCGCAATGCTTCACTGAGGGGGGACTGCTGTACAGAAAGCAAGTGTTGCTGACTATGGTAGGCCAATTACTTATTTATGTGTGCTGCACTCTGAGGGACCGGCAAGAACTTGAGCTGTTCTGAAAGCAACAGCAGAATAAATTTTTTGATGTAAAGTTGTGCCATAGTGTTGTTTACTCTCAAAACACATCAAAACGGAGTGCCAAAGTGCAAAGAAAATGTTGCATGCCATGACAGCTGAGATTTTAGTTCATGCTCTTACAGTATTACACACACAAATCCTTAGTACTGTGTCCTGGGAGAGCAACGTGTGTGTACACAATTAGAGAATTTGTAATGAGAGAACAAAGATGATGATATAACATGGAGAAGCTTAGAAAAAGAGGATCTAAATCTGTGCTGAAAGAACTTTCAAGTGAAGTCTTTTATGGTGATTAAAATAAAGGCAGATTCTCTTGGCCATAATCAGTCTTTCCACTGACTTCAGTATCAGCCTTTTTGGATTTGTAGTGAGTTCAGCTCAATGTGTATTGTATGCATCCGTGAAACTTCAGCTGTTGTGTTCGTTTTCAGTATATATACAGTCTTAAATATCTAGTATATGAGAAGAAAAATTATTTACATTTTTTTCAGTAGATATCGCACTGGCTTCTGTTAATCAAAATTGTCAGGTCTTCTACTGTCAGGAGATGAATAGAAAAATTACACTTTTTTATGTGGGTCTGTGAACGAGGAACAGATTTTTTTTTATTTGGGGGAGGTATGGGGTTTGTTTTGGGATTTTGTTTTGTTCTGGTGTTTTTTAAGCCTTTTTTAGTATGCTAGGCACTGGGTTATCAGCCAGATAAAGACACTGTGGATGGCTGAAAAAAGTGTAGGTACAATCAGTTGTCTGCAAATGAAGACCAAATTGTATGGCTTTTGGGTTTTTTGTGGGGTTGGCTTGTTTGCTTTGGGGTTTTTTAGCCTAGTTTCTGATGAGAATTAAATAGCTGCATGTGATTCTGCTAGGGATTTGTCAATGCTTCTCTCATCACTCAGGAGACTTTAAATCCATTGCTAAGTCACAGGCAGATTTGGTACGAGTAGATCTCACAAGGTAATCACAAGTTTTATCGAAAGCAGGCGGAAGAGTGTCCTCACTGTGGGGACGCGGTACCGGGGGACCTTGTAAGGCCTTGGTTACTAAAGGGTTCTCGGGGCTGGGATGAAGCGGGCTGCAGCTGGAGCTCGCACCTCCCGAGGGACCAGAATGACTCAAGCGCACATTTGCATAAGCCCAAATTTCCCGTGGCCCGCTGCCCGTGCCGCTGGCACCGCTTGCGTCAGGCGTGAGCGGGGCACGCTGCTCGGGGGTGCGGGCTGTGCCCCCTGCCCGGTCCGCCTGGCAGAATGAGAGAACTGAGTGCTTGGCTTGGAGTAACAACACTCCTGTCCAGCAGAAAGAGGCTGCTCGTGCCTTGTCTGACGTGATTACGTTAAGAAAGCAGTTTGCCCTAAGCTGTCTTGTCTGTGTACTTTGGGGGTATACTGAGGTGTAGGGCACTGAATAAATTTCAGCATTTGGAGCCTTTAGCCTCCTTCTCCCATTTCCTGAGCAAATTCCAGTCACAGCCCTTGGAGATGGCTGCTCCAAAAATGCACAGGAAGCTGGAGCAACTTTTGCTGGCAACAGTGTTGAGCAAAAGACTGTAAACAACTTGGAAAGATCAAATTTTACTTATAGGATCAGACTCAGAGAACAATGCAGAGCAAATGTTATCTTTTCCATTATTGTAGAAACCAAATCCAAGTGGCCCTTTGTCTAAAAGTAGAATATACCCATCACCTTAAGTTACGTGAGCTTGATTTGCCAGCTGAGGTATTTCCTGTTGCCTGCAAATGCTGATAGCAAAGGTAGCGGTCTGTTTGTCATACAGTATTTCCAGTAGACTCCAGAATAAAACCAGTGGTTTTGTTTGACAGCACATTACTTAGATTTAGCAACAGCGAAGGCATGCTTAAAATAAATGATGTATTTGTTCAGAGGTTAGCTGAAGTTCTGATAATATGGAATGCAAGATCTGAAAATCTTTAAGGGAAGGCTTGCTTTGGGGGATGAGGTCGGATTGTTTTGTTTTTAACCTGCACTGTGCTAGAATGCTGCTAAATTACACATTCCTTACTTGCTGGGAGGAGTGTAAACTTCCCCTAGCAAATTCCTTGGAGGGTTCATGCATTAAACATACTTGTGCAGTTATCATGGTTCTCATAAATATGCAACATATGTGTATGCATTAATTTAAGTCACTTTGACACTTGTGTAGAATATATAGACAACAAGAGTTTGCAAATTTAAACACAGGAGAGGTGGCTGATGTGGGGGGAGGGCATGGCAGGGCTACGTGTTCCTCCTGTAACATGGCAGGCTTTTTAGTAATGGTTAGTAAGATTTGGTTTAGTAATGGTTAGTAAGATTTGGGTGCTTTTCCTGCCCTATAAACTGGAAAAAAAGAAGACAAAATACAAACTGGAAATGTATAGGATTATGTATTCTGAACAGTCTTTGCAAAACTGAATCAGTAGTTTGCCACTTTTGTGTTAAGGCAGAAATCTGGTAAATATAAGGTCATGTCATGAAATGCTGTAATCATATCTATGATCTTCAAGGAATTTGTTTGTATTTTACTTCATTAATCCCATTGGGGTGAACTTTCGTATGTTGAGATGGGGAATGTCTTCTTTTTTCAAGTAAAAACCCCCGAAGTTCCAATCCTTTTCAAGTATTTCTTAGAAATGTCTTTTATCACAATTCATATTTGGCCATGCTTTATCATAGGAAATAGAATACGGGTGCATGTAATAGCCTCAAGTGTTTATATTGAACTTGGCATGAAAAATGCAAGCCTTTTTTGTTTGTTTTATTTGATCAAATATTCCTGGGGAAGTGAGTGCGTGTGTGCATTTCTGTACTGATCTGGGCCTCAGCTGAATGCCAGGAACTACTAAACTCTTACAATAACTTTCTCTCTGGCTTTGAGTATCCTTACTGCTTCAGTTTCTCAGTTTTTAGGAAGGAGATAGTTGCTTCCTCATGAATCTGTTTGTTCTCAGGAAGAATTATTGTTTGTGGAGGCACTTGGAAACTCTAGAGATTTGCACCAGAAACATGTGTATAGAAGAGCATAAAAATTATTTCAAGATGAAAGTCACTCTTTAGGTATCTTATCAAGTCCTAAATTAATGGAAGATTCTTTTATTATGCCTGTTGGTTGAATTTCCCTGAGCTGCTTCAAGCATGCAGTCACAATTGAAATAGTTAAAGGGAGAGAGGAGGGGCATCTAAAATTAATCTCATGTGAATACTTAGGATTGAATACATATGAATACATGGAATCAGAGTTCCTGGCAATGGATGCACTATTGTTTTCGTTGACATCCTCATCCTCAAAAACTTTAAGATGTTATGCCTGATACAGATGTTTAACATGTGTTGTATGGAATGAAGGCAGGAAATCTAAGGATTTGTCTTGATTTTTATAATTTTGAGAAACGCCACTGAGGCTGTAATAATTCAACAGACCTTTTTTCCCCCTGTTTAATCAGTGCTACTTGGCAAAAATTTAATAATAACTTTTAAAAAATTCCTTTCAGAATAAACCTGGTATTAATATGGCTGTTAGCTCCTGGAATAGGCTAATTATAATAGGCTGATCCTGAATTCAGGATCATTTTTTTGTGTCAAAATGCTTTTGCTTTTTAGGACTATGAAGATCTGGGTGATGAAGGTGGTGGAAACCTAGTTCATTTTGCCTGTTATGCTACATATTTACTCTATTTCCCTGTGCTTTTGTTTTAACTGTTTTCAGAAGTTTAATACTACAACAGCCAAGGCTATATCAGGGAAAAATTTTTTGTTTTATGCTCAGGCATCCAGAGATCCAGGAACAGCCTTGAGATTCAGCTCAGATAAAGGGGCCACTTTCTGGGCATATTTTAAACATGCTGACCTGCAGCACCAGAGCAGGCCTGGAGGTCATGTGCTGACAGCAGGCAGGAAGGGAATTCAAGGTTTGTTATTTGACAGCTGGAGTTAGTGAGGATTTTGTTACCTATTCATTTGTTTGAATAGGTATACACTGCTGCACGTGGGTATATTTAGTACTTCTGGTAGGTTAAAAGCCTTTGCTTTGGAGAAAAATTGTTGCTGCTTTAGAAGAAGAAGCTTTGAGAGATAAAGCAAAGCAGTCTGCCTCTTCCAAATCTGAACATTGCAAGGGTATTTTCCTTTTCTAGCCTCTTCACTTTCTGACCACCTTAGCTTGGCAGCAGTAATGGATCTCTAGCTATAGCAGCAGACATGCAAGCTTCCATGCAAGTAGGTACAGGTGTTTTGAACCTTCAGCCTCTTCAGCTGGGAAGCTCCCCTATTATGCTGAGCCCATCAAGGTCAACTCAATCGCTTCACCCATTACTTCTTGTTCCTTGATGATGTGTGGTTCATGAAGTTGTGCAGAGGCAACATAATCAGTCATACTGGATATACAGAATGACAATGGAAAATGAGTTTGGCCACCTGCAAGCCTCTCTGTCAAGTTTGAGGTTGACTATTGCTTTTTATTGTGATCTTTTTGCATGGTGTTTTGTGAGAGAAGAGTGCCACATGAGAAGATGGAGAATGGGAAGTCCAGATGAGTTACTGCTTCCACCAGTGCTCTGTGCCAGTGAGGTCTCAGAGTCTAGTTATGAGTGACAGTGTGGCAAATGTACTCCAGGAACAGCCTGTATTTGTTGCTTGGAAAGCAGGAGTTCCTCATCACATGCATCTCTGATCCTGGGTGATTTCCAAAGCTTGCATACAGCTTGTGGTAGCTCCACTGGCTCACCAGGGTGGTTTTGCAGGCTGCTGTTACTCCCTTTATGCACAGCCGTGCCCAAGAGCCCAGCTGGAGCACTGGACTGAATCACAGAAATGAAGCACATGATAGACCTCATAAAGCCTTCAAGATAGTGGCAGCATGCTCCACAGAAATTGTAATCAGGCAGTGTCTGTCTCGGATAACTCCATGTCTGCTGAAAGATGCAACTCCCATGCAGCTGGTACACTAAAATGACATGGATGTCTTAATTGCCTTGATTGATGAACATGGCATTGCCATATCTTTAAGAAGTGGAGTTTGCTTGTTGTTTGAAAACCCTCACAATGCTCTTTCCCCTCTTCTCTTAGTTGGTGCTTTGAAGCATCTGTGCTTGCATAAAATACTACTTTTTTTTTAATGTGCCTTTTTCATCTTGTTTGTCTGGCCTGCAGTCGTTGCATGTTGTTTTTAGCCAGCTCTGGATTTGCTGGTCATTGGATTTGGCAGTCATTTCAAGTTCTGCCCACCAGACCTGCCAGAGGAAGTCCTGTGTTGGCCAGAGGAGCCTGTTTGTACAGAGCCGGCTGTCCTGCAGGAGCGTGGCTTGACGCGTGTCTGCCCTAAAAGAGGCATCAGTGACATCTCATGACTTGGAAAGAGCTGTGCAAACCCTTGGTATTTTCTGTTTTTAGAAGTGGGACTGTTTGCTGTGTGCAGAAAGTGAGCCCTGTTCTCAGTTCAGAGCTGTGTAGAGCGGTGTCTGAAGCCATGCCAAGGCCTACCACAGAACACTAATGCGTTCAGAAGGAAAAAAGTCAGTATAAGTTTTCTGACTGCTCACAGTTTTTGGTTTTGCTGACTGCTGCTTAAAACGTCATGTTGGAAGCTGTAAACTGGACTCTTGTTTTTCTCTGATGCAAGTGCCTGCAGGTACTGATGTGCTCTTGCAGGGTTGTAGGGAGCAAGAGGGCTGCTGCTGCTGTTTACTAGATGGACTCTTCCTGTCTCTCCATGTCTTGTGTGTGTAAGCACACTGTGCGTGTGTGCTCACACATTTCTTTCAGGCAGATGTGTGTTGATTTTTGATTATAGACTGTGATTTGTGTTCGTGGTCTCCAGTTCCCTCAAAGCTTCTATCTGACATGTCTTAGAGTATTTATAAATTATTACTTTGTCTGTACTTACTTTCCCCAAGAAAAGATAATTAAGGAAGTGATGACATTTCCAGGAGTCCATTTATATCACAAACCCCATGGTCAGGTTCCAGTCTAGCTTTGGGCTCGCGCATGTGTGTGTGAGATATTGGAGCAACATTTGTCATGAGTGGTCATGTTTATGTTGTTCTCTAGAGTGTCTGTTTGAACCAAAAGCTGGAATTAATGAAGTCGTTCTTCTTCAGCTCCCAGCACAGGGGAAAATTTCCAACATAAATTGTGTGGACCTTGCCATGCCTGACAGCCATGTTCCTGTATCAGCTGATAAAGTGAAACCATGCTATAGCAAGATAGGAAAGCAACAAATGTTTTAATTGGTTGGGTGTTCTTATGTTGATCTTTCTTTCGGTAACACTTTAATTACACTCAAGTTTGTGTTTCTCTAGAAGAGTCTCTTATTTTCCCTGTGAAACATACGCAGAGTATTTATACAGTAGGGAAACTTATTATTTAAAGAAGATGCAAAAATAGCACCACCATGAGGTACAAATATCTGAAACTTAAATTGCTTGAAAAAGTTCGAAGGAAATATAGGTAATTCATAGCTGATACTGTCTCTTTAAAAATTGCTATGGCAATTTATAATAAAGAAATATTTTTATTATGATTTGAGATCGTGCCATATGTAATAAACATGGTGATGGCAGTAGTTAGTGTTTCTAAACGAGAGGTCGTATTTGTTAATGACTCAAATGCCATCAGTGAGGGAAAAGTATAAAGAACTGTCACCATTCTGGAGATAACCAACATTCTCTTACTCTGAAGACTGTTTGAAGTCTGGCTCACTCTTCCATCATCTCTCAAGGAAGCACAGTGTTCATGTCTTCTGCATGGACACAGTGTGCTAGTGCATGTGAATGTGTACGTGGGGTTCCGAGGCCTTTTGGAATAGGTGACTCTGTATGACATTGTATGACATGACTGTGTATGACACAGCAGAGAAGTACAGCGGCACTTGCTTTGTAGGTGTCTCTTCAGAGCTGGCTGTTGGAACATG
This sequence comes from Daphoenositta chrysoptera, assembly GCA_013397915.1. Lineage (NCBI taxonomy): Eukaryota > Metazoa > Chordata > Aves > Passeriformes > Daphoenositta > Daphoenositta chrysoptera. The sequence continues at coordinate 1,858,136 of VZRO01008588.1, forward strand.
CCTTCTTTCCTCCACTAATTGGGTTTCAAGTGATACTTGCAATGAAGTAAATTGAACACTGAAAATGCACCTGGAAGCTACGTGGAGAAATACTGCATGCAAGGAGTAGCAGTTAGTTCTTTCCTACCTGGAAAGCAATCCAGTGTTTTCTTCAGTAAATCTCTTTTCAAGCAAGAATCAGCAAGACAGTGCGGATATGAAGTGCATAAAACGGCATCATTGTTCAAGAAAATACTTGATAGCATCACAAATGTCTTCTGGAGGTTTTTGTCAGATTTTATGGTATTGATTCTGCAATTATATAGAGATATGAGTAGTCTTACTTAAAAGGCTAGGCCTGATTTAATACAAAATCTGGTTCCTTAGGGGTTTTGGTGTTCTTTTTTCTGTGTAGTTAGTATCCTAAAATCATTATTTGACATATTCCCCAAATACCACTTTGTTTGTGCAGAGATTAAAAGTTGTGATTATTTTTAAGTTTGAAAATAGGAAAAGAATTTGAAAGATTGAAGACCCACCCCAGGGGAGTAGAGAGACAATATATTGGTAACAATTACTTTTAATCTTCTGAAAGCAGTTTCCTTTGTATTTAATTTCTAATATTATTTGTGAGCATATGTAGTACAGACACATATTTGCACCAACTCTTACTTGGGCTGGTGAGTTACTGACAATAAAGTAAACAAAACTGTTTCCTAAATCTGGAGCTGCTGTTAGGTTTTCTGTTTTTTATGAGTCATGCACACATGCTGTTCTTTACTCTGGCTTGGAAAGCAAGAATTTAATTTTGCATGTCCAATAAAGATGTGAACGCTGCATTTTACACTTTCCTATGTGACAGTGCCCTTTAAAAGACACCTGTGGAATGATGTTTCTTTTTTTCAGTCATCTGGATGTATGTGTGGTCTAGCTGAAAACCCTGAGGACCAAATTTCTTTTTATGTGGAGGCTTTCAAATGGCATAACCCTGCAGCCTTTCTGTCCTCTTTTTCATGTTTGTTTGTAGTATTTACTTGCTTTCTGAAGCCCTATTATCTCAGCCTCCTCCCCTTCCCCACCTGCAGATTGTGAAACAGTGGAAATTATGATGTTAAACCATTAAGATTTATCCTGAGATTTGGAAATTCTGTGTTCAGATTCCAGTTTTGCCATGATGTTCTTTAGACACGGTGTGCTCTGTTACATCTGCATGGTGTTCTGCAGCTGAAATGAACTATGAACCTGCTGTGTCAACTCTACCCTCAGACCTGGTGCAGATGAGATAGTACTAATCCTGTCTCTGAATATACACAATATTCAGTATCAGTATGAATACTAAGCCTTGATTATCAAGCCCTGTTGGGAGGAAAGATGTATCAATACTGTAGGATATATTAGTGCAGCTCTGTCATTTCTGGCTGGGTGGCTAGCACCTATCTAACTTGCTGAAAATGCAGGCAGTAGAAACTTGGGTGTACCTGGAACAGCCTGTGTAGATTTGTTCAGAAGGCCCCAAATGCATTTAGGGTAAATGGTCCTGGCAGAAATTTGTTGTACATCTTTTATCTCTCAGTTTATGAAGCTTTTCCTTTGGGACATGAGCTACTTTTTAGTATGTACTCATATATGCTCTAACATAGTTAACCCCCTTCACACCCAATTTTTCTTTTCAGGGCATTGGGTACCCTGTTAGACAACTACCTGGTAATAGTTTAGGGGTTGGAGAAGGGAAGATTTGGGAGAAGGGAAGGCAAATTAAAATTTGCAGCCCAGGCGATGCACTAAAGAAAAACTTAGATCTGCAATATATGCACACATAAATGTGGAATAGAAAATTATCAAATTAAGTAAATTTGTGGAATTTCTGAATGAATCTTCTACCTTAATTGTTAAAGTAAAACTTAGTGAGATTATACCATTTTTTGAATAGGCTGCTAACAACAGTAGGGGAGATGCTGTGGTTGTGGTGTACAGGAACAGATCCTCTGCCCTTAAACAGATCTAAAGCCAACAAGGAATTCTCCCACAAAATGTATAAAAGGAAGACTGGCCCCTTAGGATTCATTATATGCCATGTGAATGGTATTGACAGCTAGTGATATATGCAAAGCTGAGCGGAGCATTGTGTGTTTAGGACTCAAGTGCTGGGAAGCTTGGCTGATCTGCAGAAGGGCACAAATGGTTTCACTTAAATCTTTGGGAGCCTGGGTGAATGGGTGAAGTGATCCCAGCTTTCTGATGGGCATGAGTTTTCCATTGACTGAACCATGGGGCTGGTCACTGTGGGCAACCCTTGCTCTGCAGGTGACCAAAGTAGGGAATATCGAGTGAAGGTTAGATTTGGTTGGCAGAGCTGAGCAGAGTTGCTTGTGCAGAGACTGCTTTCTTTGCTGCAGACAGAAGTTTTTGAAAAATCTTATTTTGCAGGAGAATTCTGTTTCTCAAAGCTATGTAATGTGGAACACATTCAGTGAAAATTGAATTGAAATATTTATGCACAGGGAAAGATGGATTTTGCGTAATTCAGGTAAATGAAACTAACATAGGCAGTGTGTGTATGATATCTACATAAAATTTATTAGTAAACTCTTTGGGTTGCACAAGATGATTGTCACAGAACTGTCTCAGTATGACTTATGGTGATACAGTTATTGCCCTTTGTGTTTTGTCCTTATACAAAGGACATTATATATCCTTATATATCCTTATATATCCTTAAATCCTCAAGTTTTCTTATTCTTACTGTTCTTGCACTGTGAAAGTAATACTCCTCTCTATTGCAAATAGGACTTCAATAACTGGCCTGCCTATTTGCCAAGTTATTTCTATCAGGAAGAGCTTCTCTTACCTAGGTATTTGCATAAATGATTAGCATTTGGCAGCTCCAGCTTAGAATAACAATTCAGGAACCCCAGAAATTAATTGGCTATGGTTTTTTCTGCAAATAAATTATGTGACTAAGCTGTGGGCAGAAATAATCCAACATTTTCATGAAGTTAGAAGCACTATTTTGTAATGTCTCCTTGTGTTAGAACTTTCTGACGCTGGGTGAGCTGTGAACAGGCACTACTTTTCCAGTTAAACCTTACCAGCATGGTTGCCTACTCTTACACTTTTGAGGAGAAAGTATCTCTGGTGCAATAACCCACCACTTATGAACCAGACACAGGCAACTCTGCTGCCAGGAACAGAGCAGTATGTTTAGTGTCATACAGCGTACTGCTGTACTCATATTGCACATCATGTCTTTGATAATGTTATAGTACTAAATTTTACTTGTAATTTGCTTTTTTTTAGTCTGTTGTGTGGAGCAGCGGAATTACAAATCCACATGAGGAGACCTAAATGTGGTGCAATTCCATGCTATTACACAGACCCTCAGCTTGGTCATTTAATATTAGGGCTAGAAATGTACCAGAGCTTAGACTGGAGGGAGAACTACAGATAATTTTTGAATATGCTGCAAGCCCTTAGGCTTTTGTTCTAAAGGGCTCCCTCTCATCCAGCTGTTGGATACAACTGCCAAGTCAGTGTATGGTCAGGTCAGTTTTCTGTCTGGTTCTGATGATAAACCTTAGATCTTCATTAAAAACAATGGGTTGCTCTGCATGAAACAGGTGCCGAACTCCAGGGTGATGCTTCATCCCTACTGAAGGTGAAGGGAGCTGTGTTTGGTTCTTGCCTTGAACACGTGTTTCGGGGCCGCCATTTAGTGCCTGAGCTCACTTGTTCTGTTCAGTCTAGAGAAGGGGAGATTGAGGGGAGACCTCATCACATTCTACAACTTCTTCATGAGTGAAAGAGATGGGCAGGCACTGATCTCCTCTCTGTGGTGACCAGTGACAAGATAATGGCCTGAAACTGTGTCAGGGGAGGTTTAGGTTGGCTAATTAGGAGAAGGTTCTTCACCCAGAGGGTGGTTGGGCCCTGGAACAGCTCCCCAGGGAAGTGGTCACAGCCCTAAGTATGAAAGAGGTTAAGAAGCATTTGGACAGTGCTCTCAGGCACATGGTGTGACTCTTGGGGATGGTGCTGTGCAGGGCCAGGAGTTGGACTCGATAATCTTTGAGGGTCCCTTCCAACTCAGCTTGTTCTGTGATTCTCTGATTTTTCCTCTGAATCATTAATAATGGGAACATCATGCATTATTCAAAATAGTTTGTTAGTGGGTGTTGGCATGTTCATATGCTACAGGGCTTGCTTTTTAAGCTCTTTGTGTCTAGCACAGCACACCCTGACCTTTAGCCCCTATTGCAGGACAAATAGGGCTGGAGGGAAAAGGAGTTTTCAAACACCTTTTGGTCAAAGGTTTTTGAGAGTACTTCTTAATGAAGAGAGTGCAGTGAGCCATAGGTCATAGATGGGCAGTCCTTATCTCTTCTCTTGTCTTTTTTATGGAGCCTATTTTTCCAGTCTGGGTGGTAGATTGTAATGGTCAAGAGATTGTGCAATAGTATTCTCTTTTTTTATGAAGTAATGTATGGGACCACATCAGTCTCTGGTTTAATGCCAGTAGCTTCAGTGGAATTATGCCAGGGGTGAATCTTTCCCATGATTTTTAAAACTGAGCTATAACTGCTGTTTTGTCAATCTGAGTCTCTCAGCACTGTGTGGGCGAGAAGGTTCAGGCAATGCCAATCTATTTGCAATCACATATTTAGGGTAAAATAAGCAAAGGGTGGATTTTAGAATTAGAGTGTTGCATGAGCCTTGGAAATAAGCTTCAATCCCCTACACATCTGGGTAGATGCTACCAGGGACTCAGATCCATTCCCTAAGGATTGAGTCGTGCCTCATCCTGGAAGTAACAAGAGGTCTTTCCTTCCCTTGTGCCTCATGCATTGCAGCCCCCTCCTTGCTCTCTCCCAACGGGCTGCGAAGGTGGCCAGCATTGGGTTCTGTGGGAGAAAAAGTAACTGTCTCTGGGTACGAGTACTTGCTTTTAGTGCCATTGCAGTTTCCCTGGAGTTAGTGGGTTCCTTGCTACTGTTTTGAAGATCTTCTGTCTGACTGCTGGGATGAGTTTTCAAAAAACTGGTGATTGCTCTGTCTGAACAAAGAGTCTGCACTGGAGAACCTTCCCAGAAGGGAAGCAGTAGGATCTCGTGTGCTTTTAGGAACGTGCTTATTCAATCATTTGATTTAAGAGTGCAAATATGTAACCCTTCGAGCAAAGTTATGTTCAAGCAGTTACACCATGTGAACATACTTAGTTTCTTGGAAAAATCAGCAAACTCTCTCTCAGAAATTGTTGGCCCTGGAAAGCTGGGCATTGTGATCTACTATAGCTGGCTTGGTATCAAATCTGTAACACAATATTCAGTGAGCACAGCAGAAATACGAGGGGGAGGAAAAAACAGTATTTCATTTTGAATTCACAGTCCCTGTCTAAAGAATACACTTTTTCTTTAATCTTAATTTAAAAAGAAAAGTATCCTTCCCAAAGTAATTGATAAACACTTCTGAAAAGTGGAGCAGTAGCACATCCCACCACTTGAGGTGGATTAATGGATTAATCCTTGACTGAATTCTATTATGGCCAGTATACCCACATCATATTTTTTCAAGTGAGTTTCGGTAGAAATTCCAAATCTTGTATATTATTAGACACAAGTGAACTGTACAAATAGGTTTCTTCCTATTAATTTCTTTGACTTGCAATACCAGAACAAAATATGTCCTATAAATACTGTATTAAGAAAAAGAATAAGAAGTCTTAGGGCAGAGACAGGTATAAATTTTCAGATTTCAGCTCTAAATTTTCCCTGCTTTGAATGAGTTAGTTTAATCTCTGCAACAGAGTAATGAGTTAAGATGTCATAAATCCATCTTTACTGCATCACTTGTAAGTCAGAAAATGTGCTTATGTGATCTGAGAGTTAAATTTCTTTTTTTTCTTCTTTTTTAGAGAACAGCTGCCCAAGCCTAGGCAGTGTAATTCAATACAACGCCGCGTATTTTGTCCTGGCTTATTAGCACAGATTTGTAATGGCTGTTTTGGAAAATGTGCTATGAATTTATCTAAAGGACTTCATGCCGGAATAGTTAATTCAGCCTTACAAATCCTTGGCACTTAACTTTCATCTTTTTAGAACAAAACACAGAGCCTGTGATTTGATGCCTTGAAGTCAGCAAAACAAAATGGTACTTTAACAGCAGCATTTACTTTGATCAGTTTTCAGCATTTGTGTCCTTGCCTTTCACATAGTACAAATTGCTTTACCAGAGTAACGGGGCAGGAGCCCATCGACTGTTTTTGTAGTTGGTTTCTGTGGTGATACTCAGCCTTCCATGAAACGGGGATCCCTGGGGACAGAAGCCTCTGCAGCCGCCTTAACCTTGCTGCTGCTGGAGACCGTAAAGGAGCTGCGTGCAGCATGTGCAGGCGGTGGGGAGCAGCACAGACAGCTGCCTCGGCAGCGCCTGAGGAGCTTCGATGGACTGAGCCTATGCATGGAAAAGGGCTTTCTAGCAAATGGGACAGAACCACTCTGGGGTTCACATCCCCCTTGTACTTAGATGCTTTTTTAAGATGAGTGTGTAGGTTTTAAGATTTTTGGAATAGCTTTAGTCTATAATTTTCACCTATGACCAAATTGTTGTATTCCTCACAAGTTAGTCATGTATTATTTGGAGGAGTGCATGCCAAGGGGGCCCAGACATGAGTCTGGAAGAGGAGCTTCCTCTGACAAACAGCTGCTGAAGTTGAGCCTTGCTGTGAGGACCATTGCTGACACACGTGCCCAGAAGGTCTGGCCTAGCTATTCATTGCACAGTGAAAATGCTGGCTGTGCAACAGCTCAGTGATCAAATGAGCCCTTCACTGGGACTAGGGAATGTGTTGGATCCCATTGACTTATTTTCCTTTGCTGTTGTGCTGCTGTCTGCTTGGTTAATGTGCTGTCTCTTAATATGTTTTTAAAATAACATGGAGAAAGCAATAGCAGCTGCTTTTTAAATGGACTAGGTGACCTAAAAATGCCCAAGTCTATTTAATGATTCTGGTTTCATTTTCTTTTGGTATTGTTTGACCTGGTCACAGAGCTGGTCACAGAGTTGCCTGACATGCAGAAGACTTTGACTGAGGTAGTGTGCTGTTGAGAAGTATAAAATATGTGTATTTTATAAGCTGCTTTGAAAATCTAGGAATGGATGGAAATGGTCTCTTTTTTGGATCCCTGATTTTTTTTTTTTTTTTTAAAGCTTATATGGGAGTTTCAGAAAAAAGTTAGGAATTTTAACACAGAGTTCAATGAGTTCAGAGTTTCACACCATGTCCTCAAAACACTGTACAGCACTGAACACACATAGGATTGGTTTCTGATGGAGTTTCTGGGCAAGGCTTCACATAAATATTTAGTAATATGGATTTTGCCAGTGAAAATATAAAAAGAAAGGGAAAAGTCATAGTTATCTCTTGTACTATTAATTAGAAACATTTTGTTTGGTGGTTTGAAGTGATCCAGTGTCTTTCCATTAATTTGTGTTGTGTTTAGAAGGTGCTGTGAACTGTCTAGACATTTGAGAAAGGATGTGCCTTGAATAGCTCTTGATCTGAGACAGAAGGGTGTCCGGGGGAGGGGGATCACTTAGGACTCAGCTAATTTATGGTATAACTAGAGCCGCAGTGGGGGCACTGTAGCAGAAATGACATTTTGTTGAGATTGCTGTAGAGAGAGCAGGGATGAGAGTGTTTCACTGCAGTGCTGTGGATGGAGGCAGCCATGCCAGAAGTTGGCAAAGGGGCAAGATGGTGGGAGCACGGATGTGGCAGCAGAAAGCTTAGCAAGGCAGACCTGGAGAAGGGCTGGTGTCATGCTGGAGGTGCTGTGCAGCTCACGTGTTGAACATGTGCTTCTGTCAACATCATAACTTATAACACCTTAGAGTCCTGTTAAGCCTTTCAGTCTCTGAAGCAGGAGTGGGAAGAGGCATTTGGGTACCTCTGATGCATAGTCAAAGTCCAGGCTTTCACTTGGATCCTGCAGTTCAAACCACTCTCCCTCACACAAACACCTCTCTGGTGAGCTGTTCTGACCATGCCCACGGTACTTGGGCTGATATTTCAATGTGATAGCCACTGACTGTAGTTATGCAAGGTAAAACCCAAATGCTTGGCAGCAGGGTTTTGGCATAAAGATGTTGAGTGCTCGTAACTCCCCAGCAGTTTGCTTGAAAAGCTTTCCAAGAACCAGAAAGAAGTCTCTCATAATAGATACGACTGCTGTGTATCATCAAGCATTGACAGTGATGTTGGAGCAACTGTAAATACAAGGGGGGAAATAGTTATGCTATGAGGAGTGTGTTAATTTTGTACAACTTCTCAGTGGGAACAGTCACATTCAGACTTGGCTACCCAGCAGGTAGGTCCCTCAGCAGTGCTAGCTCTGAAACAGGAACTGGTTACAAAAAACATGATGACCAAGATGGTCCTGAGCAGTTTTTTTGGAGCTCTGGGTTAGTTTTTTTTTCAGTCTGTAAAACCAAGTTGGTTTTTTGCTCAAGGCTCAGTTTTCTGCAGAGTACTCTGTTATGCAAATAAGTGTAGTGACAGGGAATATATATGCTAAGGAATACAGTGATGGAGGCTGCTGCAGAAGCATGGTCACATTAACTATATTCTTTCTCAACTTTAGGACTAGGGATATGAATTTTGCATTATGTGTTTTGTTTCTTAGTCATTAGCAAACTGAGGAGTACAGGAATGCAAAATCACCTTTATTTGGAAAATTTTCACAGAAGCATTTCATTTAGTTATGAAAGAAGTTGATTTGGTGTTGAAGTCCTATAGCTTTTCTTAAGGATCTGCACATTTCAGACAGAAATGTAGGAAAATTCCATTATGTGGTATAACTTAACCTACAGTTTCAGCCAAAGGCATGAATAAATAAATCACCACTTCTGCATACAGCTCAAATTTTGTTGATTATTTCCATTTATGTATGGAAATAATAATGTGTTATATGTATTATGTATGTATTATGTGTATTATATACATATTTAATTTTCAAAGCTAAGGGAATAGCAACTACAAAGTCTGATAGTAGATCCAGTTGCAGAGAGTCTCTGATTTTCTCACTAAGGTGGTATGATTGCTCTGTGCTCTCTCATGTGACTAAAACAACAGGAAGAAATCTTCATGAAGTCTAAAACATCTGTCTTGTCTGATAGATGTTGGCTTTGAATAAATTTGTCTGAGATCAGTTGAAACAGAGGTACTTCTGCATTTCCTTATTACCCAAAGGACTTGGCTTAGCTGCTTCTGAGATGAAGTTTTCAGAGTGTGTTATATGTATTTATCATTCCTGCTTTTAATAAATAACGGCTTTTTTAAATAGCAAAAATTTTTTGAAGTTTCTAGTAAGAGCTGTATCTTTTACACTGACTTGACATTCTAACAAAAATACAACCAGGGTGCAAGCCCAAGCTGAGTACTCCTGTTGGCCAGTGCAAGAGGATTGTTACTGGTTTTCTATTCTTGGTTATTTAAGCACATAAACTATATTATAAGTATTTTCATCAATATCGGGGATCAAAGGAAACCAGTTATTATTGGGCATGGAAGTATGTTGGATCCACTTTATGCCATTTGAAGCTGAAAAAAAATCAGAATAAAATTTGAACTCACATTTGCAAGGTCAGAACTGCGAAAGACATAACTGGACTACTTTACTAAACTGGGGTTACAGTATTTTTATTGTTTTGTAAGAAAACATAAGCCCAGAACAAGGTAATTACATTTAATAGTTTAAACAGCTTGTTAGTAATTAGCAGTGATTACAGCTGAAAAGCCACAAGAATTAATGAAAGCTTTTTAATTGTCATTAATTTAATAGTGGTTCTAAACAACTTTTCCTTTTTACTTTCACCTCTCCATTTCTAGACAGAACAACAGAGCAGGAGTCTTGTAAAATGAATAATTTCTCTCTCATTTTCAGGTAACAGAACTACTTTGGTTCTATAGCTGATACAGTAAAGCAGTTTCTGTAGCTAAGTACATGGGTGTTTGGCATTTCAGGTCTCTGTCCTCCCATTAGGATTGAGAGCACTAGCACCCTGCAGTTTCCTAAAATGAGGTATTTTATTCCTTAGAGGCAGAAAATGGAGAGAAATGTGGTTCTTGGTACTCTGTGTTTTCTTTCTGAAATGTGTAAATACCACCATGTCTTCTCCTGGAGAGGCCAGGTGGTGCCAGAGGTGGCTGCAGAGGGCAGAAGATGGCACTGCCTGGCCTTCCTGCAGGCAGGGCTGGCACTGCCCAGCTGCTGGCCAGGAGAGGAGCTCATTCTTTAAAGCAGCTTGGGTTTAATACAAATATGGATTTACTCAGTTTTCCAACAAGTTTTAATCAGGCTTAACAAAGAGGAGGACAGGGATGTCCTCGGTGATCCCAGAGGTGTGTGTGTGGGTTTGATGTCTGTCACTGTGGGGACTGGGGACACGTTTGGTCAGTGGCTTGGCAGAATCTGGTGCATTCTGCTTGTAAGCAACTGCTACCAGTTAGTTTGGGAGCACAGACTGCTGTTTGCTAGCTTTTTTTTTGAGGTCTTAAGTAGTGGAAAAAGGTCTTTCTGCTGTCTTCCCAGTGTCTTGGACCTGAGACCCAGGCTTGGGTTTGACTTTATAGTGATGGTGAACTTTTCAAGGGGAAATAAATAAAAGAAAATAAAACAACTAAACAACAACAACCAACAAAACCCCAAACAAACAACCCCCACCCAAACAAACAAACAACAAAAAACCACCCTTCTTTTTATTTTGGAAAGATTTGCAACAGTAATTGGTACCTAGTTTTCAATTTGGTCTCTAGCTTTCATCTAGTTAGTTTACTGGATGAATCTCCATTTATTTTAATGGTAAACTATATAAGAATCATGCAATGAACTATACATACTGGCTCTTCTTTATCTCAAATTTTCTTTTAGATTCTCTAGCAGGATATGGAATTAATTCTGAATTACCTGTGTGCTCATTTCTGTTTGCCAGCATTTAGACTGGTGGTTGTGTTCATGTTTGCTTCCTCTATACTTTTTTTGGGAAAGAGCTGTGATTGTCTGTCAGGGAAGCTGCCTGTCACCAGTGTTGTGGGACATCAGCTTCCCTGCTCAGTCTATGGTAGATCATCTCTCCATTGCACACTAAAGATGTCTCCCTATAACGTGGGGTGAAGTATCAAGCTAAATCCAACTACTTAAACAGCTTATTAGGTGCCACAAAACCACTGTAATATCAATTGCAAGTCTGTAAATGTTAAAACCTGACAGGCTGTTCTGTCATGTGTTTGCTTATGGTTTTGTCCAACATTGAACCCACTCTAGAAAGGCGGTACCGGGATATGAGGAGCTAGGCAGGAGGGACTTCCAGCAACCACAAACTGATTGCTTCAAAGCCACCTGTAACTGTTTGCCTCACTTCCATGATGTCCACTTTCCTGGGATCATTTACCCTGTGTATCTTTTTAGTCTCTGAACACAGGCATTTTCTTTCCCTAGTGTATGTTAAAATGTCTTCTGGAATTCCTTCCATAAAGTAGTGTAGTGCTTGCTTGTGTTTCTGGATTTGTTCCTCCTGTTTTTTGTTTGTTTAGTTTTATTTGTTTTGCAGGCTAGATTTATGCCCTTAATAGAATCAGCAGATGAGGTTTTATACTATAAGCCAGCTTTGCAGACTACCATCTAGAAACCAGAAATCGGAGTTTGCTTTGCAATTCTTTTTATCTCCTTGTTCTCCAACTCTCAGCTTAGTGGTTTGACCTTTTGCATAAGCTATTTTTCATCAGCATTTGCCAAGGTTTTCTTTTTAGCAGTGCTTTGCAAGCATAGAGCACAAGTGTTAACTATTTCATATTTTATTTTCTCTGTGCTTCGTTGACTGATTTTTGTGGAAGTAGATTAGTGCGTAATCTTGAATCAAGAGGTCTGAATGCTAAAAGTCATAATATATATATAAAAATTACCTTTGATTCCTTGTTTCTAATTCCAGGAAGTATTCACATATTTCTGTATTTTTCCGTAGGTCACGTTACATTTGAATCCAATTTCATCAGTGCATATTCACCAGAAGCCTCTGGTGTTTCTTCTCAACTCTCCTTTGCCTTTGGTCTGGAAGCTAAAAACAGAAAGACTGGCACCTGGAATCCGAAGAGTTTTCTTTGTAAGTGTACACAGTCCTCTGGCCTGCTCTCTATCATAGCTGCTTGTCGCATAAGGCATGGAGTTAATGGCATTCATTTGGAAATTTTTCAAACTTAGATTAAAAAAACAAGTTAACAGGGGGTCAAGTTTCATTGTAGGGCTCTGGGGAACAGTTAGGTGGTAGGGCAAAGCAGTTTGGAAAAAGTAGCCAATTACTTGTTATGTGAATTTCAGGAAAAGAAAGCAAAACTGCTTTTCAGAATCTGCACATCATATAGTTATTAATACTAACAGCCATTTGAGTTCAAAGAGCTGTGAGGTTATAATAGATTTCCAGTCCGGATTGGAAGTCAAACAGCACCATAAAGCAAAAAGTCTCAAAGCAATTGGAAATATTAAGAGTGGATGCTAGTTGTGTGGTCTGTGACCAATCAAAAATTTGTATGTATTGAGCTCAGTATGTCCAGTTATGGTTTATGTCTCTGATGAAGCTTTGGTTTATTGAAATGACCGGGCTAAGCCCAGAATGAAGTCATTTTTGTTTCTCAGAAAGACTGGAGCACTGCTTATAATGCAAGATCCAAATATTACCTAGTATTTGTAAATCATGTCCTTACAGTTTGCCAGGACATTCAAGTTTGCTATTTGTAGTGAAACAGACAAGTTGTTTGGATTAAATTTTTAATGCGTGACATCATGTCTAATCATGAGTTGTCTTTATGAAAGTTGCAGCTTTCACTATATTCAACTCTAATTGCAGAACTAAACTTGATTATTTTTAGCAGTATCCTTATAGGGCTTAATTTTACTCCTCCAGCCCAGCTGACAGTGGTGGGCAAGATTGTTTCTGCAGCACCCTGTGGGAGCTTAGTTGTGTCACTGTGCATCAGCAGGACAGGGAGATGGATCATGGTGCAGCATTAGAATACTGAGAGGGGACACTGCTATCTCAGTTGACCTGGTATGGTGGTGACACTGTTAAGTGCACCAAGAGTTCTGTCACTTGCTGGACACTGCAAGCTTTCTGGAACTGTCTTTCTTTTTTCTGTCATCAAGATATGAGCGTATGAGTACCCTTGATATTTTGAGCTTTGAAGGACTCTGTCCTTTCCAGTACAGTGTATTACTGACTGGTGCAAAGAACATGGGCTTGTTTTTATTCTAAGGGATTCACAATCTTGGGTTTTTCATTGATGTTTTGGATTGATTGTTGATCAAAACATTGATGTTTCTTTACTGTTATCTTCTTGTTGACCATTCCTGTTACACGTCCTTAATGCAACCAGTACAGTTCTGGTCTGCTCAGAAAGTGGCTGAGGATAAACACGTGGAACAACAGTGCGACATGTCCTCATTCCTTTCATGGACAAAAGAAGGAGGATCTTTCATCAGACAACAGATGAACAGATAACACCTTGGACCTACTTTCAGTTTAGTTTTGATCTTCTCCTACAATACATCATCACTCCCATTCCCAATCAATCAGATTTTGTTCAGCTAGTTTGTGTTCTTCCTCTGCACCCAGGATTTTCCCTCTCCCCTTACTTTACTCTGGGAGTGGAGAGATGGTTTGCTGAGACCCATCCATTTCTGCTCATCTGATTGTGCTGGAGTTCAGATGGTGATCATGCTGAGCTTGCTTGGTTTGTCTCAGTGGGGCTTTGACAGCCTGCATTAAGGCATAGCAACAATAGGAATGTGCCCAAGGCTCTGACTGCCAAAACTGTACTATTAGATAAGTGTTTGCTTCAGAAAACTGTTTCAGGCTCTTCTGGTTACAAAATCAGTCTTGAAGATGTGAGCAGCAGCAGTCATACTTCTTGCCAAACAAGAAGTTGCCTGACCTCAAGAACTGCCATGATAAACTTGGCCCCTGATGCTGCAGGAAGGAGTGGGCTGTTTCTCAGGTGGGGCAGGAGTACCTGGTAGGCACTACAGATTTGCTGCTGTGTTGGGGGGACTCAAATCAAATACCTTTTCTCAAAACTGTATGTCTTAGTCTCTGCTGGTCATGATAAGGGCTGCACATTGTAGTGCCTTGTGCCATCCTGCCAGCCCATGGAGCTGGGATAATGCTGCTGCCCATGGGAGCTCCCCTTTTTTGTTGCAACGGACTGAACTGGCTCTCAGTGCTAACTCATCCCTAATCCATCTGAATAGCTCTCCGTAACAATTTTGGATCTCCCTAAGTGCCATATGAACTTATGTGTTTTTCCTTCCACCATGTTACGATTTCTATTTCTCTTTCCTACAAAGCTTGAAGAATGAGATTGCAGAATGCCAGGGCACTGATCCACCATTACCTCTCCCAGTTTAGTCCATGTGGTCCCTCTCACTCCGAAAGTTGACTTTGTGTTCTGTCCCTAAGGCAATATTTTTGCTGTAAACATAAGCTAACTTCAGTCTCTTACCAGGGATTCATCAGCCTTCCCCCTCTTCATGACCCAGTTTCTCAGTAGCTAGGGCATCTTGGGATGATGATCCATGAGGTTACGGCCTGAACAACTTTTAAGTGTGGTCATTATCTGTTGCTTTTCCTCAATTCCACTCTGCTCACAAGGACAAATGCATTGTTTTCCCAAAAGCTTTCTGAAAAAAGAGCACAGAATCATGTGGCACAGAAAACATGGAAAATGTGGAGGAAGTCCTAGCAGCACCTGTAGACAAATGCAGTATGCCAAACAGAGATCCAGGGGCTCTAGTGTTGCATAGAGCTGTTGGCCTGTGTTGAGCTGTGCTAGTTTGCAAACCCTGCGGTGATCTCTGTCCTGGAACAGGTTGTCCCTTTTCAGAATCAAGGGTTCTTGTTCTGGGTAAGCTGTGGGGCAAAGGGACATGCTGCTTCTGCTCTGGTTGCAGAGAGGTTCCCTGCCTCTGTCCCAGAGCCTTCAGTAAGTTCCAGACAACTGACCCTAGGAGTGTAAATAGCAGCTCCAAGGGCTGCAGAGTGCACTTCCTTGAGCCTTGTTTAAAAATACTTAGCTCTGTGGCTCTGACTTGTTCAGTCTCCTTAAATGTATAGCCAAAACAGAAAATTGAGTATTTTGAATCATAAAAGATTTCAAATTTGAAAAAACTTTTCTAGTGCCCATGAATTCTATGCTCAAAACAGCAATCTGTGGCATGCATACCATAGGAGTGTCATAACTATGTTATTGTCTGTCTCTATGGAAGCCTCAGGCAAGATATTCATTGACTTTCCAGCTTTTCCTTCAGACTTTTCAAACAATAGATTCATTCACAATTTTATTAATATACTTTATGTAAAGTATGAATTGCAATGACTTTCATTGATTGAGTCCTAGTCAGAACAGTAAGTAGTGTAAAGAAGTTTAAAGGACAACTTCTGGGATTTGCTGCTGATAAAGACCACGCTGCTAGACTCAGGTCAAAGTTTGTGTGAAAGGATCATGTAATCATTAGTGAAGTCCCAGGTCTTTATTTCTTTCTAATCTTAGCTTATTTTTTCCCTTGTAAAGTATAATAAAGTTCTCAAATTGTTACAGGGAAATGTACTTTGAGTGAGTAAATAACTGAATAAAAACTACAAGTTAATTGTATTATAACTTCCAAGGTTATTTCTAAGAAAGGTAACTCCAGGATATGAGTAGATGATGAATTGGAGCACAAGTGCTGTTAGTTGCACTGTACAGGTGGAGGAATGAAGGCACACTGAGCTTAAGTGGTGATTGTACTGGAGCAGAGGGTAGAGTTAGGGCTGTGTGTTCTCAGTGTCCTCATTAGCAAAAGGGTCTGGTTCCTTCACTATGTGAATTTATTGTTTGAGTTTCCATTAAAGCTAAGCTGCCCCAGGAAAGGACGAAAAGATTTAAAGTTTGTGTCAGCACATATCCAAAAGACAGGGAAAATACAGGACTACTGAGTTGGGCTGGGGTTTACCTTCTTATCACATAGTTCAAGCTTGGATTTTTGCCTTGGGCCTGGTCCTCCGTGAGTTAAGAAGCTTAAAATGAATGTGGGAGAAAACCCAGGCTTTGGGTACATGGTTATAATATAGGGGGAAGCACAGATTACCTTTTTGGTAAATATTTTGTCAGTATGAAAATGTAGATTTGTTGTATAAATGTGGTTTTGCACTTATTTCTATCATGTAATGCACATAGTTTCACTCAGTGACTTGTCACGTGCTTTATCCTCATGGAAACAGCTCATGGTTTCATTTTCACAAAATGTCTACTGGTGGCTAAACCTCACAGTGGGATAAATTATAGTTAAAATTAGGTAGCATGCCCCAAACAAACCAAAGTTTGTGTTGGGTTAGCATCAGAATTTTTTTAATGTCATGTTTTGGAGAGTTTTCCAAAGTGGCACTGAATGGAAGCACAGTGATTCTCACAGAGTGACAGTACTTTGGAGGAAACCATCATGACAGGGCATGGCTGCTAAGGGGAGTTGTTCTTCACTATACTGTTGCCTGTGTTGTCATTTTGCTTCTCAGGCTGCTTTCCCCTTCTATAAATCAGAAAGAACACCAGTGAGTACTCTTAAGAGAAAATTTGGGCATCTTGATAAAAACCTGACAAAAATTTTCTCTGTGTGTACAAGAAAGGGAAAAGAATATATGGAGTCTACCTAGTATGGTGTTAACAATACATTTAGCATGGTCAGGGTTAATTTCAGGCTCTGCATGGGTTGCTGTATATTGATGGGTAAAGTAGGTGATGCTCCAAAATTATTGTAATTTTAGTAAAGTAAGTCTTGAGTTTATTTTCATTGTGTTAAAAATAAATATACCTTAGTATCATGGCATTTCAATCCAAAAATACCTGAAATGGGTTAGTGCATGAACTGCCTGACCTAAGTAATTGTAAATCATCACTTCAGTTACTGGTGCATGTAGTCATATTAGTCTGACTGTGTATTTGTACATGTCACAAAAACATAACAATTTGGAAATTGGACATTTTCTGTTCAAGTGTTCCTGGGCTTTTCACTCTGAAGAGTATTGCACAGGTGGGAAGCTCTGTTCAGTTCAGCAAGGGGAATGCTTGGCATCTGTGCTACATTGGTTTTTTTTCCCTCAGCAGGGAATAAGTGCCAAAATTGCATTGTAAAGGGGAGTGGGAGAGGAAGTTGGAGGACATCTTTGCTGGTGATTAGACCGGTTAGATTATGACAGATCACAGTTTTATGTAAGATAGACAACTACTGTAGAAACTGCTTTTACCTGTGATCTTGGTGCATGTTAGTATTGCAGAAAAACATTACCAGACCTCTTCCACCACCCCACTTTTAAGTTTTCATACAGCAAAATAGTTTCCTTCCTTCCCATCAAGTCGTCATTTCTCTCCTTCCCTAAAACTAGTTTATTGCGAACATGTTTTGGCAGAAAACCAGAAGTTTTATGAAACTGCACAGAAAGAGGGTTTTATAGGTGCTACTCAGCAAGTAATTTTTTTCTTTATATTTGGTAGCTTTTTCAATTGCTTTTATAGCCTCGGAATGTCTTTACTCAGCAAGTGAAAGTAGTGAGAATTAAATCAATGAAAGAAAGTTCCCAATCCTTTGTGATTTCCTGTTAGAATAGATCCAAAACCCCCTTAAATATCTACATATGTGATTTTATATAATATATGACTTATAAGTAATGCTTCAGCTCTTTCTCTGAGATAGTTATTCAGGCAATTAAATGAGTAAGAGTTCTAGATAAGAAAACACTTCTGTAAACAAATAACCTTGCAAGAACTAGGAGTGAATGTGTGTGTTAAGGTAGTGAAATGGAGGAAGCAAGAGCAGTAATGATAAATACAAAAACAGATCACTTGCTCTTGGTTTGAGATTTGAAAAGATAAAATAAAAACTTTAAAGAAGAAGAAGAGATAGGATGAAGAGTTTAATTGTTAGTCATTTATGTATTTCTGAAAAGGAAAAAGCCATGTTCTTATTACTTCAGCCAATTGCTGGTTTATTCCTCTCACTTCATGAAAATATGGTTCACATATTTTGGGTCACTGCCACCAAACCACAGGCTGTTCTATGGTTTGCACTACATTTGGATGACTGACAAAACTCACTGAAAAACAAGTGCTATTTGTTTTCCTGTGCCTAGTATTTAACGGGAAATCAGAAGGCTAAATTTCCAATCACTGGTTAAACAGACCCAGATGTGAACAGAGTGCTCTGCTAGAAGAGTGAGGAAGGATAGGAAATGCATGACTAGTGATAAATTTGGTATAAATAGTGACTTTTCACTATTCAAAGTAAAAGCAATAGATTTTCAGTGTTGTGTAACAGTGTGAAGAAGAATTTAAAAGGACGTTTACATTACTGTAGAATCCTGGGTTTGTTTTTTTTTATAAATCTTCATCGTTCTTCTGCTCAGGAGCTGGAAATAATCCTGTAGTTGCCCTTTTCCACTTGGAAGAGTTCATATTCTCCCTTTCCTTCCCCACAGTTTCCTTGCCTTTTGAAAAAATGGGAAAATTAGCATTATGTGTCTAATTGAAAGCAGTGTTAAGTGAACAGTAACTCTTACTATGCTTTTCACAATGGTAAATTTCCCTGTAGACTTTATCTCCTGGCATGATTCAACCTTAGCAAATACTGCTTTTCTAAAGTCTGTATAAATGGGTTACTCCCAGAAATATTAGGGTGACCTCAGGCTACACGTGGTGGTGATTCTTATATTCTTGGCAAAAGAGGGGAAAGATTTTGTCAGCAGTAGGAATGGCAGAAAATGACAGTGTAGTAAATAAATGCTTGAAAATTATGCATGTAAAAGGAGTTTAAGAGTACAATAACCCTACTAAGGCATCCTTAAATATCTAGGGGGTTTGCGGGTATTTTTTTCATTCAAAGCTTGCTTCAGGAAGACATTGCAGAAGAGAAGTGATATTTCTGGCTTAGGAAGCAAGATATAGTACATGAAATGAATATGCAGAGCATGGTAAAAAAATTCTGTATGTGTGTTGTCCCAAAATAGGGAAATTTTATGATGTATAGGTATCCTCTGCTTTCACTGTAGTCACTTTGGTTTGGGCAGAAATATTTCAAAAATACCAACTTGCCAGTAAATTTCACAGGAAACTAGGCGGGTCCTTGTGCCTTAGCTTCTTCTTTCATGGGACTTCAAAGGCCTGCATTTTTTTGGGAGTCTGGTTTGCTATGAGTGTCATGGAGTTTATACTAGATCCCACGTGATTTAAGACATCTTTCAAAACTCGAGCTTTATTGTGTGGTGTTTGTTTCAGCTTCAAGAGGGGGCTGTCTGTGGGTCATTGCTCCAAACAAAACTTGTGTTAGGAGTGTGGATCGGCCAGATCTGGATGATGCTGCCTCTTGTATCTCCTGCTGATCTTTCTCATTGCTGCCTCTGATCCTAAGCATTCCTCTTTCTCCTGGTCCCTCTAAGGAGCCCAGACCCATCACTTTCAGAACCAAGACAGCTGGTAGTCAGGAAGATGTGGACTTTAGGTTTACCCAGGCTGCAAGTGTAAGGAAACAAAGAATATTCTTGCATTTAGTGGTTGAGGGTTATTCCCAAACCAATCTTGCAGGAGGCTGAAGGACCTGGAACAGGCACCTGTGTAAGTCTTTTCTCTTCTGTATGGTCATGGCTCCGTCCTTTCTTTGCTTGCTTCAGTAAACAGGGGGCTTAGCCAGTGGAAGTTTACAGAAGCAGGCAGTGGATTTTGGCAGGCTACTGGTGTTAGTGACGTGGAGATAATAAATCACAACAGGTTGTGTTACTGAGTCACTGATTCCAGTGGAAACTATAGCTGCAGTTGCATAGATACGCTTTGATTCTCCCCTTCACTTCTTCCACTAAATTGACTCTAACTTGAAACAGAATCCCTGGAAAAGCTTCTGCTACCTTATTTTGCTCATATCAAACCAGTGTTACGTTGAGTCTATTAGATGGTGTTAAATTAATGTGAGATGAATGGACAATTACCTGTGGGCAATTGATAAACTCCTCCTGAGCCTTAAACTTTGGGAACAAATTTCCCCCTTACATGGATTTTCTTGTTTGTTTCTTTATCATTCTAGTAACTGTTCCTTAGGGGTTTTGAAAGTTGCACTTGATTTGACACGGGTTCAGCTTTGATGGAAAATCCCAGGATTTCTTTTTCTAGGTACATAAGATGTGCAGGAGTCTGCTCTCTGATCTCATAAGGCTCTGTTTTCATCCTGAGAAAACACTGAACAGCCTTAATTATATAAGGATATTTGGTAGCTGCCAAACTGAGCATCTCCGAGGAAGCTGAATTAAAATTGAAAATGTAATTAAGATAATGCTGCTCTTATGTGTATTTTTTCAAAAATGTGAAAACTCGAAGTGGAATTTTGTAATGACTGCATGCGGTCTTGACAACACTAAACCAAAAATGAAAAATTTTGTCATTGTCTGAAAACATCAGACCTCTGTGGCTGTAAGGACTATGCAAAGTTGAAGATTCACGAATGTTGCATGTAATTTCAAAAGCAGCATGTTTCTTACCCACTTGTTGAAGAGCATTGTTCTCTTGATGATTATAGTATGCTGTATACGGATTTATGAACAACAAAAGATACATTTTTGGAATACCTGGTGTTTCTCTATCCATGGCTTTATTTTTCCTCTATAAGAGGATGAAAGCACATCAAAGTATAGTATCAAAAAACACCAGCTGACTCTGATCCCTGTGTAGGCTGCTCTCATAGTTGGTTCAAGACTTTTAATTTTATTCTGAGCAGACATACTCGCCTCCTACATGTTCCACCACAGATCTGATACTGCATAGGTCAGATAAAAATATGAAGGATGCTGCTTCTTTTCCTCCTACTATAGTTGCCTCAATCATGGCTTTAGGGGTGTATTAGTTGGTCACTTGTGCTGGCAGGCCCTTGATGGGTAGTGGTGTAGCTGTTTTTCTTGGGGTGACACTGTTGTTGTGAGGGGAGGGATTGGTTCATGCTGTGTGGCTGTGGACACTTAACTTTGTATTTTGAGTCATGTCCCAGAGGTGCCTACCTCTCTCTCTCAAGGCTAAATTATGAACTTGCTTCCTACTTGGGAGTTCTGATTATAACTATATTAAATACTTAAAATGTTATAAAGCAAAGTAAATATCTCCCTGGATCAGATTCAAGGAAAAAGTCAATAAACATTTAAAAGGAGAAAAGGAAATAGTTAAAATAAGAAACAGAATATGCTGTTTTGTGTGTGCAGTATTCACACTTGCCACTGTATATATTCGAGATGACTCAGGTTTGGTTCTGAGAGTTGTTCCCTCAGGGGAATAGTAGTAACTTGTGACATTTGGCACTTCTGCCAGGTAACTGATGTCCTGAACTACTGTGGCAGCCTTGCTAGGGCAGTTTCATTCAGACTGGAAACTTTTCTGAAGGGAAGTATGAAGGCTATTTTTGTTTTGTCCCCCCAGCATGAGGGGTGTATGTTTCCTTGCCTTGTTAGGGTGCAAAGAAAATTTCAGGCCCTGTTTTCCCCAGTGGTCAGCAGGGTAGTAGTGTATGTAACCAAAGTATGTTCCTAAACACATTTTGTTCTTTGATGGAATACTCAGGTTTCGGTAGCAAATTTTCTATATGCTGTGCTTGATCCTCATGTCCTCTGAGGAACAGCCCTTTGAACTGCGGTGCTTGCTGTGGCTAGTGGCCATGGCCAGTATCTTTTGGTCTTGCAAATGGATTTTCCATGTCCATCTTCTCATTTAGCCTCAGAAATGTGACAGGATATGTAGGTGTACTCAGCAGCAGAGGACGTTTCCGATGCAGTCCCTTTTCATGTCCTCACAACAACTGGAAGAAATAGAGCTGGGGCACTTTTTCCACTCGGGAACCTCAGAAAGTAACCACTAAAGGAGGTGAAGGGAGGAGTTTAAAGTGTCTGTGGCAGCAGTCTCTTAATCACTCAGTCAATGCATAATTAGTACTCAGATAAAAATTGGTGTATTTCCAAATATTTAAAACATTGACTTCAATGCTTTGGATTATCCTAAGCATGTTAGAGCTGCTTTTGATTTGTTCTGAAGAGTAAGTAGTTAATGTTCAAGGCAGGTGTTGAAACAGTGATGGTTGCCTTTTTTGGAAGGGTCTATTGAATTCTTTCCAGAACAAATAACGTGCTTGGCTCACTTAACCTTGCCTTAGGTCCGTGTAGTAAAAATCCCAACATTGGCAAGCACAGCAGAACTTCGCAGTTCTTTCTAAAACCTGGGTAGTGGAACCAGCATTTCAAAAAGACTTTAGTAAGTGATTGAAAAAAAAAAATATTATAAACTTCATGTTTATTTAAAGATGTTTACTGTATGATCACTTAGAGAGGATGCTTGTGCCAGACTTTTTAGTTGCTCTGCTTTCTGTCTTTCAGTTTTGCCCTTGTAGGATTTGGTAACTTTGATAGGATATGTCCCTCAGGAAGACATTTGTCATGCTGCAGGATGATGAAAAAAGTTTTCAAGTTTTAATTAGTAATAAATGAAAAACAAAGTGTATTCTGAGGAAGACAGCTGTTGTGTTAGCATATATTTAACTATCTCAAATGAAAAATACAGCAAAAATTTATTTTTGCAAGGTATATGCATTTCTTTGGTTGTTGCTTAGAAGGAGTGATATTTTCTCTCATGCTGTCCTCAAATGCTTAAAAACACACACTGATGCTGCTTAATGCTGATGCTGACCATAATAAAAAATACTGGAAACAATGTGTAAATGAAAACCAACTACTGTACGTACTAGATAAACTGTTTGTCTCTGAGGGTGGAATGCCAACATCTATTCAATATTCCTGCAAAATAATCACTGGTTAAGTCCTTAAATCCTGCAAGTTTTGTGCATGGAACATTTTTCTAGTTAGGCCAAAGCTCTTTGAAAGTGTCCCACATGTCTCTGATATAAAAGCCAGCATTGCTAAGGGGTGCTCTGTACGTAGTCTGGCATGACCTGGCTTGTGCTGTGTCAGTGTCACCCCCTCAGACTGTACACTTGGAATTTACACAGAATTTGAAGTGTTAGGAGCATTGTAGAGATGCTCCATGGAATCAGTCTGTGGCGTAGCTGCTTCTAAGTAGTAAAAGTACAAAGTGAATGCTGTTTACTAAATACATTATAGAGATAACTGGTTCCTCTCCTTTTTTAGTGCTGGATGAACTCTAATGGCAGACTTAGCTTCCTTGTTTGAGAAGCATGAGAGTTTTGAGAGAATGTGGAGTAGGCTGTGTTACACTGAATAATACAGACTTTTTTAATTCAAAGGAAGCATTTTATGGAAGTCATTTGAAAACAAATAAGAAAGATTATTCAGAATTGAAACAAATGTTAGTTTAAACTTTGAAAACCGTTCTGGTAAAAGGATTCCTAAGAAGCTGTTTTTTGTGACAGGTCTGGTCAAATTGGACTTTGAATTACCTGTGCCTTCTCTTAGAGGACAATATGTGATATGTGCATAATAATTGCTTGCATTATAGCTGGCAACACAGGGAAGAATTTGGAATTTCTTTTCATGTGCCAAAGGATGTAATTTATGTATTTACTTTGAGAAATATATGTAAGTGCCAAACATTTTGGTATATATCACCCTGAAATAGTGCTGGCAACAATAGCTCCAAGGAAGGTAACAGTCAATTGCCATTAGTTAATTTCTGTAATTGGAACCTGGCTTCAGATAATCTGTGTAAAATAATTACATTGAGAGATAATTATGTGTAAATAATGATCTGGACAGAAATTGTTATGGTGTATTTTTATGATGTGTTTTTCCCTCTTTGAGTTATTAGTAGTTTTGGCTTCTCATTTGGGTGAAAAAATACACTTTCATTCCACCAAAGAAGTCTGGGTTAGTAGAAAGATGTGAAAAGGGAAGGGGGAGGAGAACAACTGGGTGGCTCAGATTTCTTCCCGGGTGCTCGGAGGACAGCATAAGGTGGAATGGTGGTACTTTCATGAAACCTTGTCTGGTGCAGTGGTCTGAAAGTAGGGGCTGTGTGTTGTATCTGAACAAACTACAGGGAGTATGTCCAAAAAAATCTTCACTGATGCTTTCACACCTTGAGCGCTTGTTCATCTTGCTGTGCTTTCAGTCAAATATGTATTCTTCTTGACTTGGTATTTAGATCTTAGTGTTCATGGAAGGACCAGCCTGGGCAGGGCATGCAGGCCCCAGTCCTTGAGCACCGTGAAGGTGAAGTGTATGGATGGGTTGGGCAAATGAAGGAATGCTGCTCTTTCACCACTTCCTGTAGGGACCTCTTGAGAGCTGACAGAGGTCCTGGAAGTGTTGGCTACATCCATCTGCAGGGGCAGGCGAGTCACAAGGTTGCTGTTGGGATGTTGTTGCATTGTAGTAAATCTGGAATGACTTGTTCATCTTTCAAAACCACCACAAGTTGAAGCAGGTCACAATCTGAAAGAGGGTCTTACCCTCTGCCACCTTCTGTTTTTGAATGATGCTATTGCCACTCCAGTGAAGTTGTATTTGAAAACCTTTGGGTTTCCTGCAGGACCCGTTACACTTCTATGTACTGTTTTTCCATTTTCACTATTTTAAATAACATTTTAGTCTTTCCATTCAAGACCTCGGTTAATGTAACCTGTTCTTAAGAACTTTTCAAAAGATGTATATAACTAATCTGCTTTATGTATTAAACGAAAGTATTTCCTCCTTCTTGTAAATAAAGCAATAGTAAATACCTTCATTTTCTCTTATCCTTTCTATTTCCATACATTGTATTTCTGGGCTGGCCTTTTTAAAGTTACTGAGCTTGTACTCGTGTTCTTTCTGATTTGGGAGTTACTTCAGTAGTTCCCAGTGTTATTGTGCTTCACATTCTTAAATGCCTTCATTTTTTCAGACCACCCTCTTTTTACTCTCTCCCTCCCTTTGCCCCCACAGTTTATCTTGCCATGGAGCACTGTGGTTCCACTTCTGCAGCAGTACAGTTTTGGAGAGTGGCTCAGAGCCCTCTGTTATTCAGCTGCTATGTGCATCCCACCTGGGCTGATGGGCACTTCATTTTTTAAAAAACATCTCTGGAAAAGGAATCATTATGCAGATATTAAAATGTGCAACATTTAGGTATTGTTGGAAATAAGCCATAATCACCTTCAGTCACTGTATTTGGGTGTGAGAGATTACATTGCTTAAACGTGCTACATGTCTGTGTGGATAAATGAACCACATTAAAAATATGTTTTTGTTCCCATCAGGTGTCTTTAGGTTCCGTTGTTCAGTTCGAGAAGGGAAACTTCTCCTTGTCAGCAGAAACAGAAGAAAAGTTTTTTCCTGAGAAAAATGAACATCTGCTACAGTGGGCCCAGAAGGAATATGGAGCAGTAACATCTTTCACTGAACTTAAAATATCAAGAAACATCTACATTAAAGTAGGAGAAGGTAAACTGGAAGAAAACCAACAGAATTCATAGACAGTTTTAGATACTGAGAATAAGTCTCGCTTATATTTCACTATTTTAATTTTTAAACATACCTCTCATTTTCCAAGAGATGTGATATGAAAGGGGAAGGCAGAGAAATAAGAGCAAGCCTAAAGACCAGACCCTGGATTTAGGCAACTTTTAATGGATTCTGGTGCTATAACTTTATGCTCATAAATGTGGTTGCAGTTGCTCAGAATCTTACAAGAGTCAAACTGCCTTTTAAACAGAATCAACTACTCATGGTGATTGTTTAGGTGCATTCATCTGAAGAACTGAAGTGGAGAACTTGAAGTAGGGGGGAATTTCTAGAAAGACCCAAGTTACAGTTTCTTTTTTTTTTCAGTATTTGCTTGTATAAAGACCCAGGCTTCTTTGGGCAAAGAAATATTGCTTTCCTCACTAAAATAAGTTGCCTCAGTCTGTCCTTATGTATTTTCATCCCAAAGAGAAGGATTTCCTGTCCCTGTGAGCCACATGCCAAATTCTTCAGGTGGCCTAATGCAGGTGGGAGAGGACTCCAGCTCCTCGGGGACTTCACGGGCCCATATTGGGATAGGGTTCAGGCTGTAGCTCCATAGCTGAGTAGCATTGGAACAACATAATTGCATGATCCTCTGCAGCAATATCTCTATAGAAACTCCCAAACAGCTGAACTGGTTGGTTACAGAACAAAAACCAAACAACTAAAAGCCTTCTGTTGAGAAAACATTCTTTCCTAACCACCTGTATCTGATCATTTGATTTCCTGATGTATGAGCCTTGCCCCCCAAAATCAGAACATGCCTGAGTTAGTTGTAGCCAAATCCTGCCAAATTTGTAGAGGATTCCCCTGTGTGGTTTTTTTTTTTTTTTTGTTCTACTTGGCACCAGTCTTGGATTCTAATGCCAGAAAATCATTCAGAAATATATTTATTAGCTTATTAAAGTGCTCTTGGAACATATACATGGGAGTAGTGGTCTCTGTGTTGCAGAGGCAAATATTTAACTAGGTATGTCAAAAAAAACAGATAAAATTTTGTTTATTGATTTGCTTGTCGCCAGTCAAACCAGGAGGCTAAAGAGGAGAGTTTTGCATCATTTTTAGAATGCACTAAAACACAATTTAATTAGGAGTAAGTACACAAAATGGAACTTGGCAGGCAACCAAAACAGACAGTTTCTGACAAGGCTCCTACAAACTAGCTCAGCTGTAACCATATTGGATTTTGATTTAAATTCTTGGCAGAAGAAAGAATATGTGTGTATGTGTGGGGGTTATGCATGTGTTCAGGGGTGGGGAGAGGGTCAGTTCTTGAACTGCAGCAGTCATGTGAGGAGTTCTGTGAAACCCACGTGGGATGTGGTCCTGGTCTGCCTCTCTGCAGAGTGAACAATAGAATGACTGGATTTCACAAACCACAGCATACAGTGATGAACATTTTACACTTTTCATACAACACTTACACTCCTCGAGCAATTTAGTAAGGTACCCTCAGCTGATAGTTTGTGAATCACTGCTAGTATTGCTCAGAATCTATATTCTATATCTCTATATGGTCATACAAAGTAGTTCCTTGCTATGTGGCTGATACAGAATTTAATTGCTGTATCCATATATTGTCTACATTTCAGCTTCACTCAAATTAGACAAATCTGAAACTGGAAGATATAACATTTTAGAAGTGTAGGCTATAGCTGAATACAGCAAACAGAAAATGCAAGCCAAAGGACAGAAAGATCTGAAGAAGGCTGATCTTTCATAGAATAAAGCTGCTTCTGATGCCATGGGTCTCTGAAGCCACTTTTGAAACTGGAAATGAAAGGCAGCTGAGAGCACTAGCAAACTGGATCAGGGCCAAATGCATCTGAATCCTGTTGATTCTAAAGAGTGGCTGAAAAATACTGCAGGGATGGTGATCACAGCAAAAACTTTAAGGGGCCAGAATGGGGGTCTGAAAGAAGGGGGCACAAGAAGTGGGGCTCTTGTTCTTGCCTTGATTTGTGTAATGAAGGAGATGGCAGAGTGACTGCCATGATAATCACTGTCAGATTCTAGAAAGGACTGCTCATAGTGAAAGAGGTCTTGGTACGTGTTTTTCAGCAGAAGTTTAATTCCTCATGGTTCCATAAAACATGACTGAACAAGTCAGGAAGTCCTATCAGTTAGCTAAATGTT
The DNA here is from genome assembly GCA_013397915.1 of Daphoenositta chrysoptera. Taxonomy (NCBI): domain Eukaryota; kingdom Metazoa; phylum Chordata; class Aves; order Passeriformes; genus Daphoenositta; species Daphoenositta chrysoptera. The sequence continues at coordinate 1,885,799 of VZRO01008588.1, forward strand.
ACCTAATGCATCCAGTATCACCAGTGTAAATCCAGGGCAAATGTGCTAGCCTGGAGGGACACTAATTTCAACACATTTCTTAGCTAAATAAGAAAATAATTAGTCAGCCATACCGGTAACTAAACTGGAAGATGTACAGTCTGTTTGCAGATAGTAACACTGTGCCAGGTAAACCTGGCAGAAGCTGAAGCATCAGTCCTGACTCTGATTTATAGCCAGTACACACCAGTGCCCATATCCTGCATGCCACGCTTGCTTGTACATGGTCACATTGTGTCTAGCTTAGCTGTGTGTCCTGCTGCAGGATGAGTACTGCCTAGAGTTTGCATCCTCCCTCCTGAGACCCCTGTAGGCCCTTCCCTGATCCCATTTCTCTCTTCCCATTAAATGCCAGTCAAGGTTCTGTTCCCTGATGTGCTAAGGGCTAGCAAACTGCGAAATATACACAAATAAATCCTACCATCAGAGTGTCCAAGGAAAATTCCAAACACCTTGTTTATTCCCAGCTCAGACTTTGAAAGGCAAGCTCTGCTTGGATGGGATTTTTATTGCAGAATCCAGCTGCTGCTGCCCAGGGTGCCTGTCTTGGAGAGTGACACTTGATTAACAGTGCTCATTTGCACAAAAACCTCCTCAGGATGATGTTAAGCTTGGATATTCAACTTTTAGCCAAGAACCTGTGGATGACACCTAATTTGTGCAGAATAGAGCAGACAGTGTCTGTCCTCATCAGTAAAACAGAAGTGCTGCACACAGAAACTGCAGATGCTGGTGTGCAGTCCTCTGTCTCCGTCCAGGCAGCCTGGCACTCGCCTAAGGAGAGGGTGGCTGCCGGCCACTGCTCACAGCTCTGCTGCTTTTTGGCCAGCGGGCCCCTCAGCACCCCAGCCTGCTGGCCAGAGACCCTCTGCTGAGGGTGTTGCCTGCAAACCTCACGTCTGATTCCATACTTGGAGTCTGGGGAGATTAGAGAGGCACGGAATCCATAAACGGACTGATTTGGCTGGTGTGGTAATGTTTTTAATTGATTTCAGACACCTGCAGTCCTGTTCCAAAGTAAGTAGACAGCCCTGAAACTAACAAAGAGGAGATGTGTAGTGAGCAAAGAAAGATGAAATGGATTCCCTTTTCTTTTCTGCTCCAGCCCTATTTTGGTAACTGGTGTGGACGAGAGTCAATACGTTTTGGTGTGTATGTGAAGTAGCCTGTGATAGAGTTAAAATTTGCTGCAGAGGAAAAGCGTGCTATCGAGTGGAGGCCCAGGCTGGGGAGTCTCTGTGCTTCTGGCAGCAAGAGCAGCAGTTCTGGAGAGCTCCAGAGATGCCTGATGGAAGTGCCAGGAGCAAGAACTGAATTCTTTGCAATGGCAAATGATAGCACGTGTGGTAATTACCCATAAACTACTCCAGAACTGTTATTGTATGGCCTGAATCATGTTGTACAGCAGCTAAGAAGCAAATACCTAGTGTCTCTCTGTGTGTATATATTTATATATTTATATATATTTAAAAATTCAAGCTCAGCATAGACCATTTGGGATCATTTTCCATTCTGTGCTGTTGTGGGAGGAGCTGGCAGAACTGCAGCTGCATTCAAGGCTAATCTGGCAGGGCACATACCAGATGTTAGAGAAGTTCTTTGCTTGGGCAGTATGAATAGTTACAGCCTTATACAGCTTTAGTAGCTTCTGCAGGAGAGACAACAGGGTTAATATTCAAAGGCTAGTTTGTAAAAGATCAGGAGGAGAAACTCCCCTAATCGTTTCTGCAGAGAGCAGGGTCACCGGAGTCTCTGGTCCTCCTGCAAAGTTGTGCAAGCACACACAAATGCACTTCAGAGGTGACTTTTCAGTTCTCATTTATAGAGTGCATGGCCTCATCACAGCTTGTAAGAGTTTGTTCACAGTTTTGTTTTCACAGTGTATGCTATTTGATTTATTTTCTTTTTGGTTTTTTTTTTGTTTTGTTTTTTTGTATCTTACTCTACGGACCTTAATAGGAAAAGTCTTTTTTGTAAAGCAGTGGTCGAAGACCCAGCCATGCAGAATTGTATTCTTACAGGACTTCATGTGTTTGAACATGGTACTTAGTCCTTCTATGAATTATGACAATTCATACATCAAGCTATCTCAGAAATGCAAAGTGTTCCTGATTATCAGTGGAAATACTGTTTCTTGGGGTACAGTAATGTAGGCTGTGCATGAGAACTTTATATGAAGTGGCTATTTGTTATGGTTTGCACTGTACACTAGTGGCTCTTCACCCAGGGGGTGGTTGGGTACTGGAACAGCTCCCCAGGGCAGTGCTCACAGCACCAAGCCCATCTGAGTTCAAAAAGCGTTTGGACAATGCCCTCAGGCCCATGGTGTGACTCTTGGGGTGTCCTGTGCAGGGCCAGGAGTTGGACCTGATGATCCTTGTGAGTCCCTTCCAACTCAGAATATTCTGTGATTCTGAAATGCTCATGTTCAGTGAGGCAGTTAAAACCAAAAGAGAGATTAAATAGCTATGCTAGAATTTCATCATTTCAGGTATGGATATTATGATCAGACTTTGGATCAACAACTGATTCTGTAATTATCTTGCTTGTTTTAATTTTCCATATGCAAGAGAAATGCAGTATTTCTAGACAATACTGACACTGACTACACAATATATAGGAAATATATTGAGTAAGGAAGTGGAAAGTACTTTCTGTAGTATTTAAAAAATTATAAGTTTATAATAACAAGAATAAAAAAATTTCCACAGGGAGAAGAAGTTGATTCCAAAAGTTTCCTCTGAGTAAATTGCAAAAGAAGGAAATCAGTTTTGAAGGTTCAAGGAAAAAATTGAATGTATTTTATTAATTTTGAAAAGTTTTCACATATTTTCCTTCAGAATTGTTTTCAAATTTCTCTTTGTGGGGATTTTCTTTCATTAAATGTTTAAATCCATAAATAGTAACTATTCAGTTTAGAAGTATATATTTTATATCAGAAAGGTGATGTTTTCTTGCAACAGTGATCTCCCTTTCAATATGATGATTGGTCATATGTGCTTATACTAGATGGTAAATTCACCTTTCAGCAATACAGTGCCACACTGAAGCTGGTGTGCTACATGTGTACATCTAAGATGACATCTGTGTTTAAAGGTGCATATGCTTTCTTTTTTTTCCCCCCCTCCAGATCAAGTTTTTCCTCCCTCATGCAACATAAAAAAGAATTTTCTCTCTTTGAATTACCTTGCGGGATATCTACAACCAAAACCAGCAGAGGGGTGCCTTATGTCTAACTTATTCCAAGAAAGAGAAGTTCATATCATTGAACTAAGCACTCCAAATTCCAATCCTAACAGGTAAAGTATCATCTAAATAGACTAAAACTGTTTGAAATAATAACTAAAAATTTCACTTGTCTAATAAAAATCAACTGAAAGTAGCCATTTCATCCTTTCAAGAAAAGCTTGGACTTTTGTACTTTGCCTTAAATAGGCAGAAGTTTGTTCTTCAGTATGTAAAGATTTTTAATTCTGCTTCAGAAGCACAGGATTTTTCCAGACAAGACTGCAAAGCACAGCTTTTATGAACTATATACTGCTCCCTTTCTTGCTCAATCAATCACATTTTTCCAAGGATAAGGTGAATAAGGGAATATCAGTAAGGGAAGTATCTTATAAGAGAGTTTAAGGTTAGACCACTATGTGAGATGGTGAGAGAGTTTGAAAGTAATCTTGACCTGTCACAGGTAGGGATGACTGGCAGCAAAGCCTGGGACAGTGGCTCCCAAACAATGTCCAGAGGTTGCAGGTCTTCTGTGGTCTATGGTTAGTGTTCCACAGTTGCTCTGAAGATTCACAACAGTATTTTTTTTCTGTCAACTCTCCAGTGGAATTTAAGGGATAGTTTGATAATTATGAGAAATGTTAAGGGTTGACAGTAGTGCACTGACCAAAATATTTTGGAACTACTGCTTAGGAAAAGTAACTCTGTACACGTTATGAGGATTCTCTAAATTGTCAAAGGTACCTTTACGAGGTAAGACATTTAAAATACTCATCCTTTGCTGGTCTTTCCTAGATCTTAGTGGGAGAACATGAGTGGGGTTTGCTTCAGATAGTCATATTTGGAAAACCTCTTCTAAGTGCCAAGTATGATTGCTAGAACAGAAATTTGCTATGAAACTTAGATGGTTACAATTTCATCAGAGATAAGGTAGAATTAAAATCCTGTCTGCTTACTGCTGACACTGGATATCTGCCACTGTCCAGTTCTGCTCCTCATGCAGCTACACATGAGCATATCCTATCTCTAATGAGAAAATCACACAGGGAAATGGAGGTGGGAGGAGGTGTTTTTGTGAAAAGGATAATTCCCATTGCGAGATGTTGAACCCAGAGCCTGATCATTTTCTTGCCTAGTGACCTGGGAATAGTAGGAAAGTGCTGAGATGCAGTGCAAGTGGAGTAGGTAACCCCAAATGATGATGCAGCCCCATCCTGAACAGAGCTGATGATAATCTCAGCATCGTTCCAAGTCCCTTGTAGTGTTACACAATGACAGCCCTGGCTCCAAGCTTTTGGCTTTGGATGATACTACAATAGGAATTTGCTTTTCAGATGATAACACTGCAAAAAGTTTAAATATGTTGCTGTTAAAAGTAAAATAAAAAAAAGGTACTAAGTTGCTTTGTTCTTAGTTTTATGCATTATCCACAGCTATCTTTACAAAGTTTAAATCCCCAAAGAAACATACAGAAGCTGAGCTGGGCATGAAACTGCAGGAGATGGAACAAAAGTCCCCAGATACTCTAAATCTCAGTGTAGAATATTAGTTGGAACCTATTACTTGGGGATGAGCACGTTCTTGTAATGTATGGCCCCATAAGGTGATCTGGAAGTGTAGGTTTTTCTGTTGAATTGGTATTTTGCATAATGAGATGTTTTTGATGGGTAAGAACCCAGTTGCTTTACTTATTTTACTGAGGTCTTGAAAATCTGGATAGTTTTCATCTATTTTCCAGCAAGCAGTAGGCTGGACATCTGGGTTTTTTTCTTTTTAAAGTGAGTATATATCCAGAAGTATTGGAAACTAATACACTGCTTAATTCCTCAAAGCACGCAAGATCTTAAGCAAAGTAATTCCACAATTTAACTGTTTAGGCAGAGACACCTGCCAGTATAGTTCTTGTGGTTTGAGTTGGGTTTTTTGTCCACGTGTGTTAACCTGCTTGTCTTTTTTACTTTTCTTTAGGTATTATTTTAAGTTTTAATACAGTTATAGCCAGAGGAAACTGAAACAGTTATATTTAGGCACTGTCACAGTGGAATAAGAAAATTGTGTTTACTTTAGAAAGCAACCTGCTAGTCATATAACTTACCTGCACTAAATAATAGGTGAATTGAGTAGCACACTTCTTGTAAATAAGAGACAGAAATATTTTTTGTCTAAAAAGTACTTGTTTCTATTGTTATGCAAAATCACTTAAGTGTAAATGGAATAACAATCTGTTTTGCACATGTTGTGTTGCCTGGGATAATATCCAGCATTTTAATCAGCTGGCCAGACAGTGGAAACATGATGGATTGGAAGACGGTTGATAGCTGAAAATTTTTGGCATTCTGTTCTAACTTTCTATTTTCCACATACAGTGCTCTCCAGGTGGATATAATCGTTGACATTAAACCATCTCAACCAGGCGCCAGACTTGTCAGAGATGTCGTTCTTATCCTCAAGTGCAGAAAGTCTGTCAATTGGGTTATCAAGTCTCACGATGTCCAGGGAAAGCTGGAAGTGATTGTAAGTTAAGGCACCTTTATTTTTTGAGAGCTATTGTGCTGCAACAGGATAGAACCCATTTAAATGTGATGTAGTGCTAGACCATGTTGATTTCTGAATGTTTCCTCTTAGCTGCTTCTTTTTAATTATTACTGCATTTTAAGGAGTAAATCCATAAACTTTTGTTCTCATTAACCTTTAATATATGGGCTATAAAACTGACCAACTGATTGCAGAAACCAGGTGGTTATGCAAGGATTTAGTCTGTCTTTTTGACTTCTGTTGAAGCACCCTAAACACAGAGTTGGATGCTTATCTCCCTTTTTGCTGTTACTTTAGTGAATGGATCAACAGGTTCATCTCAGAAGTTGGAACGATGCCTTCAAGTGCAGAACAGATAATACTAGATATGCAGCACACACCCACATCCCTTTAGAAGTGGAAACTCTTTTACTTCTGCTTGTGGTTGTAGTAGTATCTATCCCTCTTCCCTGCCAGTACTTCTGTCTCCAATAAGTGTTTGGTCAAATTGACCTCATCTCTCCTCAGACAGCAAAAAATAATTTATTTAAAAGTTAAAACCAGGCTCTCTAAAGTTAAACTTCTAAAATTACTAGAGATGCTGATTCATGTTAATTTTTGGTACAGGCTTTGTGGCTTAACACCATTTCTACTAATAAAATGTGTGTTCTCTTGCTCTGAAATAAATAAATATAATTGAACTGATCTTGCAGCCGATAAATTTGTGGCTTATTTCTGTCTTAAGTGATCAGTTAAGAGCACAGTGTACAGTTGAGCTGAATGTTTGCTCAGGACCACCCAGTAGCTTCATGATTAGCAGTTTTGCAGCAATTCAGTTACATTTTCAAACTCTAGTTCTTTGTATTTATAGGAATTTTACTTTGCTTAGTTGCTTTCTGCTTTTAATGTCTGCAGAGGAAATTCTATCAGGATCCAAAGGCTGATTAATCTAAATCTCCTAAGAAAACAGATTGGCAAGCAGGATTTCATAGTAGCTTTTAAAGAAAGCACATTTTGGTGTTGCTCAGAAAATTGAATGGAAAAATTATCTTGGAAGGATGATAAAGTTCCCTTTTGATCCCTGACAGATTTTTATCTTAGAGACAGGAAAGGATGTTCTGGTCATTCTGTAGGTCCAAAATAGTCAGTCCTTAAAGAGAAAGGTCGAGGTTGGTTGCTGAGGATTACCACTGTTGTAAGCAGGACAAAAAACTGTGCTTGACTTCAAAGTTTCATTCTGGGTTATTACATAAAATTCACCACTGTATATTTAGGCATATATTGATCTACTTTCACAGGATAGAGAATTGTGCTTTAGTTCACACCATGCTAGGAGATAGCTCAAGTACTGTTTTTCATGTCCATGAAGCTATCACTTTATGGGTGATCAATTTTCACAAGAGGCTTTCTACAGGATTTAAAAATTTCTAAAATGCTGCACTTGAATATAGAAAAGCAAGGCTGCTATTATTTTTAAAGTTCTTCTTTATTAATTATTGAAAGTATGAGTAAAAAGTATAATTAAAAATTGTTTCTGTAATGAGTGGCAGAAGGTAACATTTTATTTAGATTAACAAAAAGGTAAAGTAATACATAAAATATATACAGAAATGTCAGTATTTAAAAGACTTTGTATTCATGTTAGGATTTGTGAGTAAGTATTTACTTTACTACTTCATTTATATAGATGCTTCATTTTCTGAATATATGTTCATTTTCCTTTATTTAGAGGGGGTACGGGAGAGAACTAAACTCCCCCATGTCATTAAAAAGCCTGCATATCCAGCATTTAGGATCTCTTCATATCTCTATTAAGCTGAAGGCCTTTCCAAGCCCAAATTTAGACAATGCATAAAAACATTACTAAGCAATTAGGTAATGTTTCACAATGTTCTTTTTATTAGTTGAAGCAGTTCCATGCACTTCAATTTTCCTAACTTCTTGCCCTCACTACGAATTAGAATTGTCTTGAGGGGATTGGCAAGCTGAGAGGGAAAGGTTAGTGCTAAGCTGCCTCAAACCCAGGACTGTAAGTTATTGAGGTCTAAGTTCACACACAAAAAATGAAAAAGATGTTTTAGGTCATATAGCTCATCTCTCAGCTTGCTGTGTTTCTTGAAACTCTGAAAGAGGATGGATACAAACCCAAGTAAAATGGGAATACTTTAGTTAAATTACTGCACATGATGTATGTGCAGTGCTTTCCTCCCAGGCAGTGTTTAACTCCTGTGTGCAGGCAGTCCTTACATGCAGTGCTTTTTTATTCTGTGCTTGTACACTGCTGTTCACATCGCTGCGTTTGCAGCTGGTGCCCCTCTGGGAACTGTGCAGTGAAGTTCCAGAAAGAAAGTTAGTTTGTTGAGGGGCAAGGAGTGAGAGGTGCAATGCTCAAAACAAACCCATGAGGGTTTCAGAAGCTTGGAGGGACTGTTGTTTACCTGAGAACCACTGCCCACCACTTTCTGAGATGGTGACTGTTCTGAGTAGGGTAGTGGGGGCTCAGATTGCCTGGTCTCAATCACTGTGTGAAAGTGCTGGCAGGGCAGGCCAGTGAAGGAAGGTCTATTCCTGCAAGCCCTCGTTCTTACTTTTGTGTCACTGAGGCGATGCAAGACTGAACATTTACAGGCTCAGTGTGGAGTGCTGCGGTGTAAACAAGCCCTGGAAATGCTTGGGTCCCAGCTAGGACAGTAAAGTTTGGAGATAATATTTGTTCAGCTGTCTCCTCATGACAGAAAAGTAAAGAGATGTAGCCAAGTTGGGGTAGCATAATAACTCCTACCAGTCAAAGGTGTGTGGTAATATGAAAATACGTGATCAGTCGTGTCCAGATTTGCATGTGTGGAAGATCAAAGGTTAGTTGATCCCAAAGAGTAGTTAGGCACTAAAATTAGGATACCTGTTGCTCCATTTTTGTTTCTTATCTTCAGTGGCCTTTGCTGAGCGTTGATAACTGTTCTGGTAACAGTATCCTCAAACCAGACGCTCGGCACTTAAAGTTATCTTGAACTTCATTTGTGAAGCTCCAAGTGTTTAAAGGCTGCAGAACTGGGTCTTTAGGAAGAAATGAGGGAGGGAGCTGAAGGTACACTATGCCATTCCATCAGGACTCTCTATGTGCTTTACTCACTTCCTTGTTCAAAAACCTTCTGATGTCAGGTGGAGAAGTGCAACTGAGCTCTGTGACCTGTGTAGCACGTCCATATGAGCACTGCCTAAAAGAGATCTCTCTAGTCAATCTTTTGGTGTTCTAGAGTGAAAGAGATTTAAGATTTGTTCACATTGAGGAAAACCAGTGGGGATGAAATGAAGATGCAGCCTATGTGATGGAGAAGGTAATCAAGCATGGGAATGAAAGTGTTTGTGGGACATTCCATTGAATCAGCTGCATTAGAAAGTGCATTTCCATCACATTGCAGAAATCGTTGAAAAGTGGGTCGTCATGCCTTTCCTGCATCTATGTTCAGCTTGCTCTGTAGCCGTTGATGTGATTGTTATGGTGATCATAGTGATGTTGTGAGTGTAAAAATAAATATATATGTATTAGGTTTGGTGTGAATTAATACATGTTAAAGATGCCAAGCTGCTGAATGTAAGTTTCTGTAACACCAGTGAATATTTTCAAGCTGCCCCTCTGACAGTGAGAAATACTTTTTATGTTCCTTTGACAAAATTTGAAATTTTACAAAACATTTACAGAAAAATGAAAACTGAGTGGTTGCGTGACTCATTTATTTAATAATAATTCAGCATGTGCATTCATAAGGTTAGCATGTGCATTTATGAGTTTGCTGTATCAATGTATTTGTGTAAAACTTGTTTTGTTAAGTAGTTTAAAAATCTTTTCATGTGCAGAAAGTATATGTTGTTTTATTTAAGTAGTCTGGCCATGCATAAATGTGCATGCTCTCACTTAATGCTCCATTAAGCATTTCATTCAATCCTGTTTAACAAACTCAACACTTTGGAGGAGGCACACGGCATTTCTAGGGTGAAGCTCATTCAGACACAGCCTGTCCTTGGTGCCAGCTGACTTACAGCATTAGCTGGTAACAGCTCTACTTCATGAGCATGCTTTTTGCCTTTTTCAGTAATGCTCATTTGAACAAAGGTTTTCCTTTATCCAGCTTAAGTAATGCTCTAATCCAAGAAATTAAGGGGACATTCAAAAATTCAGTTGTCATCTTGAGTTCATCTCACCTCAGGAGTAATTTCAGCTCAGTTTTGAAGAAAGTATTGCATTATACAAATGTCTGTGAATATGTCTTTGTCTCGATTAGGGATTAACAGTTTCTGATTGCCTTGATTTATTGTACTCCAGGCAGAGCCTGAGAGGAAGCAGGGGGCTCTTTTCCATCTGTGGCAGGGTTTGGTTTATTTCCCAGGTGTCCTCAGTTTGCTGTCATTTAATAGAGTAAAACAGAATAAAAAATCAGGGTTCAATCAGTGTCACTATTCCATTGTAAGTATCCGTAAGTGGTTAATCACAAACCAAGTTTGTCTTTATTTGCAGACATCAAACAGTATTGGTTTTGGAAAAGAAACAGAGCGATCCATGAGTATGAGTAAATCAGTAATACCTGACCTTCCCTCATCGCATGAGAGTTTGATCAAGTGGGCTTTTGAGCATAATTATAGTCCAGTTATTTCCTACACAAAAGCACCTGTTGCTAATAGATTTCATTTGCAACTTGAAGATACAGGTAAGTTGTAGCATATAGAAAAAACATACCTTGTGTTTCCAGGAATACAATTACTTGAAAGGTGTTTTCTCAGTTTTGAAGCTTTGCTTTTGGCTGTTGCACTTCTTTTATTGCTCATCGTCAAGAATGCTGGTATTATCTATGAATGATGGTTGCAAATAATAATCTGTGACTTTTTGCTTAGAAAAGTCCAGGTAAGTTGCGTTATTTCCTGAAATTTGGTGGAATTAAATGTTTATAGTTTATCCAACACACAAGACTTTATAGCTGATGATACCCAGTGTTCACTGAAATGGATGTCAGCAATTGGATATCTTGTTAGTTAATAAATCCAGCTTTGATATTTTTTTAGTGTGTTTTTTCCAAAAGTATGAGCATAGTGTTTCCTTGAGACGATTAAATAAACATTGAAACTGTTTACAGACATGAGTGGCTTACCAAAAAAGTCTGAGCAAACAGAATAAATACAACTATTAAAAAAATCAGGTATTTGGCCAAAGTAATTGCTGATGTAAAGCTATCTGGGTCCATTGAAGCTAGCAGAGTTGCATCTGTTTTTTCACTAATTCTGAGTTTCAACCACTAAAGCTATTGTTTTACAATTTTGATAAAGCTTATGTTTACATTAATTTTATCAATTGCACTCTTATGGGTTCTGTCCTCAGCAGTCATGTATATACACCAAGAGATAGTTTTCTCATTTACTCACTATAGAGTTAACTCTTGTTTAGCTTCGCTCTGGTTTTATAAGTAGTTTCACAACAGTACTGACTGAACTTCTGATGGGTCAGGTAGTGGAAGAATTTCATCTAATGATTTGCACTTAGGCTGTTTCAGCAGCACCAAAATAGTATATTTGATGAATGTGATGTTTCTTTTACCTCTATGGATCTTTTGAATAAAATAGGTCCACTCATCAAAAGTTTATTTTCAGCTCTTGGTGAGAGAGATTTCTGACAGGGACTTAGTATACCAAGATTATATGCCTTGGTAGCAACTGAACCCTTAGTTGTATGAGTTGTGGCTACTTACCTGAAAAGTATAAAGATGCAGCTTTTAATGTCCTTCAGGAGCTCCCATTATGAATAATTTTTTTTTGGATGAAAATTATTAGTTCTGGAGACTTTTTAGGAAAAACATCTAATAAACTAACATGGATTTGTTGCTTTTTATTCTTTTTCAGAAGAGATGAATGATGAAGAAGACCATTCCCTTCCTCCAGAGCTGACAGAATTGCTGGGTGCTAACCCACTGCCAGCTCCAGAGAATACTGATGGCCTGACTTTTCCATTTCACATTAACAGAGGAAGACATGACACAGTGGGAGAAGAAATCTTCCCATCCAGGCATTCAGTAGATACATTAATAAATCATGACTTTGGGCATTCCCTCTCAAAACATAAAGAACCTGAAGAAGTTCAGGGCAGTGCTGATATGGCCCTGTCAATAAAGTGTGACGACAAACTCATGACAGTAGCTGTAGAAAAAGATTCTCTACAGGTTGGTGTAATATCTTATTCTCAGAACTGGGGAGGCTTTTTTGGGGCAGACCATTTTATTTGCATTTTAATTGAAAAAATAAACCTTTTAAGTTCTACAGCCATCCCCACACAAACCCTCCCAAAAACAGTTTGGTGAGGAAACTATACTGTAGATGTTCATTGCCATGACTCAGAATCCTATGTTTTCTCTTCCCAACAATCTGGTGGTTTTTAGGGGGGTTTCTGATTGATGGTGTGCACAGTTGGTTCTGTAAAAAACTACTGTACTCAACCATCAGTCTGAGTTTTTAATTTCCAAAGAACAAAGAAGCTGCTTTTGGTGGCAGTGTGAGACCTAAATAGAGCTATCTATCTTTACCATCTACCAGCTGACAGGTTGCTTGTGTCCATTTGCATTGTGGAAAAGAGCCTGATACAGCCAGCATTTTTAGCTCGTTTGAGACCAAACAGAGTCAGCATTATTAATCATCAGATTAATAATGAACCTGTTGTTTCCTTTTTTTCCATGTTACATTTATTCCTTGTCTGCCATGTATAACAGCATTTTGAGAGTGACCTTCCCTGGATGTCAGTACAATGAACTTCACTTCCTCCTGTCAGCAGTCACGAGCAGTGACTGAGCTGCACTTTGGGCAGGAGCTGAGCACAATTGTGCTTCAGCCCTCACAAAGTGCCTTTGTTCCAGGCTGGCGGCTACACCCGGACAGAGCTCTCGCTGCTGGACCACTCCTGCAAAGCCAGGATGAACGGGACCCACTTCATCTTGGAATCTTCACTGAACAAATGTGGGACTCGGACAGCGTATATCTTGAACAAGATCGTTTATTTTAACTCTGTGAGTATTTTACAAAGAGGATCCACCTTCTGTACTGCACATCGTAGTAGTACAAGGAAGCCATTGTAGTTAGCTTTAGTCTTAGCAAAAAGGAGGCATCCTGATCTTTTCCTGTCTAGATCAAACCTCCTTGCAGCCACAGTCTGGGTATTCAAGGAGGTATGAAGGCTGCACATTCAGTGTGCTCCTGTGGTCAGATAGTATCCCAAAGGAAAAAGAAGGAGTTGGAGTTAAATACATTTTACAACACGGCTGCCCTTTGGGACCATCTGTACCAGTCTCAGAGAAGTTGCACTGACATTCCCTGTGCAGCTTTGATGCATCCATATATAAGCAGTACTACATTGCTGTAAAGAGAAATAGGAATGAAGTTTTGTAATTACACAAAGCAATACCTTTTAATTCATATCCTGAATTAAGTGAAACGTTTTTCTTCTAAAATTGTGTGGGGGAAAAGGCTTTTAAAATGTGAGGAAATTACATTATTTTTGAATGCTTTTCTCTTAGACTTTGAATTTGTGTTTTTTATCAGTTGCTATACATACTGAAGGGACTCTTGAGTACTAGTATATGAGTGATGATGCAAAGGAGCCCAGTTAGATTGTAAGCAACTGCTTCCAGACTGGCTCAGCTTATGAGCCAGAGTACAATGCAGATATTCTGGGTTTGAATGTAATGACACGTTTCTCTTGCTGAGCTTTCCAGTACATAGGAGTAACTTTGGCAAATGATGGAAGGCCTGTGGTCCAACCCAAACAGAGCTCAGGCAATCTGATCTGACCTTGCCTGGTTAAAACTGTTCTATGCTGGGGAGTCAGTAGCACCTAACTTTAGCAACAGTCCCAAACCAAGATAGTATCATTGGCAAACGACAGAACAGCGTGGGTCTGGAGCTAAATACTCTCATGGTCCCTGTATTCTGTTATGGCCCAAAGTGAAGTGGGTATTTACCTCCTCTCCTTTCTCCAGCGTGTCTTTTAATGGTCTTGGCTTCACACTTGAACTCCCAATCATGGATGGGATTGTTCAGAATTTTGGAGCATTTCTCCTAAAAAACATACACCCTGCAGTGGAGTGTCAAAGGGTGTGTAGATGTCACATTTTAGCAGTTGCTTTATGTCTAAGAAAACAAAATTAGAATCCTGGAAGGGATGGAACTAGTTGAGGAGCTGCAAGCATACACAAGCAGAATGCAGAGCACTGGAAAACAAAACCAGAAATTTCCAGGTGAAGAAATGTAGACATGTGAAAAGGATGAAAAAAAAAAAAAAAAAGAGGGGGAAATTCAGTGAGAAAAAAACAAAGAAGGGGAACATGAAGAAGGAACATGGTTTTGGGTGTATGTATCTAAGAAAAAATTGCTAATGACATAAGAGAAAATCCTTTAGTGGCCCTAACATTTTTAGTGATTTTTTTAATGAGTGCACTCTGGAGAGCTTGCAAGTAGTAAAATATCCCTTTAGAAGGCCATTTCTTTTTTCAGTGTTGGCTATAGAAATACCAGAAATAGAATGGAAGTGGTAGGCTGCTTATTCAGACACCAACACCCAGACTGGTGTCTTTCTTCGCTGGCTCTGAATTCTGGAAAAAAACTCAGGGGCATTCTTTAAATATAAGCTACATATCCTACACGCTCAGCACAAGGCTGTTTAAGACATGCTTTCACCATTTGCTTAGCTGGTGCTCTTCTTTTGGCCTTTGCATTGTTCTGAAGAGAGAAGAAAATAATAACCATGAGAGTGCTCAGTTGTCACCTAATCTAATTTGTTTGCAATACCTCTTGTGCAGATTGTCATTCAGCTGTCACCACCAGCTGAAGGCAGCGGCTTTGAAGATGACGACATGGAATCGGGTGATAATGGATTTCCAGGGGATGCTGATGAGGGAGAGGTGGCTTTCACAAGCTGGCCTGAAATAGCGGTATGATATCCTCGGGTTTGCACCTGACAGTGAAGAAATACCTATTCTAATAGGCATTTCACATAAATTACATTGATTGTCTAGAAATTCGTTTGTCTTCTAACATATTTCTTCTCACTATTTTTTCTTATGACCCTGTTGAAGATTTGCACTAAGTACAAAGTGGGTGGGCCAGTATTTTACACACCAAATTTGTCATACCACTCCTGGCTCATGATGTTACTGTATTTTTTTTCTCATTTCAGTTTAATTGCACACTGCACCAGCCAGAGGATGACAGAGGCATTTTCTGGCCTCCTGAACCACACATAGCCAATGTGACTTTCAACATGGAGCTGTACAAAACAGATTTGTTCCTTGCTCCCTCCCAAGGACTCTTCTCTGTTGCCAAGAATGGGCCAATATATGTAGAGGTAACAAACAGAAAAAGACTTTCAAACTAACAGAAGTGTTTTGCAAGGCTGTGCAACTGAGCCAAATCTGTTCTTGTCAGTTGAAAGGTTTTGTTGGGCAGTTGGTTCAAGCCACTGTGGTGGCTGCAGAGAACAGAAACTGTAGGATAAGTAGTAGGACAGTATTTTGGGTAAAAACCCCAAAGGATTCTTGCAAAATGGATGAATTTAACTTACAAGGTAAATTGGTGATTCTTGCTGTATCTGCTTTTCTGTACAGAATTTAAAGGTGGTTTCTGAGCTCTTGCTCTGAACTGGCATGTCTTGATGGGTTCATTTCATTATATGTCTGAACCTCATCTGAAAGATGTAGACATGCAAAACAATTATTACAAATGTGTGTCTTTCATATGCTGGTGTTCTCAGGTTAGACAGTTAATACAGATTCTGGTCTCTCTCTGATCTGCTTAAAACATCAGTTACAATCCTTTTGAATGCTACCACACAAGAGATCTATCAGATTTAGAAAAATAATACTAAACCAAAATCAACAGCTGGGTGTACCCTTGACTTCAGGTGTATTTTGCACATGATAATATTCCCATGTGTTGCTGAGTTGCTTATGAAATCTGTGGAATTTCAAACCAATACAGTCAGTATTTTTAAAGATAGCTATGTGAAAAAAATTTTGGATTTTCAAATAGTGATAGACATTAATAAATGCAGCTTTGGCAATGAAGAACTGTTGCCAGTTTCTAGGCGAGTAAATCACAAGGTGTGAGCCATGGGGTTGTGAGACCCCAAGGAAAAAGGAGCAGTGCTGTGCTGTTTCTCTTGCCCAAGTTAGTTCCTCTTTGGGAGCCCATGTTGCACATGTTAATAAGCACAATGATCCATTTGACAGTGGTGCAGTTTCCTTCAGGATTTCAGTGTGTTTTGTCTTTTCTTTGTTCTCTACCCAGTGAAAAGTACTTAAGAAGCTAAAGCAAAAATAAAGTGCGTCACCCTCAGTTAAGAATATTTTTATAACAGACAGTTAAAACCATCCACTTCCTTCATTGATCTGGGATGAATCCCCCTGACTCTGAGCCTGCTGGATTTGTCTGGTTCTGGAGCTGTTTATTCAGACAGATGTTCTGATTTCTTCATCACCTGTCCTGGCAGAAGCCTTTTTTTTCTGTTTTTCCTTCTTGCACAGTGGAAAACATACCAGTTTTGAACTTCTGTGACTCCATTTTTTTAAGCTGACACTGATTTTTTTTTCTAATTTTTATTTCTAATTTGCATTTGTTATTCAGAAAAATATTTTTGGGTTTTGATAAATAGATATCTGGTGAAAATTCTTTATCTCTCTTCTCCTTATTTGGTAAGGGGTTTTTTTGTGTTTGAATCTTGCGGATTTTTTTTTCTTTCTTCTCTGCTGTCATTTTCTTGCCATGTTTTGGTCTTCCACCTTCCTCCTGTGGTTATTTTCTTTCCTTGAAATATCATTCATCCTTTTATTTAATTAACTGTAGTATGCCTGTCCTACTTTCCATAATATCTTTCTTAATTAGTTTACACCATCAGCTTGGTTTCCTGTCAGTATCTGTGGCTGACTTTTGTTCATCCATTTTTATTTCTGTTCTTTTAAGAAGATAGTCTTTCTTGCTTAGATGCTTCAGCACATCCCTTCATCTCTAATTTGATTGCTGCTCACATAAGGGAGAGGAAAAAGAAAGATAAATGCTTTTATTCACTGCAAAACTCCTAGAATCCAGAAATTACTGCATAAACCACACAAGTTGGCAGGCTCTTCCTTAAAGATACATGCAGCACATATGGATTAAGTATGCATATTTCTTTTAAGAAGATTTCTCGTGGAACTGTTGCATTGGGCAGTGTTAATGGTTAGACAAAATGCTTCTGTTGTTTATTAAGAGCAACATGCCTCATTTGTTACAAATTCCATTTATTTTTTTTCTACTAATTATTCTGTAGTATTTATTGTCAGCATTCCAATCCAGCTGAGCAACATCAGGGCATTGGAAGCTTTCAGGCTTAATTATTTTTCATAAAAGAATATGAATTTCAAACTTACAATAAGCTAAAAGGATCCTTTCACAAGAAATTATGGCTTTTTAGGAGGCTCCCTCACCCCCTCCAGTCCAGGAATGCCACCCGCACGTCAGCCCATGACCTCCTCTCTGCCTTTGCATTCCTGTCTTGGCTGGGGGTGGATTCTCTTTTGTGTTTGTCGCCTTTTTTTTTTCCTCTTTTCATTATAATTTTGAACATATACAAAAACTTGGAATTAGTGATTGATTTCCATACAGCTCTGTTATAGCCTGTGTGTCTAAGGGAGGCAGTGCCATCTCAGGTGGCAGTCACAGCCATTAACTGTGTGTCTTATCTGGGTGGGGTTTTTCATCTGCTTTCAGAAAGATAAGGGATTGCTGTATTTAGGCCTGGGTATGCTATTAAACAGCTGCTGGTTTTGAAACCACAGATTTTTTGTCTCTCAGTTTGACAGTTTACCCTTAACATTTAGCCTTCAAAATATTTCAGATTGGAAATGGCACTGGAAAACTGCTTAAAAAATTGCTGAAAATATTAATGAAATGTGAACTTAAAATGTCATTTCTGAGATCTTACTGTCTCTTTCTTTAATGCAGGTGTCTGTGACTAAAGCTGACAGATCCTTGGGCTTCGCCATTCAAACATGCTTTGTTTCCCCGTTTTCCAATCCAGATAGAATGTCTGATTATACCATTATAGAAAACATTTGTCCTAAAGATGAATCTGTTAAATTCTACAGTATTGAGAAAGAGAGTTTTTCAATACCACATGCACAGAAGGACAGAAAAAGATTTAGCTTTGTGTTCAAACCAATGTTCAACATCTCACTGCTCTTTCTTCACTGTGAGTTGACTTTGTGTACAAATAAAGACAAAGATACTCAAGGACTGCCAAAGGTCAGTAATCTATTAGATTTATCATAACTTGTGATTTAGATGAAAACTATGTATTTTTTTCATCTGAACTCTGAAGGTAATAAATGGCTTTCTGTGAAATTGATGTAATAAACAGGATATCTCTCGGCTCAGGATTTTAATAGATAAGAGTTATTATACTATGCATTTTGACTACATAATTTACAGTTTCTGTTTAAATTTCATTAGGTGGCTACAAACAGAAATTGCTTTTTATTGCACAAGTGGTTCAAGTTTATCTTTTCTATCCATATCCAAAGCACAAACAATGTTAGCTTTAATTTCCAAAGACATGCACCATATTGGATAATATTGTAATCTGATTGTTACAAAAGAGAAGGTTGTTTGGAGATTCTCATTCTTTGGTAAATCATGTAGGGTGAAACTGGTTATGAGGCAACTGTGCAACTTGCACAGCTGTCCTGGCAGATGGGTGACTCTGACCTCACACTGTTCTTTGCACTCCAGTGCATTCCTCCTGATGAAGCCTGCACCTCTCTCAATGTGGATATGATCCTGGCCATGATGCACAACAAGAAAACCTTTACCAAGCCCCTTGTTGTAATAACTCACGAAGGAAAACAAGAAGGTATGAAAATGAGCTTGACCTGTTTAATAATGCTATATATATAATATTGTGTAACATACAGCCACTTGAAATGAGGGAGTGCTACAAGTATGGGACATTGTATAATCTTGTGGTGATGCTGTGTCTGTAAGATGTTACTTGTTTGGATATTTCCCTAGCAGCAGTCATCGGGGCAATTCATTGCCATTTTTTAACTGCCTCTATTGTTCTCAGAACATGTGGTTTTGCCAAGCATTGAGAAAGAAATACTCAGAGTAGTACAAAATAACTTGGGTTTTGGAAGTATGAATGTAGCAGTAGCACTTGGAGCAATTTTTTGTTGCCCAGAGATCAAAGGCAGTGTTCTGCTCCCTGCTGTATCCTTTATTTATTGTGCTTGTAAATATAAATTTGGGAATAATAACAATGGAATTGCGAAGTATTAAGGATGTTAAAGCCTGATAAGTTTGTAAAGCACAGAGGTGGCCACTGGAGACTCACTAGATTCTTAAACTACGAAGAGCAAAGGATAGTATACACAAAGGGGCTCCACTTTGGTGGGACTTGTTTGATTATGAAACAATCATAACCATTTTTTTTTTTATTTAAAAAAAAAGAGTGTGGTTAGTAACTCGTTGAAGGAGTTGGAGAGGCTGAAATGCATTGTGAGATAATGCCAAACAGCATGATGAGACCTTATTGTAGTTTAAGAATATGTCCTGTGAGTGATGGGAAATAAGAACTGTTCTCACAGTTTCATTTAATTTGAAAGTTTTTCTTAGTCGATCACTCTGACAACAGCATCAGTCATGTTTTGATGCAATCCTAGAAGAAAATATGTGCATTTCTCTTTTCTTTTTGTATTTGCATTGTTGTTTCATAAGAGGCTTCAGTGGCTTCACATGCACACCAAAATCTTCCAATGGTGTCCAAAGGCTGTTGGACCTCTGGAATGCTTTTCAGGGAGCATCAAAAGGATGGGCTTCAGGAGTCCTTTAACCTCTGTTTTACAGTGCATGCATTTAGTCTTTGAACAGTTAAAGTACCATACAGCATTGATAGGGGTCATAGGCAACAACTGTTTCCGTCTAACTCTGCAAGTCTGCTCATATTTCGTTGGGAGGGTTTTTAACAAATTTGTTAACACAGATCAAATCCACTATGAATTAAAGTCAAGTATTTTATCTGTCACTGTTACAATTAAAACTGTGCTTTGGACCTGATTCTGGACTTTCATTTTGCTCAGCTCTCATATTATTTCAGTAGGTTTTCTATTGGGAATGAGTAAATCCTGCAACAGAAATGCAGCTTTCAATAAACAGACTCGGACTTCAGCTCTCTTGTCCTTATGATGTGTGGAGCATTGTGTGCAGCTCCCATCTTGGGCTCCACTCAGAATGTTGTCTTTGTCAGAGGCACAAGGTCTCAGTGTGCAAAGACAAGCTAAATTTATAAAGATTAGTTACAAGACAACAGTGTGATAGAGTGTTTGGTTGCATTGTGGGTGATTTAGTCTAATTGTGGGACACTTTGTGGAAATCTCCGCAGCATATCCCAGCTTTCAGACATAATACAAAGTGGCACATTAACAACGTAGCTTTGTTGGTATGCAGTTGTTCTGCAGTGAATCAAAACCCCTTTCTTAAAGCCAAATGCCATTGTTGGCCAATACGTGAATCCAAGATTTGGAGAAGAAATTATATCACATTACTGAACAGGAGAATTTATGTCTCAGAGGTAGTGTTCTTCATTTTCTTTGATGTGAACAGAACCACCTTTCAGTATTGAAAACCACATTATGTGAGGTACTGCCCCTGGATCTGCTGCTCATCAAGCCACATGTGAAAGTCATGTGCTTGACATTTCAAAAGTCAGAACAAACTGGTCATTGCAAAGGTGGTTTTTTTCTTCAGACAAGGTTATAACTGTCATTGACTGTATTAGAAATCACAATTCTATCTCTAAATGAGAATTTGCAGTAGATCCCAATGGAAGTGTTTAAAACCCAACTCCATGCCACATACATTCCCTTTGCATTCCTGCATTTCCCCGTGCTCTCCCCCACTCTCATGAAAGGCAGTGGACAGCCATTTATGTGCTAGGAAATACGTGTTGTTCTGTTGAAATAATCTACCAATGTTGTTCAGATTTCTGCTAAGTGCGGAAACTTTAGATTATTATTTCTTCAGCAAAAGAAGACAGGTCATAGAAAGAAGGTCAAATAGGCAACTAATAAGTGTCTCTATCCTACAGAGGTATAGAAAATGAAAATAACTCTGAAGGCTGGCAGCACTTGTTTTTAAATTAGATGTTTTTCATAGACCTCAAGGATTTTCACTGCTTCTGAATTGCTCTGAGCAAATCACAATAAAGTACATGTAAGAACTGATGACTGAAGAGAATTGATAATGAGCTACACAGCTTATCATTAGCTGATTTCATATTCTCTGTAGAGAGGCCAGTGATAGAAATAGCATGGGAAATTCATTTTCCCCTCAGCTCAGAAGGCATTTTCTTGGCGCTTGGGATATGCTAGTGGAGTGTTTGGACAATCTGATAGTGCCCTTACCCATGTTTGTATTTTTCAGTGCTCCTTGGTTTCAGTCCAGCCCTCCTCATAGATCTTATATTCAGTTATACTGTTGCTGTTACGTGCACTTGATAACTTTCCAGATTATTTGTGCATGCACCCCCCCACAGAACCCTTAATGTTCTCACCTGTTTCCCACTACTGTTCCACATATTTCCTGTCATCTGCCAAAAGTGATGTGTAAGAGATACTCATGTGTTAGAACAAGACACAATAACACAGTTTAAAAATAAAATGCTTTTTTGGATTTTGTAGGCACATATGTCTCAGAACCTAATGGTCTAAAGGATGTTGCTGGAAGTTTGGTGCTGCCATCTGGGTTTTAGAAGTTAAAAGCATAATCTTGTTTAAGAACACTTTAAATAAATAAATATATTTATTTTCAATATTTTTGAGCTGTTACGTTTGCATAGAAATTAATTAAACTATTTTTATAGTTGCTAGAGATACAAAAACAAGTATTGAAACACTGTCTTATCAAATTCCTTTACATCTGATGCACTGAACACACTCAGATATGCCAGAATATAAATGAAATCCCTGAGTTGCTGGGCAATCCAGAATCAAACTGCAGCTAACCAAACAGCTCCCTAGTTCTGAAGCCAGAATCTCAAAAAAAAAAAAAAAAAAACCAAACCAAAAAACCCACACAACTTCCAAGACAGAATACTAAGTAGGACTCAGGAAAATGGGTGAATCAACACATATTCATGCAATTTGGACAAAGCAGTATGTATTGTGCCATAAAACTCACCATTCTTTAGTGAGTGTTTGCTTTTGTGTGTGTGTGTGTGTGATTTAACATGCTGGTATTTCATATTTATGACTAGCAAGTCGTCAAATTAATGTAATCACCTTAAAACAATCTTTGTTTTTCACAATCTGTGATCTTGAAGAGCTCCACATAGGGGTAACAAGAGTTACTGTGGGTCACACCTGATGATGTCTGATTTGGGAAAGGTTGCAGTGTATTTGCCAGCAAAATATACGATGTATGAACCATATTCTAGATAGAGTCCCTTGAGGAATAATTAATATATGAATAGAATTTTTCTGAGATGAGTGAGATTACTGAATTTGGGCTGCTTTTCCTGAAATTCAAGGTTTGTAAAAATTGCAATAAAAGTCTTTCTTTCAGATTAGACACTGCATAGTTTTTAGGCTGCATGTGGAACTCTATCTGATAAATGTTTTGTGCATTTTCTTTGTTTTAAATTAGATCCTTCCCTTCCAAAGCCAAATGTGAGACAGCCACGTAAGTACCTCTTAAAACAATCTCTTACAAGCTTTAAACGTTTGTCTAGAAAGCATTAGATAAATTAAGAAAATTCTCTTCAAGCTTCCTGAATGTGTGCGTGTATTCAGAGACAGAACAGAATTCTGACTGTATTGTTGACTGAGAGGTTCCCATCAGTGTTCAGAGGAGGACTGTGACCTTTAGTGTATGTGACAATCAAGTTTGGGCAAACACCACTGAGAGTCTCAGCCTTAGCAAGTTCATGTGCTGATGTGTGTGTGTTACCTCCCCCTTCTCTGCTGAGGCTGCTGCTTCCCAGTGCCAGTGCTGGAGCAGCAGTGCCATCCCGCAGAGCTCCTGTGCCCTGCCTGTGTCCTGTTTCAGCCTCACTCCTGTCCTGCACCACAGCTGGCCCCAGCCCCAGGTACTCCAGCACCAGCACTTACAGGCCTTGCTTAGATGAGATCACTGCCTTAATATGGATTCATTTCTTTGGTTTTAATTTTGTCTTGGTGTAGTGAATTAATCAGGGTTGATTAATGACCCGGAAAATGAGAGAAGCAGAAGAAAATAATAAACAAGAAGGTGCAGATGATGTGCAGCCAAAAGCATGAATGAAGGGAGAAAAGGGAGATTTAAAAGAGGAAGTGCAAAGAAGGTTTTTTCTCTGCTCCTGTTCCTGTCAAAACTAAATTTGTTCAAAGTAGCAAAGGAAGTGATAAATTATGGTTCTGCTGCTTCTCCATGCACCTTTCTTCTCTCCACTGTGTTTCCTCCTAAGAGGAGAGGACACTGACTGGTGCCCAGTGGAAAAAACCAGTTGAGTTTAGTCTTTTGTGTTTGCATTTGAAATTACTAGAAGTAGCCAAAGGAACCAGAAACAATCTTACAGAAAAAATGAAAGAAAAACATTGTAAGACATTATCTGTCAGGTGTTATATATGTGAACTAGGTCACAGGCACCCAGAAATGGGTCCTGAAGGCCCTTGCCAACAGGAGCTGCTGGAGAAGACTTTTGTCAAATGAGCATGGGGGATGTCCTTAGGGGCGTGTGCTGGATGCAGGGTGTGCAAAGGGAGGGTGTTGGTTGTGTTCTGAGAACTGAAAATTCCACTGAAGGATACTACTAAGATCCAGTCAGCTCATTTCCTGGCCATCATAGTCAGTAAAATGTTATTCACTGGCCTAAGCAATTTTCTGCACTGGGAGACATTAAATATACTAAAACTAGAAATCAGGTTTTTAAGAAGAAATTTCCCCAAATGATTGCTGAGTGATTATTATTTTTTTGAGTATTTCTAATTACCAAAAAGAAGAACACAGAGGCAAAAAATTTTTCTGTTTGGATGATTAGCACTGGGGGCCAACATGTGCAGCAACCAGATGCTGTTACCCTTGAAATGGTCCTACAAAAGGGCCTCTCCCCTAGAAAGTGATTTACGTGTGTGTGTGCTTCTATTTTTGTGTTCTGGAATTAATTTCAGTTATTGAAAGCGTTGCCAAATGTGAAAAACAATTGTTTCTATTTATGTTTTCGCTGACTTTTTACTGGCATCTCTTCCCTCTTAACAGCAGTTCCGTTCTCCACCTAGATTTGAGACTGAACTTGAGGAGATGTGGGGGAAAGTTTGCTTGAATGTTAGGCCATTTAAATGAAAAGCATTTTTGCCAAAAGTCTCAGCCTTTTTAAAACACACTTAAAAGACAAATGAATATTTACTTGAAACCAAGTTATTCACAGCCAACTGAAAATGCTTAATTTTTGCAACATTTTTCATATTTGGGAGTGCTGATCTGGGGTTTTACTTTGTGATTTGGAACAGTTGGTTGGACTGAAGCCACTCCGAAAGCATCACTTTGATTTCCTTGATGCAAATCTGCCAGTCTGTTCCTCAAAATGGTGCTTAGTTAACTGTGAAATTTTTAACAGCTCTTCCATGAACGAGTAAGGGTGAGCTGTTCTAAATGGTTTCTGCCAGTGCAATGAGACGTGTGCTGTGTGTGTTTCCCCGTGCAGCCGTGCAGTACGGGCTGGACACGCTGACGGTGGTGGGCATCGCCTTCGCGGCGTTCGTGATCGGAGCCCTGCTGACGGGAGCGCTCTGGTTCATCTACTCCCGCACAGGTAGGGACGGGGACGGGCCGGCAGCGCGGGGCACGCCGAGTCCTCTGAACCCTGCAGGGGACGGGAGGGGAGGGAAGGGCAAGGCAGCCAGCAGTGCTTCTCCTGGGCCTTCTTTTCTTGCTCTCTCTTCTTACTCAGGAGTTTTCCAGCAGCTCCTCCCATGAGCCTCTATTGCGTATCAGCCAAGTGATACCCGCCCTTCCCTAAAGGGAGATGTTACGTGTTATGATTTAAAATTTGCTGGAATTATTTTAAACGCAAGTCTCGAAAACTCACCTGGGACATGAGTAAAACTGAGTATTCCTGGCTTGTGTTTTATCATTAGTAGCATCTTTGTATTTCAAATTTAGTTAATATTTCAGTTAATGGATCCCCTTTGGTTCCCATACTATTCTTTTTTTTAGTTAGTGATGTGTACAAGAAGTGGGCCAAATGGTTAAGAGAATGCTTTATCTAAACAGACATGCTCTGAATATAACTGGATTTGAAAAGTTTTTTGGGCCTTGATTACATAGAATTTTGGCCACAATTATTTATTCCTCTATTCTTCAACCACTATTTTCAATTGCTAGAAGTCACATATAATCTTCATTGTGTGCAACCAAATAATTAGGAATGTGTCTGAATTGGTGCAGCCTTTATGCACAGATAACTTTCCAGTATCTCCTTAGAATTGTTTCCCATGCTAAACTAAATTAGCAAAAATGGAATACTGTATTGAAAGAAGAGGGCATTTGGGGAGCTTTCTGTTGCATGCCACAGGCAAGGACTGGACACTGATGGAGCCTTGATTTCCAGCATGTGACCTTGGCTGCTTGTGGACTATGGGGTATCTCAGGATCCTTAGAGTATGCTGGGCTCCCACCTACTTCCACTTTTGACCTCACAAGACCCTACCAAGATCTTTGGGAGGTGGGAAAAATGTGAGGTCAATTACTCCAAACCTATGTAGCTCTGGAGCATTGAAATTTGCCTGTAGCCCACTGCAGGGGGGTTTTTTGGCATCTAAAATATCGTGGAAGTTATTTAGGAGTGAGAATCCGGCCCTGTTGGGTCAGAGCTTCTGTAAATATTATGACCTAGGAGCTTATGTTAATTTGGAAATAAAACGATGGTGTTTTTTCCAGTCGGCAGTGCAGCAATTTTGTATAAGCAGTTTAATACTTCTCAGTGCATCAGCTGTGTATGAAACTTGTTTGGAATTGAAGCAAATATGGAAAACTTGAAGGTTGTGATAATATGTATAAATTCTATAATTCTGTCTCATATAAGTACTGAAACATTGTGGAAGAAAAGTAAGCGCTATTTCAGTGAGTAAATGGAAGTTAAGAAAATAATTCCCATATTGGTAACCTTTATTAACAAAAAAAATTTAACTAGTTGTTAAATTAATACCTTTGGCCCTGCATTTGTGGAAGGTCGATCTGTATTCACATACAGAACCATTTACAACACATGTTGTGTGTCAGTACTCAAGGAACACTGGGAAGCCAACATGGTAACTCCTTGAGCAACAGTAGAACTTGGACCAATCCAATTAAAAGAATTAAATTAGCAAATTACGTCAGTCATGGTGACCATATACAAGTAGTGGAGAGGGCAGCTGCTCTGGCTTTGTGTTTGAGAGATGAAAGTAAGTGGGGGAAAAGGCCAGACAAAAAGTAATAAAGGAATATAAGAAAGAAAGGGGACATTGTAACTCATCAGATTAGAGAATCACAGAAATAATAAAAATTATCTAGGAAGTTTTCTGGTTCAGATTTTCAAAGGATCGTGAAGTGAACCTATGTTCCTGTGCACATAATTTTTCTGTGCATAGTATATTGTATCTACAAAGCATAACTTGCAGAGTGCAGCAAAGGCTCTGGCAGGCACAGTCTCTTAGAGGACAACTGCTGTGGCAGACAAGATAATCCAGCTGCAGTGGAAACATTTTAGAGCTTGCTGCAGACTTTTCTTAACTTGAGGAGGGGAAGAAAAAAAGATAATCTAAATTTCATCTACAGAGTGGCTGTCTTTTGCCATTAGAGAATGTATACATTGCTGAATTGTGTTCTGAAATCTCATCTTTTGTTGTAAGTAGTACTGGGTTTCTAACACATGATTTAGACCAAAGGTTGGAAAATATGAGTTCATTCTAAAATTCTGTTTTGCTGATACTCAGAGCACGGATAAAAGCTACTGCTGGTAGAGAACAGCAGCTTGGGATGTGTGAAGTAAGTTGGTTTTTTTTGCTGTAGTGCTATATGCAATGCAGCAGAAGGGCACGTTTTTGCCAGTAGTAGATTTGCTGATACACTTTTATCAGTGTGTCTCTGCTGCTAACAAAGAAAGTGTTATGTGAATGAGCTCTTTTTTTTGTCTTGATAGGCCATTAGCATTAAAACCTCAAGCAATAGCAGAAAGGAGCTACAAAATAGGTAGAATTTAATCTCCAGATATTCAGCAAGGATTGTTTTGTTGTCATGTAGGGCTTTTGCTGATTTCAGCCAGGAAAAAATTCTGCCAAAGCATCACAGCTGTGCTTTAAAGTACTTTAGATTTTCTGAAACAATTCAATATGGAGTAGAGATGTCCTATGATACAGGGGTAGTAAGAGAAGAGAGCGGCAAAGCTAATATTAGAACAACAGAGGAGGAATTTTAGCTGATTGTTCTGCAAAAAGACTCAGTACTTTTGATCCTTTCTCTAGTCAGTTAAGGGATGTGAAAGGTGTTGGTCCTGCCTGGAGAGGACCCAAGAACTGAGGGAAAGAGCAGACATTTGCCACAATTAACCTCATTTATCTGGGGGTCTTGTAAGGAAGCAAAAATTTTGCTGTATGCATGAATGCAGAAACTCTTCATAATTTAACCATATAAATATGTATCAATGTAATATGTGTCTTAATCATCGAGTGTGTTTAGGAGGGACAGGCACAAGCATGATTAGTTAATGAGACCGTTAAACCTTGTAAAGTGTGTTAAAGAAAACATCCGTCCCTGCGTTCTCTTAGGAAGCATGCTTTCCTTCTTCAGGCAGTGTTGCAAGCTAAGAGGATAAACTGTTCCAAAATCCGAGAAGTTAAAAGTGTCCCTCCTCCCCCACTTCTCCCTTTTTTATGGGATCTGATTTAAAGTAAACTGACATAGCAACCAATTATATTTGGCAAATGGAGATAGAAAAGCAAACATTCAGACTTCCTGGACAGGGAGTACAACTGGCAGCTTTCCTAAGTGTGAATAATAAAGTGCATGTTGTCGCGTTCAGATGGGTAAAAGCTTGTTTACTGTCAATAGATGAGATGTGTCCATTCTGAGCAGTTCTGGTTCGGTAACATGAGGTACATGAAGCTGTTTACATGAAAAAGACAGATGGAGAATGCCTCTTCAGTGATAGTTTACATTTCTTTACATCCTTTTCTTGAATACTCTTTCTAAAAAAGCTTTGCTGCAGTTTAGCTAGGTGTTAAAGAAATAAAATACAGGAAAAATCAGCCAGTCCAGATGTAGTTGCTAGGCTGGTGTGTTCATAACATCACTGTGATTTGGATTTTCTTTTTTCTTGAGAACATTGAGAATTTGTTATTCTTCAATAAGTGGTAGTGGTATATCAGAGCTGCTGATGGTGCTTTAGAAATGAAGTGCTGCAGAGGCCATTACAGTGGAAGGAAGGGGTCTTCCAACCCAAACAGAAGGGAGGGTGCCTCCCAGGACACTTTCCAGAGAAGCCGGGAGGGGAGAGTGAGCACTTGGGCTTGCTGGGGACTGCGGCATTGCGCTTTCGCTTTGCCATAAAATAAAAACAACGTGGGTTTGGCTTATAAATGAATGTATGTTTAAATGCCTACAGATTGCATTGATGTGCTGAGGCTGACCAAAGCCGAGTGTAACCATGTGGTTCGTACAGTGGGTGACAGCAGCGCTGCAGGGAGCGGCGGGGGCCCCGCGGGGGGAGCCCAGCGTTTGCCCTTCCTCTGCCGCCCAGCGGCCTCTGCGGCGGGGCCGGGCTCTGCGGCCTCCCCGCGCTGCTCCCTGGTGCTGGTGCTCGCTCGTTTGGTTTTAATCAAAGGGAGTCTGCTAATCGCTGCCTTTATAAATATGTGCTGTAGTACAAAAGGAAGGAAGACGTACACAAACAACGGGAGGAGAAGGGAGCAAGTCAGGAGGGGAAGAAACATCCAAACAAGGCTTATGAAAGCCTTTACAGCACGATGACACACACTTTGATTTGATACAGTTTATTCTGGGGGGGTTGCAAAGGCATTTCCAAAGCAAGTTAAAGCTGAAAATTGATGTATTTATAGATAACTGGGAGTAGATTCTGACCTGCTGCCTATGAGCAGAAATCCACGGCTCATGGGTGAGCTATATAGTTATTTCTTACACTGGGAAAAACAGACTCAAAATCTGCTCACAAGAGTAAATGCTGGACTGAATGCTGAATTTAAAAACAAAATCCTCACCTCCTTTTAAAAAGTTTATTTAGCCTCCTGGGCAGTGTGGTTTAGTAGTTTAGTTTGTTGTTTTTTCTGTCTTCTCCTGTCCCTTCTTTCCTCCCCATTCCTAAACCAGTGGGGTGGAAGGCAAGAGCTGCGTGTTGTGGGGCCTTAAGTGCACTTCAGCTGTGGCTGTGGCTCGAGCTACCAGCAAACCTGCTGCTCTCCATTACACAGAGCACTTGCAACCTCTGCTGTGAGAAATCCTCAGACCTCCCGTGTTTGTAGCAGACCTCTGAATACTGAGCAGCCTGCAGAAGGATGTTTTGTGGCCTGAGACACAAAGCGTTAAAGGCGCGTTTCCTCTGCAGCCACATTCCGAGAAGCTCGGGCTCTGGCAGCTGGGCAGCAGCACACAGGGCATGGGGATGTGCCAGAGCAGCTCCTGGGGGAGGAAGCTGGCTCGTCCTTGTACTGTAACCCTCTGGATGCAGGCTGTGCATCCAGCCTGCAGCCTGTCACCGAAGCAGTTGCTGGGGAGTGGGATCTCTACCAAGTCCTGAACACGGAAGAAAAATTGGAGTGTGCAGACCTGACTCGTGGCATCAGGTTTTGGATAACATTGGATAATGTGGAGCAGGAGAGGTGCATCACTATAAGCTCATGAGGCAGGAGATGTACTAGCCTTTGATTTTTCCTAATTGCTCTGCCCATGATCTCGCAAAACATTTCCGTCCTGCTCCTTCTCTGGGAAAGCAGCCGTGCTGGTGCTGGCAGCCACGGCAGGTCTGCAGCTCAGGCAGCAGCAGTGTGACTGTCACTGCACTGAGATCACAGGGCCACATCCTGGAGATGAGCTCAAGGGAGGGGGCAGCTACAGTGCACATTATATAAACTTAAGTCTTCCCATCTGTTTTGAAGAGACTATTTTGTAATATTGCTAAGGTTACAGACTTGAGCACTGTAACTTTAAAAATGCCACAGTTATGGCTTCCTATGTGGCCTCATTATAATCTTTTAGGAATTAAATAGCATAATTACTACTTTCGTGCTTATTTGAAAGCTGGATTTTTCCCTTGGAATCCTAGCCACAGGTGCAGAAGGGGTGTGAAGAGACTCCAAGTGCTTGATTTGGCAATCTAAAAAATAAAGGGGTTTTAATTTATTGTCAGTAAGCAGTTAACAAATGGTGAGACATGTTCTCACTACAGGTTGTAAGTGCTGCACATACTGTGGTAGCTATAGGAAAGCTTCCTGCATGTTGTATTAGGAGTAAATCAAGTCGAGCTTTCAGGATAGCCTGTTATTTTTCTACATGAAGAAAACTGGCTGTGTCTCAGGATATGTGGTATCCAGCTGATTGAAGCACATTCTCTTGAGCTACACTTTTAGTAAATATGCTGCTCTATAAACTGGCATTAAAACTAAAGTCTACATTTCCTGGCCTTTTTCCTGGAAACAACAAAGCTATAAAGTGTCTGAGTTGTGTAATTGGACCCATTTTGAGTGACAGCTGACAACAGAAGATAGACAATGTTGATCTTGGCAGTTTCCATCAGCTGCTTGTAAAATGCTCAAGGAAACAGTGGTGTTATTTTCCCCATGTGCACAGCAATACTTAGGTGCCAAAGTCTAGTTACATTTTCAGTGATACTCTGATTAAGCTCTGTTACCCAGTCTATTAATTGCATGGAAAAACAGACCACCAGAAGAGGAAGAACGGGCAGAAATGGATTCTTGTTTTCTATGACAACATTTTCAATTTCCCTTCTCCTGACTCCACTTTTTCTCTGGCCTGTCGCTCAGGGGAGACAGCAGGAAGGCAGCAGGTGCCCACGTCGCCGCCGGGCTCCGAGAGCAGCAGCGCAGCGCCCAGCATTGGCAGCACGCAGAGCACGCCCTGCTCCAGCAGCAGCGCCACCTAACTCGGGGACACGGCGGAGGAGCAGCACGGGGCTGCCCGTGGGCATCGGACAGCAGCGCTTTAACCGTAAAAGGATTGGTTTGGTTGCTTCTGAAAAAAATGAGGAGAGATTTTCCTACAGGGAAAAAAAAAAAAAGACTGATTTTCTTTTGGGGAAGCCACTGTGTGTGTGAGTGTGTGTATGAGCACACAATGCATGAGTGAACACAGCCTGTTGGATCTTGTTAGCATGTTATGCTACATGTGACAAAGCTACTAATTTTACAGTACTGCAACCTGTTCTAGGGGTCTGTGGGCCCTCAATGTGAAATCTATGCCAGTTTGGAAAAATGCTGCTTTGTCTATATGATATTTTCCTTTCCCTGAACCTTCTCATTAAGATATTCATTAAGGGAATTCGTTCATAGAATCACAGAATGGTTTGGGTTGGAAGGGACCTTGAAGGTTATGTAGTTCCAACCCTCTGCCATGGGCAGGGACACCTTCCACTAGACCAGGTTGCTCAAGCCCCATCCAACGTGCCTTTGAACACTTCTAGGGATGGGATAGCCACAACTTCTCTGGGCAACCTGTTCAGTGCCTCATCACCCTCACAGAAAAGAGTTTTTTCCTGATGTCTAATCTAAACCTGCCCTATTTCAGTTTAAAGCCATTACTCCTTGTCCTATCACTACATAAGATAAGCCGAACAAAGATAATCTTAGGTCAAAGGATTTCTGTTTGTCTGAGCAAGAAAGCTTCAATGTCAGATCTCCTTGGTAATAACATTTTAATATTCAGCTATGTTTAGCCACTTTTGAGTATTATTTGTTTTGTTCAGCTTACAGCTACAGCATCTCATTTGCTTTCCTGTTGTGTTTGCAGCTTCAGGTTTGTTCCAGGTATTTTTGTTGTAATACTCATTGATTTGTTAATTGGAAAAGAGCACACTCTAACATTCCCTCTCTTGTTTTATGGGCCAAAGCTCTTTTATAAGAGACTTTTTGATCTGCTATACCAAATGCAGGCACACACAAACATTAAGACAAAGAATGGTCTTGTGCACTAACATAGTTGGGTGTGTACCTTTAATGGCAATGTCTTTATACAAATAGATATTTTTCAAGGTAGACAGAGCCTAACTTACCACTTTACCAATTGGAAATTAGCACAGTGTTCTTTCCATACATAAACATATAATCCATAAAAATATATATATATATATATAATTAAAAGCTCTCTTCAGTTTATAATAGATAGAGGAGATAAAGAAGTTTATTTGGTTCTAATCTTTTAGTTAGCCTGAATTCTCTTTGAAATAAGAGATGAGTTTGAGGGCACAAGGAATGTACAGTAGTGCCTGTTGCTTGGTATTCTCTGAAAAAAGTTGTGTAGTTGCTTGTGTCAAACTGTTGTATGAACATTACAACTGGATAGTCCCAAAGTAGTATCAGAATATGGAAATGGCAGAAAGGTACTAATTGTCACTCCATTTTCTAGTGTCATTGCCTTATCTTGACCTTCAAATTGATGCAAAATGAAAAGCAAAAAAGACACTTTTAACATGTAATTGTTTGACTGTTAGTTGCCACTTTGTAATGTGTTCTACTGATCCTTCTTTGAGGAAGAAAGAGCATTGTTTTCCTCTAAAAATGAGATTAATAACTTCCATTAGTTGTAGTGAAGGTTACCTGTGTTCTGCAAGAGAGGAAGGGACTTCATTACACTTGAGTGATAGTCTGCTCTGAAGTCTGAGCTGCGGATTTCTTGCTGATTCTACACTTATGCCTTGCTGACACCAGGATGGTCCAAGTGCAACATATGCAATAGATTTAAGTGCCCAGGATCAGGCAGAGTGTTACTCACTTTAAATCAAATCTGCTACTAATCCTGCAAACACCTATGCAGGTGAGTAACTGCACCCCTCGTCCTCAATATTGGAAGCACATGCTGGGCTCTGTACACTAGGGCTGGTCTCAGTGGGTGCTCAGAGTTACACATGCAAAAATGTTTTATGTTCCCAGGCCAGTGGGGGTCCTGGTGACATGGACAGGGTGTCATGTACGTGTAGTTATCCCTGTGCATAGGGGTGTGCAGGATTGGCTCTGCTCCGGGGCGTGGGGAGGATGAATGTGCTACCTGTGTGGTTGAAAAGAAAGCGCTTTGCCTAACCTTCAGCAGAATGTATTGTTAAAGCATATTCTATGTGTAAAGTCTTTAAAGATGTCTTCAAAGAAGACTAGAGTCTTTAAGTTCAATCATAGATATATTTTACTACATTAAATTTCTGTATAAAGATATATTTAAATGTTTTAGATAAATGTAAGTTACTCTATATGAAATGTTTAATTTCAATTACTGTGAAATTTACATATTTTGTAAATTCCTTTCCCTATTTTAACCCTTTCCTTCCTCAGATATTTTAATAAGTAGTTTCTCATAGGAAGTATTAGATTTGGTTGTTGGGATGGACAGGTTGAAAAATTCTGTGTAAAATAGATAACTGTATATTTTTGAAAGAAACATGCTGCATTATCAATCTTTTTATCAAAAATTTACTCTAATTTTAAAATAATTTACAGATTTATATTTACCATTGGATAAACCAAAAATATATAAAAGTCAAAGATGTGATTTGTTGACTTGTGTGTGAAATACAGTTTAAATTAACTGAACTTGGTGTACTCAGCTATTTAATTCAGAAATTTTAATACACCTGAGTTAATTGTCTGTTGGAGTTTACCAAAATGGCACATGATTACTTAGCAGATGGAACAGCCATTTCTGCTTCAATAGGGAGAGAGAGAACCAAACCCAAGCATTCCCAGTGAATAGCTTTATTGCAGAAATGTGTAGTACTCTGCAGCAGCCATCAAGCTGCCTTCAGCTCAGAGCCTGGTACACTCTAGGCTCTGGTTTTATAGCAGCCACTTGTCTCTGCTGCCAGTTTCTGTGTGTGGTGTGGCAGCTCTGGAATGCCTCACTGCTGAGCCACTGATCCCACCTCTATCCCACATGGTCTCACCACACTGGACTCACATGGCAGAGCCCTGTGGGGTCTGGAAGGACAGTGGGACTCTCCTGTCCCAGCAGAGGGTGTTAAAGCAGGGCTTTGGATGGATGGAGTCAGTGGTTCATTTCAGCATCATGGAACCAACTGCAAAGGAACTTCTTATGTAACAATGGGAGGATTGGGCTTAAAATGAACACCTTCTGCCTGTAAAAGCTATTAGCAGCATACCTAAACTCTAGAGTAGACTGCTTGTTCTGTCATGTGTCCTCTAATCACTAACCTTTTACAGCATTTGGTTTTGGACATTACTACATTTGTGTTTCAAGAGATCAGATCTTTCTGTGCTAGGCTATTTTTGTAGCATTTTCCACATGGAAATGGATTTTGCAAAATGTCTATAGATGCTGATGATTGTAACCTTCCCCCTGCTCTTTCCTAACCATTTCTCTCCTGTATGTTCTGTTATGTATATCTACCTCATGCTTCACAAGAAGACTGTACTGTTGGTTGTGCTGGCAGCCCTTCGTGTGAGGTGACTGTTGTGCCCTGTTTTGTTTGTCATTCATTGGGATGTTCGTAGCATTATCAGATCTTTGCCGCTGTGTTCCTACCAGTTCCAAACACAATATTCTCAACTTTGAATAAATAAGTATAATTCTTTTAGATGCAAATGCCAGATGGGTTTTTTTAAATCAAAGAAAGGGAGACATTTACTTGTTAATACCTGTGGCCAGTCTGAACACCCCGTTTGTATTTCATATTACATTCAGTATTTCAGAGCCTTGTGGAAATGCATAGTTGTACAGTTTTGATAACCACAGTGTCATGTCATCTTAGTCTCTTGTGCATAATAAAGTATATATCAATTTATTAATAACTGATGTCATTATTCATTTAAGTTGTACAGAGCCAACAACAATAGATCAAATTTTGTCTCACTGGCCTGTCCTCACGTGCCATAAATCTCAGTGGGAATTGTGTGCAGGGTTTGATCTTGTGTATCCATTTCTGTTTTCTCCTTTCTGAGTTCTTTTACCCATTGGCTTTGGTTGACTACTCAGGATCATGGCTTCTTGCAGAAACCAGTAGATACATTTAGTTAAATGCTGCTGTTTTTCACTCTGAGTTGAAGTCCAGAGCTCAAATCCTGTGGGCATTTAGTTGTTGCATGTCAAGACACAGCCTCAGTCGAATTCTGCACAAAGCCTGCCTTGAGCACAGTCAAGCCCAAGGCTCTGCAGCAGCAGAGTGCCTGTGGGTTGTACCTGTGACTGCAGATGCACTGGAGACACGTGAGCAAGACTGTTTCCATCACTGAAGGGTCTTCCTGGGCAGGAGCAGATGGTCTGGCTGAGTATCAGCAGGACAAGAATTCGGGTGTTTACTACCCTGCTTACTAATTTGTTTCCTGTATTTCTTGTGCAGAATATTCTTTATGGGCACTTGAGGGGAGCAGCCTCAGCAGTTTTTCCCTGGGTTATTCAGAGGTTGTAGTTATTGACTCACAGAAGAGAGTTCCTTGTTAAAGGAATCTAAAATGTTTAATGATCACTTTTAAAAACCAAGATTCCTTCAGTACAGAAAAGGCTATTAATTAGAAGCAGTCCTAAGCTTACATGCTGCCTGTGACACAATTCACAGAGGTGCAATACATTTATTACTTCATAACAACCATATTTCAATTTCTGCATCAAGACAGTTTTGTCTTCCTGTGGAAATGAGCTCCATAGAGTGAACTGTCAGCTGAAAGTTGCTGGAGCTGCTGTTCCCTTTTGCCTGTAAAAATTATATTTTGATTGAAACATGGAGTGAAAGCATGATTGGTGTCTCATAAGTGGAATTAATTTTAAAATGCAATTATTAGCCAATGAATTCGGATACATTTTCATGAGTGTTTTTCGACATTATGAGGTAAGAGTCTTGCCATATTGCAGATTAGGTATCAGTGTTGTGCATATTTGTTCTCTCAAGCATTGTGAGTGAAGCAAATGTTTTGGATGGTCAAAAAATACCTGGTGCCAGTTTCAGGAAAAACAAAGTCCAGAGCTCTTCAAATTTAAACAAAATTAAATTTATCACAGCATTCCTTCCAAGACAGTATAAAAGGAAAAGGAGACAATATTTTGATAAATTTTTGCAGCTGTCACTTTGTAATTGTAAAGCAGATATTTATGAGGCTGGAAGTCTGATTGCAGCATGTGTTTTTGTACAGTGTTCCCAAACCTCACGCCCTGGATCTGGCCTTGCCAGCCTGCGTGCATTTACACTTTGCTTAAGAAAGATCAAATTACATCCCTTCACCTACCCAAAGAAGGTTACAGCTCAAACTACATATTTCTCTGTCATTTGCTAGAAGCCCTCAGGGTCCCACTGTAGCCTGCCCAGAAGGTGATGTGCACTGCCTGGCTCTGCAGCCAGTCTTGCCTGCCCACCCTGCTGTGCTGAGCTGCAGCTTTACTGGGTTTAGGAAAATCTAAAAAGGACTTGGTTTATGGATAGATGAGGAGGATAAGCAGCACAAATGTGTTACTCTTGCACTCTTGTTTAAATAACAGATTTTTTCCATCCACTTTTGGCACGTATATTTTGAGAAATTGGTAAAAAAATATTTGGGTGGAGGCTCTTTTCCTCTGTTACTGCTGCTTGTAAACTGACGGCTCTAGTAAAGAACATACTGTGGTGACAAAAAATTAAATCAGTATTTTAGAAAACAAAATATTGAGTGTGAAGCAGAGAAAACTGATGGCATTTAACAATGAGTCAAGTGGCTCACCAAGCACTCTGTTTTGTCAGTAAATTTTTTATGGTGTGTCTGTCAGCAAAATCGCAGTGCAATCCATACAAGTGGCTATGGTTTTCCCACTTCTCTAAGCATTTAAAGTCCAGATTTGCTTTGTAAATAGGGTGAAAGGATTAAAAAATTCTTAGTCTGTCCTTTATACAAGTAGGCATATCCCATGGGGTCATAGGAGCTCAGGATGTAGTCTTTGCACGACGCAATATTTTTATTAGTCCATGATCCTAAAGGTGATTAGTAACATTGGCTGTTAAGACTGAAAAATAAAATAAACAGGAAGATTTAAGAGGAGCATACATGCAGCAGGAATATTTAGGTTTTCACAAATTTTTATGAGTGCCAAAACATGTCACAGAAAATTTAAATCACTGAAATAAAGTAACACGAAGGAAGCAGTTAAGAAGTGTCTGGAAATGGGAAGACTCATGCTCAGCCTGAAAGGAGCTGGATCTGGCAGACTTGCAGGGCTGCCATGCCCCCAGCGTGCCAAGGGCATGAGGCCTGGGATAGTGCCTGTCACTGGGAACTCCGGCTTACAGAGCTGGGCATCAGCCAACCTGGCAGGATTGTTATAGACAGGACTTGTGCTGCTAACTCTGGGGCACGGCTGGCCCTGTGATACGCCCTTTGTTAGCAGGATCCTTCAGACAAACCGAGTGTGTGTGTGTGAGCTACACGGCTCTCTCTGGCTCTTGCTTTGGGAAGAAGGGCTGTGAAATACGAAAGGCTTTGGCTGGGAGTGACAATCTGCACTCGGGATCGTCAGAGAGAATGTTCGTCTTGCAAGCAAGAGAAGAGGTACAGCACCAGTCCTGCCTCTGGGGAGCTCCTCTGCTGCTAAAAACTGAGTCCAGGAGTTCAAAATAAACCCGCCCATCACGAACAAGAACCAACTCGTGTCTGTGCCTGTCCAGCTCTGCAGGAGCAGCGGGACGGAGCAGTTGCCCCGCTGCGGGTCGGGGTGAGACCTGCGGCCCCTGAGGCAGGCCCCGCTGGCAGTGTGGGGCCTGGCACCGTCCCGCCAGGCCTTGGCAGTGGGTCTCACTGAGGGGAGGCAGCGTCGGCACCAGGGGACAGCTGAGGGCCACACGACAGTGACGGGCAAGGGCTCCTCAGGGTCAGCAGCCAGCGGCTGTCGGGTGGGGATTTAAGGGAGGGCAGCCATGACCGCCCCTGCGCGCCCAGAGGGAGCCGTGAGGGGAACTGCGGAGCTGTTGAGATCCTTTTCGGACAAAGTTAAATATCACTGTAGGTGAAAGATGCATGTGGGCTTTGGTGGGGGGAGGTGGCTCACGTTTTTAGCCTGACTGTTAAATTGCCCTCTCGCTGGCCCCCATGTGGGGAGCGGTGAGGGCTCTGCAGCCGCGGGGAGCACCGGCAGCTCTGTGAGGGATCCCTGCTGCAGGAGGCACCTGCACAGCCTGGGCTCTGCTCACAAACATCCTGCCCTCACTCCTACTCTGAGAGGAAAGGAACCCAGCGGTGGGGTTTGGATCCCAGTCCTCTGACAAAATGTTCCAAACCCCCTCTTAGAGCCACAGAATGTGCTTGACAGGCAGCTCTGATGAACAGGGCAGCACTGAACAAGCAGACACAAGTGCGAGGTGATGAAGGGTGATGAAGGTGGGGAAGATGGTGAGGGGAGAGAAGCAAGAGCAGGTACAGGAGGACAAAGCGCTACATGAAGAAGGTGAGGCTGTTAATTTGATTTACGTATACTAAGCTGGTGGTGCCCTCAGTTTGATGGTGTGGGGAGGCGATGTTGATAATTAAAAATGGAAAAAGGAACTATGATGAGGTTATTGTCAAGCTGGTTGACAGAGAAAGTTGGATGAGTGATGTGATTATGAGTGTTGTAGCATGACTGTGGTGCCTTTCTCCAGAGAGGGCTGAGGGATGATCACACTGGAAAGCACGTACCCTGCTGACATGCTTTGTACCATTACAAAGACAGAGTAAATACACCCATGTTTTTACTGGCAGTGCTTAGTTAATTTTTCTGTGACTTCCCTCAAATGTGTGTCCCTGAAGTGAGTCATGTTTTACTACATCCTACACAACAAGGGTCTGTCATAAACCAAGAGGCCTTGCCTGGGCCAGCTGCTGTCCCTGTGGGCCGTGGAAAGCACAGGATGATCTGCTCTGTGGATAGAGTGATTTCTTTGGCTTGGGTTGTGCCCATCACCTGAATCATGGGATCACCTACCAAGGAGACCAGAGTCGTGTCAAGAACTTCACAAATCTAGCTCTGGCAAGGCATTGTGAATGGTTAATTTTGTTTCCTGGTTTAATGGTAGGAGTACCATTATGCCAAGCTGATTCCAGATGATTTCTCTATTGCTTGTTTTTGTGAATTTTCATTTATGATATTGCTCTTTCATTACAAGATAAAAATTTTTAAGATGTTGAAACTCAGACCTCATACTTTTAGAGTCCATGCCTTTTAGTCAACATCTGGTTAAACAACTGTGAGCCAAGACCGAATTTGCTATTCTCTCATGTAGAAGATGTAAGAAATCTTAATTGCAGTGTTTATTTGATTAATGACAAATAGTATGGTTACATAGACCAGAGCTACATTTTATAGATTTCTTGTGTTTTTATTGAGCAAAGGCAAAACTGTTGTATCAAAAACCTAGATATTCATGCAGTTATGTTTTCAATATAAATGCACGTGTACATACAAACACACATTATTCCATCTAGTACTGGGGGAACCCAAGAAGGGGAAGTTCCAGTGTGTATTGGAGGCGAATGCACGTGGCCATGAATAGTGCAGAAAGCATGTAGAGTATGTGAGCCATTGCTCTCGTGAACAAGCAATTTACATCTGGAAGATTTGACTCAGTTCTGCTGTCTTTCAAAATCTTCCAGGCCTGGATTTTGTTGGCTTAGTTCAGGCAGTCAGGGGAGCCATCAGCCTGTGCTTCCTGTGTGGGGCTGGAGGAGGCAGCCCCTGACTCAGCACACCTTGCCTGTCTGCTGAGCGGGCACCGGGGGCATCCGAGAGAAATCCTGCTCCTGACTGAGCACCTGCAGTGGGCTGGGATGAATCTGCAAGGGCATCTTCTCTAGAGGACATTGCTCATGCTGGAAACCAGTTCTTATAAAAATCCTGTTCTTCAATCTGAATGAACTCATCATTCTCAGAGCTTATAAGTGCTGGTGGTGCCAGCGTAGAAATACAATGATATATAGGTTTATTTTGACACAATCAATGAAGGGAACAGTTACATGGAAGGAGGCTGGAGGAGATCAGGGTTACTGCCATGCAGCTTCTGTCTCTAGGAGGGATAACTCAAGTGTTGCCTCCTGCTTACAAACCTTTAAGATTTTTCATAGCATGGAAAGAAACCAATGTGTGTAAAACTGGAGGCATTTGCCAGGATCCTGGCTCAGTGCCACATTTGAAGAAAAAAGATAGTTTGCGTTATTCAGAGTCTGTATTTCATTTTTAAAGCAAACTAAGGGCCAAATTCTCAGCTGGTATAAACCTGCTCCTTCAGCTTCAGTCACATTTTGTCTATTTACACCAACAAAGCATCTCTCAAGTGTGTAAACTGTTCTTTAGTACCTAATAACAGAAATATAATCTGGCAAACAGACAGTTTTGACAGCTGCCAGTGTACTTCAGATCCAAAGATGATTCCTTGAACTCCAGCTCTTCCCTCCTTCTTTAGACTTTTATTAAAAACAGGACCTATTCCCTAGTCTCTCATGTCATATATAATTCTTGCAATGTTAGTTCAGCACACTACCCATTTTCTCCAAACATCTGAATTTTGCTCCACAGCTGTAAAGTCCTTTTCCTCAACTCTAATCAGCATTAAAAGCATTTATTCCCAACTGAAGTTCTGACAACTACACTGCTGCTCCTCCTGTTTGCATTTAAGTCAAGAAGGCTCACATTTCAGATCAGGCAGTGCAAAATGCCATGCTCATTTTTTAAAAAGGCATGTCTTTTGAGCAGGGTAAGCAAGGCAGCAAGGCATTAGAGCTATTCTGGCTTCAATGACTTGGGTAGGAGTTACTATAAAAACCCCAAGAAAAGGTTGAAGCAGGTGTTCTGGGCACCTGATCACAGCACAGAGGAAGGCACTTGAGGTCTCCTCCCTCACGGTGTGGCTGCGGGCTTGCCCAGACCAGTGCCCCATGACATATTCGACATTGTCTCTCTGGGGCAATGTCACTCCCATAAAGGGAGAGAAATGCTGCCAATGAGTGGAGCACTGGGCTGTTTTTCCCAGGTCACTTTGGCACTTGTGAAGATAAATGGCTTCCAGGCTGCCATGGGCTTGCTCCTGACAAGGGTGACAGTCAGCAAGGGGCCACTGCTGCTCTTGTGTCCCTTTGCTCAGCAACACTTGGTTGGGTCTCCAAGGAAAACACCAGCGTTAGTCACACATGAATCAGCTGTAACCATCCCACCCTTATACACCCTATCCACATTGCCTGTTCCCAGATGTTCTTAGCTGGCAACTACTTTAAAATGTGTTCATGCTGTGGCCAGGATGGGGCTAGTTGGCACTGCATGTGATGAAGCCCACTCATTAGAGAGGCTTGAAACTGTTTTATTGATCCAAGTTGTCAGAAAGGTTTCTTTCTCTTTTTCCTTTGAGCTCATTGCCACTCCTGCATTGAGTGCCGTCTGTTCACACTTCCAGGTATGCTTTTTGGACAAAGCAAGCACATCTCTATCTTGGCATTTTTGCCTTTGTCTTCTGGAAGTGAGTAGGTTAGGTGACCTCACTGGAGACAAAGAAGTAGCATGTGGCATATGAATTCCTCAGTATTAAAGAAATATTTCCAGATAACAGTCTGCAAAAAACCACATCAACTGCAACTTGCATTCAAGGCTCATCAAATGCCTTGTAATAGCAACCAAAATAGCAAAATCACACAGTGCTCTTAGAGAAGTAGTAGGTTGTATGGGATAACTATGTTCATTGTATTGAACCCTTTGGGAAAGATTTAGAGTTCCTAGAAAGAAATGACCATTCAGTTCTGCAAATACAGACACATGAAGCTGTTGCACAGTGTTAAAGTATTTTCAAGGAATTAGAGTTGTTCTTTTATCAGTCATCAAATTTAAGGAAACCATTCTTCATGTGTCATGGGCTGTGCTTTCAGCATATCCTGTGATTCACGGCCAAGGACTAAGAAGCTTAAGGGATGTTCTCTGACCTTCTCACGTTCCCTAGGACTGACTACCATTGAAATGCACTCTACATGACCCCTAACTAGAGGCTTCTAATGTGTGATTCAAACTGAGACTTGACCAAGTCTTTGATGGGAAAATTTGCATTTTCCCTGAAAATTTTCTTTATTTTCCTGAAAAATTTTAGTGCTAAAATTAAGCCTATTTTAAACTGATTTACTGAATTACATCACACAACTCTATGTCTTTGGCTGTGAATT
Organism: Daphoenositta chrysoptera; assembly: GCA_013397915.1. Taxonomy (NCBI): domain Eukaryota; kingdom Metazoa; phylum Chordata; class Aves; order Passeriformes; genus Daphoenositta; species Daphoenositta chrysoptera. The sequence continues at coordinate 1,927,969 of VZRO01008588.1, forward strand.
CAAATAGGCAGCGAGTTGAGGAAATTTCAAACCTTTGTTTTATTCTTCTAAAATATTTGATAACTTCATGTGGATGTCATTGGGATAGGGCGAAACACTCTTGTGGAAGGATTACCCATTTCTTTTTTCTTGAGGAAATTTGGTTGATCAAAGCTATCATATAAATCTTGCAAAACTGTCAGGTGTTACTCTCCATAACACAGTAATAAGAACTATTCACTGATGATACTAATTAAGAAAAACATTTCTCCCTGGCAGTGGTTTTCCTTTGATGTTCCTGTCAGGCCTGTGCAAACAGGCAAATGCCAGAGAGCTGAAACCTTATTGCTGCTGTGTCACTGCTATCTAACACTGCAGGGCTGTTTTCCAATAAAGGCATAGGGAGTTTCCTGTATAAACTGTTGAAGCCCTAATGGGAATTTCCCCCTAAAACTCTCCTGCAGATCCAATGAAAAATTGGCTCTTTACTGTTGATCTCTGTGTATGTATCTTCCTCCTCTCACAGTTTGAGTTCATTTTGCAATAGAAGCAGCTTGTGTTTATTTCCTTTCTTTTTAAACCCTGATAGTGACAAATAGGTCTTAGCAAGCTATTTCTTGTTTTTATTTCTGCATGCTTCAGAATTACCTTTGTAATACAGTGGAATTACCTTTGTAATAAAACATTCACACATTTTAAATTAGACATACAAAAATACCTATTTAGGCCACCTTGTCTGAGACATCTGGAGGTTTGATGCACGTTTTACAGCAGAGAATTAGTTCTGGTTTCTGTGACACAACCCCTGATTATCACCTGAGTGAGTCAGGTACTGCTACCCAGACACAGGAAACTCAGAGCAGGTCTTGATAAGTCTAAATCCGGGGGATTGTGGATGCATTAATATATTGCTTGAGATTTATGCAATCTACTTTAAGCCCTTTGGGGGCAGCTCTTATCTGCTCTGTTTCATTTAGACGTTGGCTCTGAAGAATGACATTGCCTGGACAAGATGCCATTCAAGAAGGGTAACCTTGTACTTTCTGTGGGGTGATGTAAACCATTGAGGGTACAGCACAGTGGAGAACCCAGCTCTGCCAGCAGCCATGTCAGGGAATTTGAATTTTCTCTGCCTCACCTTTTTTTTTATGTGAGGCTTTCCTATTCACTTTAGCAATTTAAAGATGATGCATGTCTGAGAGCTGACATTCTGGGGAGAGGTCTCTCTTCTACTTTCATTACTTCAGCAATCTGAAGTAAAATGTGGAAGGTTAAAACACTTTGCTATAAGTGTTTTCTAACTTTTCTAACTTTTCTTGCTGAAAGATGAATTTTTTGCCAGGTGGAAAAAAAAAAAAAGGTAGTCCTTCACTATATTTTTAAAGCATTACATCAATAAAATTTCCCTAAAATTTTGAAATACATGTTGCTTGTTCCTCTTGGTAGCTTTTTTACCCCCATGCTATCTGCAAAGGCAACTTTTTTCAAATACTGTTCACTTGTAAATACATAAGCTACATTAAAGGATAGTACATAGGATGTAAGAGGCTGTTCTTTCTCTTTTCTGCTCCCAGTTCTCATCTGATATGTTTACAGCACAGTGCCTTTGTCACAGCACACAGAATTTGTGGAGTGAATCTACACAAGTGTTAAATGTCAGGCTGTAAACTAAACACTCCCAGGAATGGGAGGCATCATGAAGGGATTCATGTGGTGAAGGAACATAATTTTCCTGGGTAAACTTGAAACAACCCTGTTCTCTTGACTCCCTATTTCAAAACTAATTGCATGTCCTGAGGTCACTTTGGCTCCAAGTGATGAATGCCGTGCCCTGTAACATTTAATAAGCTTTTCACTCTTACATAGAAGAATGCTCTGTAGGACGATGGACATAGAAAATATCCCAGCTTTATAAAGTTGATTTGTAGATCAACAGAATTAGTCTAATAATCATCATTGATGATTAAAAGATGTTGAAATGCACTGGATCCCACTCTTCAACTGTGGCTAGTTTATTTTAAAGTTCCTCGTGCTGAAAGGAGGAAAGTTGTGTCACAGCTGTGTGAATGACACCATCCAGTGAGGCATTCAGTACAAAGTATTTCCTCTGTACAGACCTGTGTGACCTCTGGTGTGGCTGAGGCTCAGAACTGCTCTTCCCAGCTCCCCTTCTGAGGCTGACCCCCATGTTGCGAGCTGGGATACCTCAGTGTGATCCTAACCTCTGTCTACTCTGTAATTTGGATAAAGAGTTTTCCGTATCTGAACCACTGTTTTCTTTGCCTGGTCTTTTTCTGCAGGAAGTCTGAAGTTTGGCTGCAAAATCTGCCTTTTCTTTCGTAGGGCTGTGCAGTGCAGTGCTCTTGTCTTGCTAGGAAGGAGGGGTATCCTGACTCCTCAGGATCTGTTGGACTCCTGGCCACCATCTCCTGTTGCTGGACCACCTGAAGCAGCTGTATTGCTCCTGCTCTGGGACATCTTCCTCCACCTCTAGCCAGACATTTCCAACCACAAGAGGGGCTCTTTCTCTAGACTCTCTTCTCCATTTTCAGTTCTTCTGACTGCACACTCCATTCAGACCAGAGTCCAGCATGTTCAAATAAACAAAAATACTTAATGGTGAAAAAGCCACGGGCAATAGTTTTACTGGTGGGGGGTGTGCTTCATCCATGATGACTTCTCTGAAATTCGGATGAGAAATTGGAAGAAGTGGCAAGGGGAAGCTCAACCTGTTTTGGAGATTTCTTGGAAAAACACAGATGAGGTTTTGAGACATTTATTTTGTGTGAGGTGATTAGTGTATGCTGGGTGCATTATGGAGGTGACTCACTCGTTGCTTGGGTGCAGGGGGGTGAAAGAGAAACAAGAGAAGTTGGCTGTATCCTTGTAGAAAGCTTTGAACTTTCTTTACTAAACTCTCTGCAGGATTCTTGTTTTAACATTTCATAGAAAACCCTCATCCTAGTTTCGATCTAATTATAATGTTACTCGTAGAGGAACACATTTTCCCATCTGAGCAGCCAACATGGAATAAGGACTACAGGGGAGATAAGTAAATAACACAAGAAAGAGAGGTGGAAGGCAAAAGGAACAGTAATTAAAATCAGAACTTCTAATATATTGCAATTTATGGTTGTTCGGGGTTGTATAAATACTTTCCTACAGTGCAGTCATTTAGATATTATCCTTACAGAAATCCATGTAGTCAGATAAATCAACAAGAGGCACAAGAGTATGGTTCAGGGGTTTTTTATCCTGTAACTCTCCCATACTAAGTATGCACTAACATTCATGGTTCCACTTGGGTATTTGTTTACACAGAGTATTATGTTCATAAATCTTAATTTAATTTTTGACCATGACAGCAATCAACTTCTTGCACACGAAAATTCACCAGGCACAGCAAACTGTATGTGGAGATAGGACTCTCTCCAGAGGGGAGACCACTTCATTTAAATAGTGACTTTGGTGGAATAAGATTACATGAAACCATTCTAATGGTTCTCCTTCCTCATCAGAGCAGTTCATTGTTTGACTTGAAGTTCTGGTGCCAAAAGCAGTGTTTTGTTTCCAAAATATTTAAATGGGACTGCTTGTATGTGCCTTCTGTAGTTATTTCCCCAGCCCAGCAGAGGGTTTGTTAATGAACATCAGTGGCTCAGGTGCCTCCACCTGTGCCAGGCTGCAGCTTGTGGGGTGTCCCAGCTGGGGCTGCTCTCCTGGTGCAGGATGCAGAGGGACGGGATCGACCATCGGCAGTGCTGGAGCCCACTTCGAGCGTGGCAGGCAACGGTAAGGCAGCCTAAAAAAAATGAATGTGCTTGATTTTTACTTTTGAAATAAGGCCTTTGATTCTAAAATTGCAGAGTTACAATGAGTATGGACACTATGGTGAATTTGAGAGTAAAGCTGTAGCAAATAGTGGGAGAGTGGGGGGATGGGGGTGTGAAGAGTCCTTGAACTGTCTTTATTTGACTTTCGTCAGAAATAATTTATTAATGCTAATTTGAAAGGCTGTGTGGACAGATCTTGCAGATGCTGAAATGGAGGGATTGCTTTAGCTAACATATGGAAAATATTTACAGACCTTACACAATGGTGATATATAAGAGTAAACAGAATGTCAGATAAGCCCTGCATTCCTTTATTTTCACTTAAGACTCAGGAAAAATATATGCCTCTTTGCTAGCAGGGAGAGAGGAGGGCATGTTGGAGGGCAAACTGATCTGGAGAAAAATGTGCATGCAAAGCAAATAATATCAGCTTTAAAATCCTTAAATAATTCACATATCACGGTATGTCCCCTGAAGTCTGTGCAAAGGCTGATTTTTGTGGAGTAGGAGCTTAGGTTATGGCTCAATTTTCTGACCACCTCCATTTAAGTTGCAATTAAAAGTTAAAATATCACAATTACGTTGATCCTGCTCAGGGTGGGGGTGGTAGA
>VZRO01008588.1:1932978-1982306 GCA_013397915.1 Daphoenositta chrysoptera
AAATTTTCCAATTTCCGTGGATCCTGCGCGGGGTGGGGGGGGGAGTCGGGGGGTGTCTGTGTCAGCCGGGGAGGGGGACAAGCCCCTGGGGCAAGTTAAGGCTGCTCTTCCTTTCCCTGGGCACCGAAGCCGTGCCCCGGGATGTCGCACGGAGGCACAGAGGGAGCAGAGATGGGAGCTGGGAGCAGAGGGCCCGGCCGTGCGGCGGCCCCGGCGCTGGGAGCGGCCGCGCTGAGCGGCACCGAGCGGGGCTCGGCTCCTGCCCGAGCCGGGAGCCCGGGGCAGGGCTCGGCCGCCGAGCTTGGCCTCCCAGAGCTGAGCTCAGCTGCTTGGGCTTAGCCGTGGTTGCATTCTCCTGGGGTTTTATACTATTTTAGCGTTTGTGTTGCACAGATCTGTGTTTGCCTGCTCCCCAGGCTCCTCGGGATTCCCTGGGAGCATCACGGAGGAACAGCCCCAGCGCCTGAGCAGTGCCCGGGCCGAGCAGCCCGGGTCATTGCTCGGGAGGGAAGGGCAGGAGCCGGCTGACAGCTCCAGTGGGACACAGCACAGCTGTGCTGGCCATGCTCTGCCACCCAGCAGCCAAAGCCACTCCAGATAACGTGGCCTTGAGTTGCCAAAGTTCTGCTGTAGATTTATTACTGTGCAGTCCTGTGCAAGTGGTTTCTCCTCCTCCTCAATGGTGAATGGACTGGTGATGCTCTTTATTTCTCTCTTGGCACCAAAGGTGGCTGGTTTTCTAACAGAGGCAATGTTGCTAATATATAGGAAATTCAATACATTGCTAGCTAGGTGAAGAAAAAATGCGTCTTTGACCAAGTATGTTACTAAAGCTGAGATCTTAAGAAATGTTAGCTTGTGCAAAATACTGGAGGTTTGAAACAATGACATTTTAAAATGTTGCTGACCTAAGAACTTTCTTTGACTTTTGCTGTTGTTTCTTTTGGATATGCTTAGCTGTTTATCTAAGCAACTCTGGTCATTGAATGAGGTTTCAGGAGAAAAGGTAAGCAGAGGAAAGAAATTAATACAGGCAAATACAAATAACTTCTGCTATAGCAGCTACATTTCTTTCATTTTGGAACTCTGAGACTGTTTTAAAATGTATTGATTCAGTAAACTTTTTCATATTTCTAAAAAGAGCAGGATTGAGAATACTTACCCATACTGAAATGCTTAGGAGGTACCGAAGATTTGTTAGTTTTGGCATAGGCCTGCAAAGGCAGTCTAATGTCATCATGTTTGAAAAAGGAGGACAGTGGCAAAGGGTGATTCAAGTGCAGCATAAACTTGGTTAATTTACAGCACAATCTTGGTTTTAATAAAAACCAGGGGAATTGGTACACAGTGCTGGCAGAAAGCCTGAGGCAAAATCAGATTTAGCTGTGCATATCAATTAGGAAGCACAGCCATTATTTGCCATTGCTACATTTATTTTTTGTTGCTTAACCTTTTTAAGATTACTAGATCTGTATGTTGGGTTTGTTGGGGTTTTTTTTAGTTTGCTTGTTTCGGGTTTTTTTAAAGGCCAGTCTGTAACTGTGTCTGAGGTACTTTTTATATGACTGTGGTGTCCTGGTCTGCTCTGAGTTCCACTGACAAACACACACCAGGTCACTTGCAGCTTGGTGCTCACTCACGTCAATGCTGGGTCCAATAAGAACCAGCTGTGAATGCATCTGAGCTGTCTCTGATACAGTTCCAAGTCTGGAAAAACTAATTCCTCCCTTTCTTTGCAGACAGTGTTGTGCAATGGCCTGAGCTCACTAAATTCTTCTGTTGTTCAACAGCAAGTAACCTAGGTACCCCATCTGCTGTAACAGCAACTGGCTTGTCGAGGCAATAGATGTTTGGGAGTTTTTGCACCCTGTGCTCTGTTTATACCAACTCACCTTTTTATGCTGATAGAATCACAAGCAATCAGTACAACTATTTCATCTTGGCCACTATTTTCATACTATTTTGCCAGCTAAGCGGACCTGAAAGACACTGTTTCCTGGCAGAACTCCAGGAATCAGGTTCATTCTGTTGCTGCTTTACACACAAAACCAGTGTCAGGGAGTTTCTGTTAGCTGCTTATAAACTGCTTGGAGGAAACATTTTATAGGACAGATTTCCTAAAGATGTGAAGTGGTACCATGAAGTAAGGTGGCTAATTATGAAACCATATGGAAAATCAAATTATAAAGCAAGAAAAACAACCCATGCGCTTTGGTATGTGGTATTGTAATTTTCCTGAAAGGGGTGAGCTTGGCTAGCAAGATTTCCATCATTATCCCTTTCCTCTTCTACCCACTACATCCCTTGGCTCTGTAGTGCTCTTGCAGGTGTTGTTTGTTGCAAAATACATCTAACCCCCAAGGAATCTTGATGACTACTCAACATACAATAAGCTTTTTGTGCCAGCTGATCTCTATTTTTACTTTTGGATTGAGAAGTTTGCTGTAGTTTTTCTTCAAGAGGTTTTTGCCATCTGCCTTAATCATTTTAGTGTTTACAGGTCTGCAGTTGTTGACAGCATTAACTGTATTGTTTGTTCCCTTTCCTTCTGCAAGTAGTGTGGTGTTACATAGAAACACCATCTCAGCCACTTTCCTATTTTAGTATTCCAGCAAGAAGTGTAGTTTTCCTGAGCTGTTTTTTCTCTGCAGCTGTACTCCAAGGGTCCAAAATGAGGGCTGAAAGATAGAATCAGTAAATGCTTTCAAGTAGTACAGCATTAATATTTGTCCTTTATCTTCATAAAATACTAATGCTAAGATAAGAAAGTGGCCACAGACATAGTTTACAACAGCACTGTGCTTACAACTTGCAATGTTAGCAGCCTGCAAGCTGGTCTATCTTTGTAAGCAAATGGATATTCTAATTTCTCATCTCCTTTCGAGTAAATATAGCCTATATTCAGGGCCAAGATAATCAACTCCCTGAGTTGGTGGAACTGCCCTAAGATTTCCAAGGACTACATGCTCACAGCTCAGGACTAGCTTGGGTTTGGCAAGACTGATTATCAAAGTGAAAAAGCCGTAAGAATCAGTTCTTTAAAGAGCTCCAGTGATCTTAGGGGATGTAGCCCAGAGTTAGGATAAAAAGTAGAAAAAGCCAAGAGCTACAACTGGTGTAGAGGCAAAAAGTGGCTACAAAATGAGGGGGTGACCTGCACAAGGACTTGACAGTTTAGGAAATGACTGTTGAATGTGGAAAAAGGTTCAGCCCATGCCTGGTGTTATACTCAGGTTTGGGTTTAATAGAGACAAAGCCTCAGTAAACGCTGACCCAAACCAGAACCTGAATCCTTGTTCCTGGCCTGAGCCCATAACCCCCAGTTATGGCCCAGAGGAATAAGCTGCCAGGGATCTAATGTTTGCACAGCCTACCCTTCCCTCTCTCAGGTGCCCCATTCCACCTGGTGCTTCTAACCTTAGGAGTTCTTCTTTACCCTAACACTAACCCCAGAAGTTGGCTGATCAGGATATAATAATGTCCTGTTATGGTCCAGACAAATACTTCAGTATTTATTAATTTTGTGTGGCTGACCTATTATTTTGGTTACCCTTTTGCATACTGTCCCTGCTCAGAGCTGTGTCTCTCCCGACCCTAGGAATGGGCTGAACCTTAACTTGTGGCCACCAGGCATGACCCAGAGGCCATGGGTGTAGTCCTTGTACAGCCCATCTCCTGTTCTGGCAGGCATTTTTCATCCCACAGCAGTAGGAGCTATTCTTCCAAGGTAATGAGCAGACTGGGTATTGATCATCCAGCCCTCATTACATCATATTCCTAAGAAAAAGTGCATTACAAAGAGAAGAGAAGAAATGCCTTTTCTCTGGGCCTATTCTGCTTGGCAGACAGACAGCTTCTATGCTGCTTTATACTGAGGCTTGCTGTAGCTACCTCCTAACAGAGCCTCCCCCAAAACCTCCCTGTCATGGGCACAGTTTGTGTTCTTCTCAAAAAATGGCCTCTCTGGTTGGTCAATTTGGAATGTCCTTTCTCCAAGCTCATCGTTTCAGAAGGTTGAAAAAGTATGATATTTCAGGGCTGTGGTTCTGTGTTCAACACCTTCATTTTAAACGTAGTCTCGAATAAATGATTACTAACTCAAGCCCTCAGCTGGGGACCAAAGCACTGTCAAGCCCATGGAAATATGCTAACAAATGTAATGCTGACCAAATGTCTAGTACATCGTGTCACATTTTTGAGAAATGTCAGAAGGTAAAATACTCATTCTTTGGCAAGGGGAGGTCTCAACTAGGAGGTGCCAAAGGAATTCACAGAGCTTTGGAAATCTCTACGTATCCCTTTCTCTAGGGAAAGAGAGAACTCGAACACGATTTCCTTGACTGTTTACATCTGAAAATGAAAGCTGGAAACCCATCAGGGACACAAGAATTTCAACATAGTTTGTTGCCACAATTAGCACTCTGTGGAATATTGATTCTGAAGCTGTTGAACTTGTTCTCAGTGGTCTGTTTTGTAATTTATATTGTAGGGTTTGCATTTTATAATCTAATTGGAATTTTTAAGATTTTTATGCACATTGATTTATAAAAATCAAGGCTATGTACTGAGATTTTTAGACCTCTGCTGTGCTAACATAGATATGAGAAGGGTGTATTCAACAGTCCAGTCACTGTTAACTCAAGGAGCAGCAGATAACACTACCTGGCCTTGGATGAAACAGCCAAGATCAGTTAAAGTATAGAAGGTCATTAGAGAAACTTCTCCTCATAGTTTTTCTGAGATACAAATTCTGATGTGAAAGAGTGCACTTTGTTCAGCAATTCTCCCCCACACTGGACTTATCATCCTGTCAGTATTGTTATTTGATAGTTTCAGACTCTTCCCCTGCAGCTGGTGGTGTTTGGTGTAAGCACAGGTGTGTTGCAGCACAGTGCTGTCCAAAGCAGCAGTACCTGAATCTCCATACCTTCCCCACTGGTGATCAGATTTACTCTGCCTTGGAAAGTAAAGTGGATCACAGGTCTGAGGATCCTTAAGTGTGTTGTACAGTACTCTACCCATCTCCTTTGTTGTGGGCACTTGAGCACCTGAGGTGTTGCTGTAGTCTGTGCATTTCCCAGCCTCCATGTCCTCCTCTGCCTGTGTTTGGGTGGAAAGCTGAAAGAATTTTATTTTAACCACAAAGGAAAGGTGGCTTATGGACATTCAAAATGCATGCTGCTGCAGCTCCTGGAAGAGCTGTTATTTCCTGTGTTGGTGAATTAGCCAAAACTAGTGGCAAGAACTGCTGGAAATTAATTACCCCAGATAACTGGGGAAGGCAGGTTCTTTTGTTTGAATATGCTGTGAGCATTTGTCATGCCATTAATAACATGGCATCCGTTGCTTCTCATTTGTTTGTCCCTAACTGCTTCCCTCAGGCATTCCTGTTCTTAATCAGGCTTGTTTCCCCATGCATTCATATGCATTTTTCTCCTGACATTTCTGCTGTCTTTTTTGCCTCTTTTTTTTTAATTTTAGTTTCTTCTCTTTTTTTTAATTCTATTTTCTTCCCACAACACCCCTTTGCTTTCTATCCCCATGTCCTGTTGGCTGTGGCATTCAGTTAAGGCTACATTTCAGGCCTTCTGATCACATCTGTTAAAAACCTTGTGACTGAGCTGGACATCATGTACTCAGGGTTGCTCAAGCTTTGTGGTGCAGGGTTTGCAGGAGAAGCTCAGAGAGCAGGCTGCTCTAGGTACTTACCCTGTTTCTCTAGTGGGTTCTGAAACTCATGTCAAAGTGCATGCTTGGAAAGAGAAGTTATTGTTATCCATTTTGGCTGTCTTAAATTTGGCATGGACTTCTGGTCTCTGATCTGCATAGCAGTTACTATAGGATTAACCAAAGCTGCAAGGATAGCTACAAACAACTTATTCTTTTAAATCAAATCTGAGGGATTTATAGCAAGGATAGCTACAAACAACTTATTCTTTTAAATCAAATCTGAGGGTTTTATTGAACAGGTCCCCAAGACAACATTGAAGAGTGCTGATAAAATTACAATAGTTGACACCATGGACTTTAAACAAACTCCTAATCAGCCTGTCATTTCATACCCCCATTATAGACCGAAAAGTAAGCTGGGTGCCATTTCTGCTCGGAGGGGTTTCTGTCCACCAAAAAGCTCCAGGGTAGCACACAACTTGATATGTAAACTCTGTTTATGACAACCACTCTTGTGTGTTTGCTGATTTATAGCCTACTTGAGTGAATAATGTCTTCTACAAAAATTGATTGGCAGATTTCTGGTTGTTCTTAACCTCTGGTATTAGTGAGGATGCTAAACCATTAGCAATGCTGGGAAGAAGTACAAGTTAGCCAGGAACTGGTATTTCATCATGTCACGATGGTGGTATGAGCTTGCTGATAGCCTGCAATGATGGATCAGGACAGTTGGCCTTGGAGGAAGTCTTGCCTGTTTAAGGACTAACATGAGGAGAGGCAAGATAGCTGTCATGCCTCTTTCTGTATAAGAGAAACAGACCACTGGACTGTTTTGCCAGTTAGGGTGGAAAGTGTGTTTGGTTTATGTCTCATATAAATAATAAAAGTAATAAAAAGACACAAATACCTCACCGCAAATGAAGCGGTCAGGAACAAATTTAAGAGAAAAACAAATAGCTGACCAAAGCACATTAACCAATTGGACTTAAATCTGACTTCAGTCTGCAATAAATGGCTTTATTAGCCTCTATACTTGATGTGCTCAGTTGATTTAAGCACCTACGGTTTTTTTCCTGCTTCTGGCAAAAACAAGAACCGATGAGAATAATCATGTTCATGAATGTCCCTCACTGGGGAGAAGGAGAAGGGTGCCAGGACTCCTCTTGTTTGCTCTTGTCTCTGCCCAGAAGACCAGTCAGTGCTTGCTCTGTTAGGAGACGCTGGCAGGAGCGTGTGTTTCCTTGGCAGAAATGCAACTTGTTCTATACACACACACGCAAAATAGTACACAATGTCCTCTTTCCTCAAGCACTGGAAATGAGCATAATGCTGTTTTCTTGCTCAGACATCCAAGCCTGCCTTCAGAGAGTGCTGTGCCCGAGTCCCAGCCCCCAGCTCCACGTTCCGCGGGCCAGGCTGGGGGCTGGGCTCCCACAGCTGCACCCCGCCGGTGCTCCGGCCTCTTGTGAGTGCTCCGTCTCCGAGGGAACTGCTGAAGCCAAGTTCAGACTCAAACAGTCTAAGTCTTGCCATCTATCAGCCTATGTCCTGGCCAGTGGCTTCTGGTGTCTGTTCCTTTGAAATGCAGAGCTATTAAACTTATTTAGCTTCTTTATTTAGATGAAAAGTAGTTTTATGGTGTCTTGTAGATATGCGAAGGCTGTTGTCATCTCCTCAGATAGTTTTTTGTGAAATTTTTTTTGGCAATGGTCAACTTTGTGTTTATGAGGACGGATTAATATTTAGGTGATGCTTATGTTTTGAAAGATATGTGATCTGTATATATGTGTTTTTCTGCCTGTGCACAGTTCACAAAAGTCAGCCTTATTCAATGCTGAGGAAAACACCATAGGCACCTTCTGCTGATACAAGCTGCCATTAACAGAAACATATCAAATACATCAGCAGACAACAGGAGTTCTTTAGTGCTTAGGAAAGATTATATTAGTTATTGTACATATTTTAGTTATTACTACATTTCTGACCTTTATTAGATGATTACTTCACACAAGAAAACTCGCAGACCAGCCGTGCTGCACCAGTGTGGCGTGCAGGGACAGCTGTCTCTTTGCTCCAGGAAAAAACTTATTAAAACTAAAATTCCATCATTTATAAGCATTTGTTTGCAAAAGAATCTACCTGGGTGATTCCTTGGGATGAATGAATTTTTGGTCTATAAAAAGAAGCAAACGATTTTCAAATCCCTTGGCCTGATGCGTGATGCACCAGCTGGGTGACACTGCAGGGTGCCCCCCTGGCTGTGGGTGCCAGTGGGGAAAAAGCTGAGACTGAGCAGACTACCAGGGTTTGTCTGAAGACATTTTTTCCAGATACCAGGAACTATAATCTTTCCTGGCTTCCTTAAAATGCTGAGTGCTAAAATAAGTGTTGTAGATGGAAAAACTGAAGAACACACAAACAGATTAAATGGAGTGGAGGCCCAAATTTCACCTTTTCGGTTTCCTTCAGAAATGCAGAATTAGATTAAGAAAGGTGAGGATGTAGGTAATGATACATTGGGAAAAAACAAGAGAAAATTCTGTGGGATGTATATTACCCCCAAAGAAAACACACAGCCCTTATAAGTCTCAAGAACAAAATAATTTTTTACTGAATACAGTAAATCAGGTTTTCAGGATGGAGCAATTTTTGAAGAGTGAGGGAAGCAACAGTTCTGTGATTTGGAAGACAGGGCCAGCACAGGTTGGTGCAGCCTGCTTGCCAGGACAGAGCTTCCTGTGACATGTGTCTTAAGCCACTGATCAATCAGCTGCTGCAGTCTTCTCAGGAATTGCCCTGTGGAATTTTTATAACATACACTTCCCAGAATTTATACTGTGGTTGAAAGGTAATTATAATAATTTGTGATTACAGATTATTCTATATAGTTAACTTGAGTTATAAGTTACAAAATTTAAGTGGCTTGGACACCACTTGCAGAGAAAGTGCTGCCTCCCTAGAGGTCAGCAGAAGTGTTGGAGCTGGAGTTCCCCTGCTGAGTGGGAAGGAGTATCTGGTGCTGTCTTCTCACACTCTCTTTGGAAATCTGCTGCTCCAAGAGCAAATGAGACATGTTAGCCCTGAGTACCCAGCAAAGGCTATCTTCTCCATTCTCTGCAGAATCTCTTGTAGGGTGTGTGTCAAGGTGAGTATGTCCCTGCTGTAATTCTTAATTCTCTGGGATATGTGCCAGAATACTGCAGGGGTGCCTCCAGCTGTATCCTAGAATTTTGAAAAACTTTGAAAAGAAAAAAAAAATGTGAAAAGCATAAACTCTACAGTATCTCAGAGGAGTCTGTTTAAGCCAAAATATTCTAACTGAAATGAGGCCTGGGAATGCACAAGCTATTGAGTCACCTTCTATCCTGACATTCCTTCTCTCTCACTCTTACCACAGCACATTTCCCTCATGTGTGAAGGCACTCTGTCAGCACTTCATTGCAATTAGCTTGGTTGCACTGGGAATGGCTTTTAACGAGGCAGCTTAATCCTGCCTGGTCTCAGGAGTGTGACTGACAGCGAGGAGTTGTGTGCAATAGATGCAAAGATATGGAGTTTGCAGGAAAGTGTGAGTGTTGTGTAAATAACCCTGTGGATGTGGTGCATATGTTCTGGAAAGCAATTCATGCTAGAAGTTCAATTTGAAATGAACAGGAAAAGAGAATTATCAACGGCTTGAATCTGATGGTTGCTGAATGCTCTCAGTTCCCTATGGAGCTTGAAAAGCTGGTTCCTGTTGCTTGTTACTGTTCCCTTCTTTATTCAGTATTTTCCTATGAGGTTTTATTTTATCTTTATTTATAGGCATGGTTTTTGTCTGGGATGTTAATTGAAACCTTTTTCATAAATAAGACATGCATGCAGGTTAAGCATGGAGGCTGTGTAGGCCCCACAAGGGCTACAGGGAATTTTAACCAGAGGAGTCAGGAGTGCCTCAGCTGCCCTGGACTAAAGGTCCATTGGGTAGGGACAGACTGTTGTGCATGCAAGGCAGCTGTATTGGGGAATCTGCTGTTTGCTTAAATTGTTTTTTGGGGAAAAAAATCTTGGTAGAGTGTTTGTCAACATGAGACTATCAAACCACAACGAGGAAAAATTAAGAAAAAAAGGATACTTTTTTCCCTTTGTTTTAAGGGGAAGCAAGTTTATTTTCAAAAGCAGAATCAAGTTCTGAACATAGGGCTATGCTCCATGGGACTGCATATTTTCTGCACACCTTGGCTTCACCAAGATGTCCAAAATGTTAAAGGGTTCTTAGTCTGACATTGCTAATGCTAATAAAAACTGACAGAGTGCAACTTTTCTCTCATTAAAAGCCTCTTTTAATAGCCCTGGCTCTCTAAAGTCAGTGGAAATGTTCCAGCTACCCTCAGTGGGCACCGAGCCAGCTCATTCATCACATCTGTCCCCATCACCTGCGGATGGGCATAAATAACATGCAGAGGAACGTGCTTAAACTGTGCAGCACACTTCAGGAGTTTTCAGAATCTGTAACACCCTTCTTGTAAGTACTGGAACACAATGCAATCCTTTTAAAAAACACCCCAAACAAAACTAGCACACAACAACAACAAAAAATACCCACAACCAAACAAACAAAAAAAAAACCCCAAGAAACAGACATACAATGACACCAAATAAAAAAAAACATCCCCAAAACAAAACCCCAAAAATACTGAAGGCAAATATTAAGGTCTGCTTCTGAGAAACTCTCCTATTGTGCAAAAACTGGAGTCCAAAATCAGTCCAGAGAAGTTCTATGACATTAAAAGGAAACAGAATTTCCTGCTGTAACACAGGAGACGAGGAGCCTGTGGGCCACTGCATTTGAAAAGAACAGGTATATGAGCAAATGGATTACAAGTGCTTTATAAACTTGCTCTCTTTAGTGTTCTGAAGCTGAAGCCACCTCTCTGGGCAATAAAGATGTATCACTCGTGTGGCCAAGAGAGGTAAAAAGCAACTGGTCTGGTGTTCTTCTTCAACCCTCACATTTTAAAACATGGTGCCTTGTGCTTTGAAAATGTTTTTCAGTATCTTTAGCATTATTTCAGACCTGTAGTGCAGAGATCCATTTCATAAGATGCCTGTGACTAGCAGCTGATGAAATCCTTGTTGGAATGCTGTCATCAGTCATCATTAGAGGTGTCTACTTTTTGACTCTTTTGAAGTTATTCTGATCATTCTGGCAGTTAAGGAGTCTGAGGGGGCAGAGGAACAGCCACACTCCTCTTTCAGCAGGATCTGAACTCCTTTCCTGCTTGTTAGCAGTGATATCCCGTTCCTCTGGATCCTTGTTTTACTTCTGCATGCTGCTGGTCTTCTAAGGCCTTTCTCCCAGGTGCTGGAGATGCCCCATTTTAGGGTAGTCTTTTTAAAGCCTCTTTGCATGCTTTTTCTGTGCTGGAGAGGGAAATGACGTTAATGACACGGTAATTTTCAGAAATAAGCACATTTTCCTTTCAAGCCTTTGCTGGGAGAGGGTGAGAGTTCATATTTTCTTCAGCTGTTATAGTTGACTTTTAAGTCTTTTTACTTAGATAGCTTGATTTATTTTGGTTGCCAGAAAGTTACACATTCAGAGCTGTGGTAATATGTACAAATATTTACAGATGGCAGCAATAGTTGGAATAATGTCCAAAGAGCCTTCTTCACAGCAGTTAGCAGGGTATCCAGAAGAACTGAAACTACAAGAGGGTTTGCTCGACACAAGCAACAAGACACAAGCAGCTTATTCAGTGGAGATGGTTGATCTCCATTACAGTTTAGAATTTGCTTTCTCTATCTTATTAGTCTACATTACTGGAAAGAAGTGTTATCAAAACTAACTTTCTTTACTTCTAACAGAGCCTTTTGTAGAGCAATTTCTTTTATGCTCTGGATTAGACCAGCTCAGGGTTTGAGAAGAGTTAATGCTTGATATCTCACCTTGTATTTTGTGAGGTTTCAATGAGATAAAATGGACATTTGCATGTAGCTGGTGAGGCAGCTTCTCTCCACAGGTAAGAAGGTATGGGCTTCTACACGATATATTCTCCACAAGAAAGGAACAGGATTACTCTAAAGAATCTACCTATTCTATTAAGATACATAAGAGAATTGGCAAAATTTCCTAGTCTAAAGCAGGTCTTCTTTCTTCATCTCTTGTAAATCACCAGTTGCAGACACCAGCACAGTCTCTGGATCAGTTCCTATGGAGCTCAGCTCATGGCAACAGTGGTGCTTTCATCAGATGAGAGACTGCTACTGAGACTGGGGAAAACCTGCCCTCATGTTAGTTCCTGCCCTTGCACCAGAACTGGTGTTCATGAACATGACTGTCAAGCAAACTACATCAGAGGCACGTGCATGAGTGAAAACTAAACATTTGGGACAGAAGGAAAGGGAAGAAAATTAATTTTCACCCAGATCATCTCCCTGATTTATCTCATGATGGCACTGTTATTCCTCAGGTAAAGAAACAGGAGAATGTAAAATTGGCTTCTGGGACAGCAGCCTGCACTTGGGTCAGTGTGAGTGTAAAACCACTGCCCAAACCCCAGTCTGTACAGCTCTCACATTTGGCAGGAGAATCAGAAGCACAGCTCTCCACAGCCTTTGGTTTGCCATTTTAAGCGTCTGGTTTAGTGAAAAACAATGAATGAAAAGTTGTCCTGTCACCAGTTGTTACTATGAAGAGTATGTGGTATGGAATTCATGCAAAATATTGATATTCAAAACAGTTTCAGATTTCATAAGGGCCTAACATGCTCTGAGGCCATAACTGTATTCTGATCTGATTAGAATGTGTCCAGAAAAACTATGAGATGCCACAAACGCTACTTGATTATTGAGTTCAGCTTTTAAGGCCTTGTCCCTTTACCTCCCTGGAGATGAAATTGTGAGCAGATACTAACAAGAGCCTGGTAGCTGCAACCTGAATGAATCCTGAAAATACAATCTCTTTCTAGAAGTTGTAATGAGCTTCCTAAATAGGCTTCCCAAAACCAGGTAGTTCAGTTCATCAGGAGGAGGAAAGTACTTGGAATGCAGAGATGGCCAGATATTGAAGTCTGTTATTTATTCAAAGTGTATTGCAGCACGACTGACCTAACCTCCCTCTATTTAAAGACCCTCAAGAAAAGCCAAGCTGAATTTGCCAGCTCTCCTTCGATTCTGATGTGCACGAGTTGCTTTCAGACACTGCATTTTAGGGAACATGCCATGGGGGCAAGGTGTGCTTCAATGTCTGAACAGAACAGAACAGAAATCACAGCTGCTGAAAAGCCTTCAGAGATAAAATTGCCTCTAAAGCAAGGCTTGTTTGGGGAATGAAAGATGCATCTAGTGATCAAACAAGAGGTGGCCATGCTGTTCTCCATGTAGCACTCGATGACAAGTTGCTGAGAGTGATTTCAGCCCTACGATGTCTGTACAAAAGTTTTTTCAAAGATCCCTGGCCACTTATCTTGGCAAATCCAGTCTTAATCAAGTTATGAGAAGTATTACTTAACCTAAAGATGTCAAAAAATTATTTGTGTAGTTAAACCAAAATGATGGATGAATAAGTTATGGCAAATAACCATGTTAAATGAGGGTCAGGTTGCTCTCTTAATCAAAATACTTTGCCAAATATTTACTAAAATAGGACAGACTCTTGTAAAAGTATAAATAGTTTGTTAGTTATTTAAATAAAAGATCTTTACAAACCTTATTTGGTATGATTCTTTGATAGTGTTTATGAGGGGGGTTTTAATAGCAGGATCTCCATTGTGATTTTTCACTAGTGAAAAGTAATTTTTTTTTTCCTGGTAAAGTAGATTTTCCCTATAAAAATCTGAGAGAAAATATACTACTTTGTAAGTTATGAGATTGTAAACACTCCAAACATGAACTTTAGCACTAAATGGATAGGTAATTAGAAAGGGTGTTGCCATTTGTGGCTTTTGACTAGATATTTTGTTGCCGTTTTGCAATCGGCAAGTTCTGAATCCCTGATAAGAAAGTACTTAGATATGCATGGAGGAGGGGGAATGTTTTGGAAGAGAAAGCTTACAGTCTTTTGCCCAAACATGTTCTTTGTGCATGCTTGTATTTGCAGAACAGGATATGTTCAGAACTGTTAAGACAGATTTTTTAAAAAATGTAATATTAGAGAATATACATAAGATAATGCAACATGAATATTGAGACTATATGTGCACGTTTTCAGTCTCCCTGATTTTGTGGAGTTTGGAATGCCTGTATTCATGTCTTGCTCCGTCCTGTTATGTACAAATCACAATATTCCTTAAAAAGGACCCCACAGAAAAGAAGATACAAGTTGCTGTCTAATAGTATTGAAGTCCTGCATAAGGAAATTTAGGAACTTTAAGAAGTGAAAAGTAAAATATAATTATATTTTGGACATTTCTTAATATGTGGGAAAGAGCAGAATTCTTTGATTCAGTTTTGGTGCCAGAGGTGTTAATACCACACATTTGGTGTAATTACAAATGGGATGAGGAAGGGAAAGTGGTAAAAAATCTAGTGTGAATGGATAAATCAGAAAGCATCCCTGGTGAAAAGATTAGGCAATGATTGCTCACCAGGTTCACCTGAATCATCTTGGTTATCCTATGTCCAGTATATATCGAGTTTTGGCAACCAACTTAGCCAAATGGGGGACACTTGGACAGCAAATGTCACATGAAAAAGGTTGGGTTGTGTTAGAGATTACAACAAAGATTCAGCAGTATTTTCAGCCAGTCTGTGTACAAAAAGCAATTTGTCCTGAGGTATTGAAGGCTGAACTCTCTGGCCACAGATTTGAAAATAGTATTATGTCCATATAGGTTTTGCTGCTATTTTTAGTACTCTGATTGTATAATCTGTGGTTGTGATTGTGAGTGTTTATGTGGGTCATACATTTTTTGCTTTGGTGGAAGTGGGAATAAGTTTTACCACCACTATCAACTTCTACTTTCTAGTTTTCCTCTTTTGGCTCAGCCTTGCTCAAAGCATCTGTGGGAGTTAGGTGCATATTGTACTGAGGTACAGTCACAAATACAGAGACATTCATTTCCTTCTGGATGTGAAAATGGCCTGCTCTGCAGTGATTTCAACTCACAGTAATAGCTGGAACTATTGGAAATTATTGAATCCAAGAAAGGATTGAGCCTGGTGTGGCAAGGTCAGAAAACCAACCAGAGTCCCAGCTGCAAGCCAGAAGATGCTAGAACCCTGAAATAAAATGGGGGCTGCTCACTTTATTTTACAAAGGCTCCATCCTGACCGCCTGTCTGCACATCATAAGGAGTAATAAGATATAAAATTATTTTCAGTTGAAGATCAATTCCATCCATTCAACCATAAAAACATGGAGAATGCTTCATTCCCTGCAGTCACCCAAGAGGAAAATGAAGCTAGCTAAGAGCTAGACTGCCATCTAACTCTAAGCATAATATCCTATAATATTGTTTCAAAAGTCTGGAAGTATTCCAGCTATGTGATCAGATTACTTGAGTCCAAATGATACCTAAGCAAGTGAGTCAATAAAGAGATTACCATAGATGAAGCAACTAAAAACATGTCAAATAACTGAAAAAGGACAAGTAGAAAATGGAAACAAAACATAAGGAGTGCAAAACCATAGCAACAGTCAGTGTTGCTGGCTACAATAGGCTTGTGTTAACTAGAAATAGAACTAAGTAATGCAAGGGATCGGAAAATAAAAGATAAAGGCAGTTTCAGTATTTTCTGTTGTAAACCATGCCATTTATGGAGTAATACAGCAGAAAGCAGTACAGTTTAAACAAACAGTGTAAAAAGATGGGAACAGATAATTCTGTGAATGAAATGCATTCTACATTTTAAACTATTCAATGAGAGAAAATTCAAAGTGTTAGCAGTTTTTTGCTCAAAAAAGAAAATATGGCTGATGCAAGCAGATTGTGCAGGATCTTTCCTGTGCAAACATCTGCAAAATAATCAGTCATGGTTAAATGGCAATCTTTAACTGGTGACACTGTTTATATGAAAGGCATTTTCAGTGCTAAAGCTTTGTGAAATATAATGGCAAAGTGAGACGTCTTTTTCAGCAAAAGACAAGCAATAGTACCAAACTCGTAATACTTGAAAAAATAGGGAAAAAACAACAAAACTGAAAATAGACAAGAGAAAAGAAAGTGAACAGCAAGATTTTGCAGTTCTGTTAATGTATTTCAAAGGCTTGGGAGTTTGCCAGTACAATGTACTATGTGGCTCTACTTCAGGAGATTTTAGAGCCTGAACATAACCTTACACCTGTAAATATTCTCAAAGAGTTGAGGTTGAGTGTGTGGAAATCCAGCTGGGTGCTGATGCCATGCTGCAGGCTTTCTGCTCCCAGGTTTCCTAATGTGCCTGTAGGTGGATTCTTGCTATTTAAGGTGTGCTTTTATGCATAATACAGATAGTCCCCTTGTGGACAAGAAATGTGGGTCTGTCTTATGGGCCAGCTATTAACAAATCTTAGAGGTTTCTACTCCTTAGAAGTTTTGGTAAAAAAAGTCAAAAGTGTGTTTGTGGATAAATAAGAGATAGATGTACAAGGAGATCAGACCAAAACCCAAGGCCTACTAGGTAATATGCAAGGAGAAATGGATCAGTTGTTTAACTGAAGGGTGTGTTGAGTGAAAGAACATGTTGGACAGGGGAATAAACAGCTGGGACTCATTTGATTGTAACACTCAAAGCACCAGACAGTAGTGTCAGAATTTCTGCAAAGCCAAGAAATCCTCAAGAGACAATGTTCATCTGCTGACTTGAATGGAATAGTGGGAAGAATAGCATCAGCCAAATTTAACCTAGCTTTGCTGCAGTGAATACTATTTGATGAGGCAAATTCTAGAAGATTCACTATAAGCAAATTGTTTGCACAGCATCAATTCCTGTCTTTTCTTAGTGTTCTACACCCAGTGCTCCTCTGGACACAAATGTAAAGATTTGATGGGGACACAATATTTTTTGAGAAAACATTTCAGAAAGACACAAAAGCAGCATGCTAAAATCAGTGTTATGTCTTTGGAATTGAGACAGTCCTCACATTTTTTAATCTTTTTTTTTTTTTTTTTTAATAGATAGATATCATTGACACTGGCAAAATACAGAGATGGGAAAGCCTGAAACAAACAGGAAAAGTTGAGCAACTCTAGTAATGTTAGTGCCCTACAATGGAGGAGATGCTTCTTGCATGTTTACTTTTATATGGAATTCCTTGCTTAATAATGTAGGCAAAACTGTTTTGCTCTCTTTTCAAAGGTGGAGATGGATGGGAAAGTGAGCTGGTTTTTAAGCACCATGGCAGTGTTGTTATTTTACCCAAAAATCAAACTCTTAATCAGCTATTTCTGATCTGGAATTCAGCACCAACACAGGTGTAGTTGTAGAACCAGTAAAAAAAAATTCCAGAAAAATATGATTTCAAAGGCATTGAGCAGAGCAGAAGAGATAATTTGTATTTTTAAAAATTGCAAACAAGGAAACCATAGAACTGTGGTCATACATGTCCTGTATACATGTATGGCTGGAATTTTGATGTGTCCTTTTCAATGGCTGTGTGTTATCCATGCATTTGGATTAAATGATCTTGAAAGTACAGTTTGATACTGTACTTCTAGCAAGGCCTATTTGAAAAAATTAATGTCTTTGCCACACCCTACGCCCTTCATCCCTCCATGTTCTCCTGATAGTTCATTATCCCCTAGGTTGTGCTCGTGCAGTTGTGTGATGATCTGCCTCGCTGAGGGGACACAGTGGGTGCTCCATTGTTTCAGTGGCTCGCTTTGCAGCAAGGTCAAAAAAGCAGCTGTGCCAGTGTGAGAGAACGGGGGTGTGGGAGGGCAGATGTTCTTCTGCAGGAGGGATCCTCTTAAACCAAGAGTGTTTCTGCAGGAAAGGTATTTTTGCTGCATCCTTCAGGCATTGCATCTCAAGAGTTTGAAATCTGTAGATTACTGTCACAATCTAGAAAGTAAATATAGTGAAACATACAGTTGATCATACCATGCATTTCATTTTTTCAAGTGATCCTACAAATGATTTGAGGAAACTCACTAAAAACTGTATGCTGTATTCTGGCCATAAGGGTCTATGGCATTTTTCTGTAGAACATAGGGATTACTCTTCAATTCCTACCTTATTTAAACTTTAACTTGAAACTGAACTGTTGTTGGGGACTACAGACAGCTCAGTCAAATCTATTCTGGAAGAGCCTCAGAGCAAAGAAATTAAGAGATTAGTCACACCAGCTTGCCAGGAGGCTTTGCCTTGTATGTCATACAGGAACTGCAAAGAGGAACTTTGGAATTATGGAGCTGTGCACAGCTATAGAAGTACATGAACAGCAGCAACAGCAGAAGGCACAAGTGAGTCAGTGTTAGAGTCAGTGTGGCCCCACAAAGCCAGGATCTGATGGCTGAAAGACTCTGTTGTTGCTCTGTACTTCTGATAGGAAATGTACCTCAGGCAGTGCTGCTCTGTGATGGCTGGGTCACTATGTGCTCTGACAGGTCTCCACTCTGAATGTCTTGTTCAAAAAAGGTTTATATTCAGGGAATCTTTGTTTGTGACTCATCTTTATCATCTAAGAGGAGGTGGCCTGCACATGGGAGGCTGTACCCTGATGCAGTGGCCCGAGCTTGGTGATGAGAGCTGCAGAGTTTGGACAGTGGTCCTGGCTTTTTGCATCTCTGAACTCTTCAGGCCGTGCACACTTTTGAACAGGTGAAGGTTCTGTGATGAATGTGCATGTGTTACATTTTTGCCATAGATGGGTTAAAGCGGCCTAATCACCATGAGAGGAATGGGGAAAGACACAATTCCTCCCATGGGAGCTGCTGACATGTAGAGGTGGGCAAAATGGGATCCCTGATATATGCTGGTATCTCATTTAATGCATTATTATTGGTTTTGTTATTATTTGGTTTAGGTTTGTAAACACCAAGTGCTGAACAAATATTAGATTTTTGTGGGTTTTCCCTACACAGAAACACCCACAATTCTCTCTGTAGTATAACATCACTTTCCTTCAGGGCAATGGTTGTCAGGAACAATCAGTATGGCCAAGTATTTCCCACTGCCTCCACCCAGGCAGGAGGCTGAATAAATCTGATGCAGCCTGCACTCATATGGTAGCAGGATACTGAGGGAGTTTGGGGTTTTTTCCTCCTATTCAATGGTAGCTCAAAGAAATAAACAGACTTGTTAAACTTAGAATATCTAATTGATTCCAGCTTCAGTAGTGCAGAAAAGATCTAGAGAACTAAGTTTCCCCCTTCGATTTTTCTCTGTGAGACAGTAGACATAAATCTTTTCATTTAGAATTTAACTTTTTTGAATGCTGATGATTATAAAAATCAATTCTACTCAGGCAAATTAAACTCTTCCCTATGAGGCCCTTTTGATAAATCAGGATTTTTTTCCTCTTAAAATGAAAATTTCCTACTAAGACACTGGCCAAAACTTCTCACTTTTGGACTAGGGACTTGAGGTACCCCTAATCTTATCAAATATCTATCTGACGGAATGCATCCTCAAAGGAAATTAAGGAAGTTTAACTGAAGTAATCTATTACAAACATACATTGATTATGGGATAAATTTTCAATGCTAAAGAAAATCAGCCCTGAGGTTTTGCAGCTATTCACTGGGAATCTTAGTATGATACAAACAGATTTGGGTTAAAAGCCAGACATACAACAGCTGTGTTGTTGGAAAATTAGGAATCTTACTCTAAATATTTTAAGCCAAAAGAAATGTTTTTAAAAATCTGCTAAGCTTCAAAATTGTCTCATGTGAGCAATTTAATTATCTTTAGGGGAACAAGGACTATTTAACTGTTTCTAGATCTTTTCCTTAACTGTGACATATTTATATTCCTAATTCAGGAAGAAAAAAGTTAAGAAACCCCTGTATTCTAGAGATTATAATTGAAGTTACTGTTTTCACAGAAGTAACTCTCTTTAAAATATAAAACCCCCCTATATCTGTCAGAAAACAGAGAGGATTTAATTTCTAACTTTGGCAAAGCCAACAGATCCAGGTATTTCTTGGGGTTTTTAATCAGTGAAGCAGGTGGGGAGTGGTGGGTGGAGGAGCTGTATCTCCCTCCCCACCTCAGCGCGGGAGGAGCTCCGTCAGTGGGAGCCGCGGGTGGTGACTCCTGCGCCGGGAGGACCCTGCCAGGTCGCGGGGAAGCAGCGGAGGAGCAGATGAGAGCTGCAAGGGTCAGTGTCTTGCCTCCTGTACTAGCTAAACTTAAAAGAACTTGCAACTTTGTTTGTAAAATTTATGCAAAGCCATCCAACTATCCATCTCCCCCTTCACTAGTTCCCAAGGGTGGAGATATCGCTACCTTAGGCAGGCAGTGTGAAACTTATTATAACTGTTACACTCCAGCTTTCATGCAAAAAGTGAACCACGTGTCTTGGGAGTGGAGGAGTGGACATGTGTTTCTCCACTTCCACTGAGAAACGTGGCTGTTTGTGATTTGGTGCAGCAATTCAGCCCAATTCTTTCAGGGGCAGGGGATTTGCAAATATTTTCTTAAGTTAGCATGTGGGATCATCTATGGAATCTCTCATTGCTTACTGCACTCCATTTCCACAGTGCTCCTGAGTGTTCAGAGGGCAGGTATCTTGCCAGGGTCAGTGGGCCTGTCCTAACCCGGGACTCTAAGGCTGGGCAGCCTGTCCTAAAGCAACATCTCCAGATGTTTGGAAACATTTGGGGTCCTTGGTGCCAGAGATTGAGAACAAGGCAGCTCTTTGTAGATCCAGGCTCCTAAAAGCAAACCCAACTCCCTTTTCATTGCTCATAGCAGACACCTGATTAGAAATCAAGCAGCTTGGAAATATTTGGAGCATAGAGGAGCTGGGATAGGAGTTAGAAGAGGAGGACCAGGCCAGGCTGACTTTTCTGAGTCACGTTCAGTTGGAATCCTGCTCTTGCATGTTCTGCTGCAGCCCAGTGATGCACGGGCGATTTGACAACAGTGACCACTTATAGGTGCAATATGGTGTCCTGACCTACTTTAAAACACTTGATTTCAGCTGAGCCCCATGCTGCCAGCTCAACAGGAGGCTTGCTTTAATGCCTGCCTTATTTTCCCTTCCCAGACTAACTCTTTAGTGGAATAATTACTGTACGAACTCCAAAGCCCAGCAAGCTGCTCTGCATTCCAGTTTCACAGGAAGTAAACTCCGAGCTTGCCAAGTCTTCTCACTCATCTGCGGCTGCTCGGCATCCCAGATTCCTAAGTCTGTCAGCAGGGGGTTACGTAACAGGCGCACGCCGGGTCTGTGACTTTTTATATAGAAAACCAGAAATGAATGAGTGTGATGTGGCAGGAAGCAGCTTGTATGAAAGGCCCAAATGGAGATTGAGAGATGACGGTAATATGTTTTCAATACTAAGTTAAAGCAATGAAATACTCACTTAAGCAGCAACTCTAAAGTCCCTGAGGCTGGTTTTAAAAGGTATAAATGAAGTAAACCTCAAAAATTGCATGGTCAATTTATTTGACAGCATGAGCTTAAATTACCCTAACAGCTGGTTTAAAAACTGTTCTCTTAAGAGAGAGACAGAAGTATTAAGGCAGCTGTCTTTCTTTTCGGAAACACGATGATAAAGGCAATAGGATTACAATAGTAACAGCCTCCTGCAAGGAGATGAGCAATTAAGGTTTGAACCACTATGTTGGGACCCTGCGTGCACCCACTGGCCCTGGGGCTGTGCTTCAGCTCAATCTTTGTCAGTGTGTTTGTCTTCAGCCCTGGATGTTTCTTGGGTCTGCATTGTGGTCTTGTTTCCAGCTCCACCTCCTTTTGCTACTGACCCGACCCTCTGCACAGACCCTGGACCTAACTTATATCCCTTCTGCTGAATCAGGGGCTGCTGATGTGCCAGCACCCAGCTCCACCTGTCCTGGTCACCCGTGGCCAGACTGTGGTTTGTGTGTGAGGGGGGTCTCTGCCCTGGGCCCCCTCAGCCTCTGGCTCACAGCCCTTCATGGAGCAGCCCTGCTCGTGCTGCTCTTCAGTGGCCTTCAGTGGCCCTTCCTTGCTGCTGGACCACAGCTGATGCTCGTGCCAGAGGCACTGGACAGTGGCCCAGGGCAAGACACACCAACCACAGCAGTGTGGTGCTGAACTCCCCTGAATGTCACCAAACTGCTACAGAAGCTGATGGAAATTAACTTCATCCTGTGCCATTTATGCTTCTCAAGGGGTAACAGAACTGCTCAAGGTGTCTGGCATGTACTCAGACTAAGCCTATTGACAGAATGTTTCCTGACCTCTCTTTCCAGATCATATCTTTTTCCTGTCTACTGAGGGCATTGATTGCTCCTTGGGATGAGCTCAGGCTTTTGTATAACAAATTTCCTGTTGATGTGGGGACCAGAGCAGGGGAACAGAGTTCTTCAGTGTTCTTCCTGTGTGTTACCAGGCTTTGGGGTTCTTGCTGCAAGTCTGAACCCTGCTGATGTTTGTTGACAATTATTTTATGTGGTGATATTTGGAGACCTTCGCAGTTCAATAGTTATAATGCAGATATGTTAGACTTGAACAAACAGAACTCTTAA
Organism: Daphoenositta chrysoptera; assembly: GCA_013397915.1. Classification (NCBI taxonomy): domain Eukaryota; kingdom Metazoa; phylum Chordata; class Aves; order Passeriformes; genus Daphoenositta; species Daphoenositta chrysoptera. The sequence goes on from VZRO01008588.1 coordinate 1,955,230, forward strand.
GCAAAATACTGTCTCAGTTTCCCCCAAGAAGAAGAGATGATACAAGGAGGAAACTTTTGGTTTTGCTCTATAGCAGGTGTCAGAGTTGGGGGATCCTTGATCTGTGATGGGTAGCGTTGGGACAATTTTCATCTACTCTGCTAGAATGCAAAATTACAGTTTCTGCCTACTTTTTCTAGATTGAACAACCTTTAAAAAAAGAAAAGAAGAAAAAAGCCTGGCAAGCAAGCAGAACAGGCTACTTTCACCCCTGCTGCAGTGGAGGGTGGCATGGGTACTGAGGAGCAGGCTGCACTGTTTTAGAACCTAGAGTTGTGTGAATGTTCCCTCCCCTCCTTCCCTCAACCCGTCTGGACCAAAATGTCTCTGCCCCAGGAGGCAAGACCTTCCCTGGCAGAGCCTACCTGAGCCTTGGAAACTCCATATTTACCTGCAAAGGTTGTCCTCATGGATCATAGACAGACCAACCCTGCCTGAATCAGGACCTCCAGCTCCAGCACAGCAGTAGCTGAGCTTCCCCTGTTTGGAAATGATTGAAAATGGAAACTCTATGTAAAAGCACACCTGTATTTTGAAAGGAATATATAGTAAAATCTTGCTAAATGTCAGCAAATATTTTCAGGTTATTTTTGAGTCCTTTCTAAGTATTTACTAGAATTAGGAGGGAGGAGGGGAAATAGTGTGCCTGTCCTCTAGAATTAGAATCAAAACAGAGAAAAGATGGAGGGGAATTGGTAATAATTTACCAGGATGCTATAGCTCTCATTCAATGTGCTGCAGTAAAAAGTAAATGAAAATCCAGATTATGTCTGAGCACATGAAGAAATAAACAGTCCCTGTGTATTTCAGAGAAGAATGAATTTCACATTGCTGTGGTTCCCAGCGGTTCCTCAGTTTACTCAGAGATGGTCATTGTCAGTACATTCTTTAAACATGAACTAAACTCGTTTTTGTTTTGAAATTATGTACTTCTGTCATCATCAACACCCTAAGCAAGACACTTTGTAAACTTTTCTCATATTACAGTTTTATAATGACAAAACCAGACTAAAATACATATATACAAAATTTAGAAGGTCATAAGGTACTGCCAGTATCTTTTGGGGGTAAATTCTCTGGTTCCTCTGAAAGGATTGTTAACCTGATACTGCAGAATTCTGGTGCCTCAAGCAGTGCCCCATCTGAGCAATCACTTTAAAAGTATGGCTCTCTAGGGATGAGAAGAACTATCTTACCTCTAGCATTGTTTATTATTATGAAAGCTAATGGAAAAATCAGATTTGGAAAAGTTATTATGCAGATTCTGTGCTACTGGAAATCCAGCAATTGTATAAAGAATTTTATTCCTTTCTGCTACAGGTATCTTGTTTCTTTCCTTGTGCTTCACTGTGTCCTCTCTTTGTACAGAGGCAATGGAATTTGTTTGAAAATCCAAGCAGGGCCTTGGTCCTTTGTACTGGCCTGACTGGGCAGGTACAGCCAACGCTTACATAGGCTGTTGATCATTTTTAGATCTGGTTTTAAAATCATGTGTAGAGTATTTAATAGAAGGGATTTAATAAACAATATTAAAATTATCTTTTATACTTTTACAATTATTTTTGGTTTATATTTTTTAGAAACTATAAATGAAAATGTTTTCTAGTACGCTTAAGTGCTCTGTATTGCATTAGTTCATCTTCCTGTGGTTCAGATTGCTTGCACTTGCATGTGTGCATTTATCCCCATGATGGGTGATCTTTTTCTGTGCAGCTGAAGTTTTTGGGGGACTAGTATGTTTCAGCAAACTCAACCACGTAGAAAAGGAAGAATGTCACTTTGTCACTGTACATTTCACCTGTGAAGAGAGTAAATACATTTAACCTTTAAAAGAAAGGCCTAGGCTTTCTTCCATAGGTTCCTCTTAAATGGATCACTTAACTTGCTTCTTCATTGTATGCTTCAGAACTAGAAAGGACTAGAAAATACTTTTTTAAAAATTGTGACAAGACTTGAGCATCCTGTGACCCTCTTATCTCTTCCTCCCCAGTGATATGTGCATCTGCATCAATTTTTTTGAAAAGACAACTGTAAGAAAGAGGTATTTTCAGTGTAACTTGATTAGCAAGTCAGTTGATGTGTATCTGGAGCACCAGTGAAGGATCTGTGTGCCAGTTTGTCTTTGTAGTCAATAATCTTTTGCAGGGATAAACTCATGTATTCACAGACTGCTTATGTACCTCTGGCGTGGACTTTTAACCATCACATCTTGCAATCTGTTTCACAACCACCCTTGTCTCCTATATGTGTTGTTTGCCACCTGTAATTACTGAACTGTAATTAATGGACTGAGTTTTATAGCAATGCATGAGCATGCTCTCTGTATATGTCCTAATTCTGGCACAAGTTGCATTGCCCAGGCCTCACTAAGGGCTGTATTTCTGTGTAAAATGCTAGCCTGTGCGGGTGCCTTCAGCAGGCTGTCGAGATGGCTGCTGGAAACTTATCTTTAAAGCTTTATTGCAAGTCAAACTATTTTGAAACTTGGCATGCAGCATTTGGAGTGGGTGCAGCTCTTCCAGTTAAATCCGGGTCTGTCTCCTGCTCTCTTTTTATAGTCCAGGTTCCCTAGGGTAGAGGGAAGTACCTAACTGCAAATCTGTCTTGCTGAGTGCTTGGCAGCCACAGCTTCCCCCCACAGTGGAGTCTGTCTCTAAAGCAGATAACGTCCATTTGGAAGAACCTGACATTTTAGGCTAGAAAAGGGCAAAGAGTTTTGAAGAATAGTTTAGAGATTAAACTCAAGTAACACACTTATTTATAGACATTGTGGATATGACACTTTTTAAACATGTCATTGGTTGAAAAGAATCTTGTAAAGAAATCTGTATTTTTCACTTTCTCTTGCATTTTTGTCTTTGGCTACTATTGCTTTATTGTGGCATTTTGGGATATTTGGGTGAATGATAATGTTATGAAAACACTTTGTACCTGTATATCACACAAATATATCTATATCTAATTTGCAAGAAACCCATGTGCTTTATTTGAATCAACTAGATAGCTGGAGTTTGAGCAGTACTTTTATGGCTTTGTGTATGTTATGGAAATCTGGCATCTGGGTCAGTGCTTGCAGAGTGTGCATACCAAGGAGCACATATCAGCAGAGCAGAGGTACAGCAGAATTGAGGGCCTGGGGTTGCTGTGAGTCAGTCCTGTAAACCAGCAATCCTGCAGAGTCAGCACAGGCCCCACGAGCAGAAACCTAAACATCTGCTTGACTTTAGCCTTGTGTTTAAGCTTCTTTGACATAAGCTGCTATGGGGGAAGGGGGGAGTGGGTTTGCTTTTAATCTCTATTCCAAGAGCTTTTCTTCACAAGGTTCTGCTTAGGAAGCACTTTTCCAGCAGGATGGAGTTTGTTCCGTAGCTTCAGCTTGCCTCACATGGTGGGGCAAGACGAAGGCATACAGGTCCCCAGGTTTCCCCTCCCTTTTCTCCCTCTCCATATGCTAGCTTTGCAGAGGGGGGAGCCAGCCGAAAAGAGAGCTGTAGCTTGTTTGTGTGAATACCCCAGCTGGAGAACCAAGGGATGCAGAGGTGCAGGGTGTACACCTGCCCCAGTATACAAATAGCCTACACAATGCTTAGTGTGGAGATCTGCCTTCTGGCTGGGTGGTGTGTTCAGTAACACCTCGGTGCGTGGGCTGACCAGTATTTGTGCAATTATCTGAGCGCCTCTGGCTGTGAACACTTGCAGTGGGCTTGTTCCTTTACTCCCCCAAGCTATGAAAACAAATTGCTCTTCTTGAATTCCATTCCTATTTCATTTTGTTGCTGCTCTTCCTCTATGTTTCTCTCATGTATTTTCCTCTGCTTTTTGTCGCTCCAGACTTTCTGTATTCATACTAATTGTTAGCTGCAATAGTTTGTATACATATATTCTATATATTACTTTATCATAAAGTTCTGAATTAAAATCTCCGTTGCCCTAGTTCTAATGATAACATGGTCAAAGAGACCCTTACAAGAACAACCATGGATGAAAATTCTTGGGGGAAATTACATCTTTGCCATGACACTGATGTTATATCTGAAAAGCTACTGGGAAAATAGCACTAGTCTGTCGAAGCCTTTCAGTTGTGCTCTGTTCCCCCAGACAGTGGAAAAATATTGCTTTGATCCACCCAAGCAAAGGAACTCAGCTTGGAGGCCTCTCCTGACTCTTTGGTCACCAGTGAGTTGAGTAAAGTTCTTAAAAATCCCTGCTGTGCTTAGGTCTGATATACTTAATTACACATTATAAACTTGACAAACTCATTTTTTGGGAAGAGGAATGTAGAAGTCAAAGGAAGAGAGTGGGAGGAAAACACCTTTTACTTCTCTCTACTCAAAAGACTTAATTCTGAACTGAGGGAAACAAGGCTTGACAACAAATGCTATGTTTCTGTTAACAGACCAACAAGATGATCTCCCTCTAGCCGAGTGGGAGGATGTTAATGACTCGTTACAGTTTGTTTGATGGGAATTGGAATTTACAGTGGTATCTGGTAGCATCTATCTTTCAGTGCTTTGTCTGTTTTGATAAGGAAAAAATCCTGTGCTGCTGTATCCGACTTCATTCCTCCTGATAAATAAGCTGCATATCTTTATAAACCATTAATTACCCTCTGTTTGTCAGTTTTATAAACTGGAAAAGATTAGTGGGAAGAGAAAGGGAGGGTTGCAGCTGGTGTTGTGTGCAGGCCCCGATGGCATCAGGGAGGGGAGAGCAGGGAGCAGGGAAGGTGGGCAGGGGACAGCCCAGCAGGGCACTTCCCTGCTGCTGCCTCCAGAGCTGCAGCTCCTGCCCAGACCCTGCGTGGCCCAAGTGTGGGGGACACCCGTGCACAGCCCTGCCCTGCTCTCCAGGGCTGGGGAAATGTATCTGATGCTTTGGACTGGTGTTTGCTGTTGAAGAATGATGTCTCCTGCCGGGCTGAAAGGGGCCCTGGGAGAGCTGCTCTCCTTGAAACCACCACCTTGAGAGCCTGCTACGGGCACAGCTCCTGCTGCAGCCACAGCTCCCTTGCTCAGTCATATGGGAACTTTCCAAACTGCGCCAGCTGCAGTGCTTTTGGGACCACGAGCTGCCGCTGCCACCAACACTGAAATGAGCAGAGGCAGGTGTATTTCTTGTGCCACCTGAATTTTACTTTTGATCTCTTATTGAAAGTAGTCCTAGTTGTTATAGAAGGATTTCTCATAGCTTCCAGTAAATTCACAAGGAGCTTTTTGCACTGGAAGATAGAAAATAGACCTGCTGGGATTAATCCAGGCTACATGCACTTGGCTGAATCACAGCGATGTTTTTCTCCCCTGGATATTTTGAGACTTCTTTGAACATTTCAAATTAGCATTTCACTCAGGCTGATTCTAGTGATAGGGGATGAGTGACGTTAATATTTGAAAATTCTGTAGTAAATCTAATTTTCAGGTTTGCATGCCAAATCTTAGCATGTACTGAGGCACTTGAAACTGACATATAGATGTTGTAGTTACAATTTAAATGTGTGGCTTGTCTCAGCATTTCATGCCCCTGATATACAAATGTTAGAGGGTTAAAACCAGTGTGTTGTAAGCATGATGATACGACTCTTTTGAATAATTAGTAGCTGATAGAACAAGACAATACCATCTCACAAACTGTGATTATGGTTTGTCACCACATGAAAAACCATTGGGTTGTTAATTTTAATTTTTTACCTCAAATTTTACTGAGAGGCCATGGGCAGAGTGATGCATGTCCAGATTATGCTCTGATCTCCCAGGATCAGTGTGTATTCCTAAAGGCAGTGTGGCAGCAGGAGCTCAGTAGTTCAGCAGCAATCAGCTGAAGTGGCACAGTAATGTCCTACCATATTCGTCAGGTTCCAAAATGGCTAGAAACAGTGGGCCTCGATTAATCAGTTTTATGTGCTCTATGAAATTTGTAGGTGATGAATCTCCATGGAAATATTTCAAGGAAAAGCCCAACATTAAGTCTCCATTTTAAGCTCTGAAATAAGGCCAGGGAATGCAGTTCTGGAGCACTGTTGGTCCAGTGTATTTGTATTCTTGTCCAAAGTAATTTACCAGAGATTTTTCAGTCCTCGTTTTGCTGTCTTGATAGGGGATTTACCATATGTAAGTCATAATGCAGCAAATTAATAAAAACATTGATATTTAGCAAACAAAAAGCTGAGCAATCAGGAGGTAATTAACTCAGACCTTTCTCCCCTCCCAGCATGGGCTGCCTGTAAGTGACTATTTCAGAATACTGTGAGTTTTACAAAGACAACTGGGGTAAATACCTATAAATTCAAACTGCACACTGTTTTTTCATTAAGCAACTGCAATGAACGTGACTCAAGTTACAGAGTTACAGAACTAGTTGCAAGCAGATCTGCAATGGAAAACATATGCCAGATTGTGAAGGATCCCAGCAGGCAATAACTGCTTGGCTGTAAGCTGTGTGCAGGACAGTTCTGTGTCCTGGTGAATTGTCCATAGTAAATTACCAGTTTAATCCATTAAAGGCGCTAAAAGCACAAACAGATCCTCGATATGTCTGAGTTCAACAAGCATTTGGACAATGCTCTCAGGCATATGGTGGGACTCTTGGGAGGGTCAGGAGTTGGAGCTGATGATCCTGATAGGTCCCTTGCAACTCAGGATATTCTGTGATTCTGTGTGTCCTCTCTGCTGCAGTAAGGCAGTTGCTGTAATCCCCTCACTTTTGGGATGTGGAAGGAGCCCCACGCGTAGCTAAGGCAGCCCATGGGAGTGGGCTGGCCATCAGAAGGCAGAGTAACTTCGTGGAGTTTTGAAAGCAAATTTGAAACAAATTTTATAGCTGAATATGAATCTGGTGAAGGAAAAAGATGTTGAGTTGTTTATAGAACAAGAAAAAAAGCTGGCTGTAGCATTTTGTGTCCTCTGAGATCCAGGCTACTGTCTCCCCTCAGTGCTTTCCTCCTGGCAGGTGTATACTCATGTAGTAGAAATTGCAGCACTTCTCTTTGAAATTGGCATTCCCAGGCCTGGTAAGACAAGACTACAGACAAGAAAACTGAAATGCTGCAGAGAACTCTAGAATTTCTTACCTCCACTGTCAAGTGGGAGGGGGTTTGCTAAGGAAACTGAGATCTTTGAAACAAGTAAACAGACAGTAGAACAAAAGCAGGACTCAAGAGGACTCCCAAGACACTTGGAAATAATTGGTACTTTTCCAACAACACACAGTAACACTTAAAGCAGCAAAAGAATCGTTAAAGACAAATGCCTTATAGCAACACAGAATGCATCTGATTCTCTGGAAGGATTGTTTGGGGGAGGTGGTGAGGAAAAAACAGGAATGGGAAGTACAAGAAAGGTTTTATCAATGAGCTGCCTGCTGATACACATGACCTGCAGCATTCATTATATGAATCATTTAACCTTTCCTCATAAGATCCTAATTTTCTTTTAAAATGTCAGTTGTTTGGCTACATCCCTATCTCGTCACATCAAGAAGTAAAACTAATTATGCATTATTTGTTACAATTAGTTTGTTTATGCCATATAAAAGACATGAATCAAATACCTTAGGCAAAACATTTTTTAGCACTAGAATTTTTGAAACAAAAGTTTAATTAGGTCTTAGATTAAAATCTGACTCTTCTGAAAACTATGGAAGAACTTTATGCAAGAAACCAAATAACATGTAACAAAACCACTCTCTTCCCTGCCATATCCCCACAGGAAGATGTGAGTCTTTCCATAAATGGAATAAACAATACTCTGGGGATATTCAGGAATGCATATAGTGGTTAGTTTTTAACATGATACAATAAACCATTGTATAGGGATAACATTCTAGCAGTCAATGGAGATGAAAGTAAAAAGGGTTGAGTCATGGAGAGGCAGAATTAAGCATACAACAGGCATATTTAAAAACCCTTGGTTATCTGGGTTATGCTGATGCAAAATATCCAATTTACTGGACCCTCGACTCAGCAGTACCAGAATTTTTTTGTTACCAGGGTAACAAAACTCTATATGCTGGCCTTTGTAAGTGTATGATCAAAGGGACTATCCAATTTCCACCCACTGTGTGCAGGCTGCCAATTTAAATATTTACTACCCCTTGAACTGGCCAGCCAGGAACACAGCAGCAGAGAGGGGTATGAACCACATATGTACTGCCACTGACCTGGGACATGTTCTGTTTTCTGGAAAAGCTACAAGAGAACTCTGAAGTGAACATGCTGTGGCTACATTAGCAGAAAAATTTACTATGTGCTCTAAAAAAACAAACATCAAAAAACCCCTATCCAACCAAAAACACATTTACAACTGTGCTGCAGTAAGAACATTGCTTCAGTAATGTCTCCAGAGAACTGTCCTTGCTATAAGCCTACCACTTGAGCTGCATAGTTTCATTAGATTAGGAATTCATAAAGTACTAATTTCCTTTAAAATGCCGTTGTACTATTAAGTGATTTGAATGGTTAGTCATTTTCTCTACATAGCCAAGCTGTCTTTTAAATGTGGTGTAAAATTGAACAAAAGAGAGAAAACTGGGTTGTTTGGTTTGGTTTTTTTACTTCTGTTGCCTTGTGTGGTCTGGCTTCATGAGGAAGAAATAATTCAGGTGTCCCCTGCTAAATGCAAACACTTTCTTTTATTTATATCACCTCATTCAGAACATACCTCTTCATCACCAACAAATATATGAGTCAAGCTCTAAAGATTTTTTTCTTTCTTTGTATTTTGCTCACTGGTAGAATGTAAAAGCCAGAAAGGTGCTAAGAAAATAAATATAAACATGTATTTATTACCCTTTTTAACTAGGATGAACATCATAAATGTCACAATTTCCTTACCTAGTCTGGCTTAGTGCTGAGAATAAGCTAGTCTTCCCTATGCTAAACACACAGATATATTTAGATTTGCTCTCAGCATTCTGTTCTCAGAATTCTAGGTATCAGTTTCTATTCATCTTTCCAAGTCCATGCAGCTTTTTGCTGCCATTTTTGGTTTCTGCCCAATTTGTTAATAACCTTGTCATAGATGGTGTCCAGAACTTACCACTAACCCAGCTGTGGCCTCACAACCACCGAACATTTGTTGTAGCAATGTAATTTCTCTGCAGAATTTTTTCTAATTGCAGCTCTCATGGTACAAGATTCACGTTCAGTTTATAAATATCTCAAATCATGTATTTAAACTTTAAAGGAATCTTAGTACTTGGCTCTTACCTATGGTTTTGAGAGATTCTTTGAACCACAGCAGAGAGAAGCAGAAAATCCAGTGGCAACCACTGCTCAGCTCTAGTGTTTTCTTGCTCTTTTCCTTCCTTTTTTTTTTTCCCCCCAGTGAGAGCCCATTGCATTTAACATTTTACTTCTGGCTTTCTTCTTTTGTAGAGTGCTACAAAAAGTACTTCCTAAACATATGCTAGTTCAAACACACTCTTCTTTTTACTGTATCCTTCCCCTTGAAAAAAAATTCTCCACATTTTAAATAGCTGTCTGGAAGAAGCGATATGAATGTGTTCTTCCAGCTCGTTATGGAATACACAGGGCTTAGAACTGTTCCTTACAGATTTGATTTACCCTTAATGTTTTGGTAAAAATACCACGAGCAATGATTTTCGCTTTTTGGCTATTAAATGAATGCAGTGGTTAATTGTTGTAGGGCTGATGGAAGGAGCTGCTGAAGGCTGTTAGCAGGGAAACTTAAGAGCTGAAGTTGCTTAGAAATCTCAGAATAGATAGCTGACATATTTTCACTTGTTGTCAGCTGGTGCTCTCATAAGACCATAGACAGCATGAGTGAATGTAGGAGGAAACAATACATCTGCAGACACTGGCAGACAGCATTGCTTGCCAAATTTGGCCACAGTTCCTTTAGATAAATAATTTCTCAGTGACGTGCTGTGTTGAAATTATATAAACAGCAAAAATTACTAAGACCTGGGCCCCAGGGTCTTGTGGGTTTCAAGATTTTCTGCAATCAATATTCTGACATCTGCAAATATTTTTCCCTAGCAGCTGATGCCAGAAACAGAGCAACGTTACAATTACTTTCTATGTATTCAAGATTTTTAAAATATTGAAATCTTGTGTCTTCAGCCACAGTCCTGGTCAGGATCTTTGCACTGTCATAACCATCAGCTCATATGAGAAGGCTTTCACAAGAGTTACCAAAGCAACAGTCTTTTCTCAGAATGGCCCGGAACCTCTTACAGCAACTCCATCAGCATTTCAAGAAATGTACATGGAAAAACATTGTATTATGTTTCAGTCTCCAGAGTTATCAAGGATTTTAGAGAAACTTCTCCTAAACATGATGTAGCTTCCTTTGCACATTGAAGGTATGGGATTTTCCTCCTTAGGACCAGAAAAAAGTCAGCTAACTCTGTGATAAGACTTCCTTGATAATTAAGATACTCCACTACAAAAGCCATACACACTGTAGCTATCTGAAGTGTCTTCTATTACTGAGGAATTTATGCAGGAAACCAATGTGCAAGATCTTCCCTGAACAGAAACATCCCACAGGAAAACCTTACCTGACTAACTTTTATAGAAACATCTCTAGACAAGCTTGTGAAGTTATAAAACCAAATCATTTATTGAACAGATATTTTTTAAGAAATCAGTTTCCATAACAGAAATCAAACTTATGCCTGGCACCTGAGACGTTCTGAAGGCAGCAGCTGTGGAATATTGACAGTTACCCATGGCACTGAGGAAACATAGGCTATGCAACATGAGTACCTGCATTTATTACTGTTGCCTAAGTAAGAAAGGCCAGACAGGAACAAAAATATACTTTTAAAAGTCATGCTTTTCTTTTGATGATATAATCTCCAGCACCTGGCCTTTTCTCTAGCAACACTCCCAAAGTAATACTGTTCTCTGAAAATAGTCTGAACAAAATGAATACACTTTGTTCCATTTTCAGTCCCCCATGTACTAAACAGGAACGAAGAGATATGCAAGTAGAGAAAAAAAGTCTCTCAAACACTTTCTTATTTCAGTTTTACCTTAAGGCAAACTTGTAAATTTTAAGGGAATATCTTGAGAATTAAGCATAGAGCTTATGAAACTGTTTTCTTTGTTGTTTTTGATCAAAGTTAACTTTCTTAGAGAACAGGTATGCACAGCAATAACCTCTCAGAAGTGTCTTAGGATAAGACCATGTTAGTGATGTTTATGTAACTTTTGCATCTGCAAGTATCTCTTAAACTGACATTTGCAGTCTAACTGTACAAGACAAAATTTCAGTAGTTCAGAGCACAGTGTGATGTTACTTCAATGAGTGTAAATGTTGAGGGCAACAAGGTAAAACTACCTTAGTGTTTCATTTCCACACAAAACATATGAAAGGAATAACAGAGTAAGTTATCTTCTCAGAGTCTTATGTCTTTAAAAAAAGGATGCAGCAAAGCCTCTTTTGCAGTTATTCTTGTTGCAGGGTTTAAGTCTAGTAGCTTATCAAGTAGGTCATATGCTTCATCAGGAACCTGATCCCATCCTTTCATGTCAGTTGCCTTCACTTCCAAAGCACCATCACCTTCCTGGAAACTCTGTAAGTGTTGAATTTGTTTTCCGAGTGCCTTGGGAGCACAGGGTTTGTCTGCGGCAGCTGGCACAGCTGTGTTGTTTTCAGACCTGCTGGGCCCTTCCCCCTGAGATCTCTTACAGCTGCCATTTGTTCCTCTCAGCTTTTCACAGAGGGTTCGTAGGTTTTGAGTTGGGACAACTTGGGTACACACAACTGATTTTCCTAGGGAAAAAAATTGTACAGGAAGCCACATTTTATTATAATTTCTATGCAACTGTAACTTCTAAGTTTGTTTCAGAGAAACCTCACGTCTCAAAAGTATAATCAGCATGAAAGAAAAACATCCCAAATCTATCAAAGAACCAAATCCACCCCCCACATGCCTCCACACCAGCCCTGCTGTTGCAGCAGTAGGCCCTGAAAGTCAGAAGGGTCATCATCTCTGTTCTGCTCAGAACAAAGAGCTTTGGGTTATGTGAAGTTATGTAGTGACAGGTTGCCAGCCACCCTGTACACCAACTTCTTGCATTTCATTTCACTGTCATTTTAACAGAATTGAAGACAATCAAATACCCTGTTTTTTACACCTCTGTCTGGAGAATGAAAATTGATGCTGGCAGTTACACATCCAGGTAGCAACTGCTGCAGCATTTGGCCTACAAGCAATTAGGGGAATGGTTGTTTGGATTTTTTGTGGTTTGTGGTGATTGTGTCTTTTTTAAACAGGCCAGCTGTTGGGTTTTGGGTTTTTAGCATGTTTGTTTGTTTGTTTTACTAGGCCTTTTGGGGGGAGGGGCAGAGGGAAAGGCAAGGTTTACATCATCTAAATATTAAGTCATACTGACTTAAGCCTCCAGGCCAAATTTTGTAGGAATAGAAGCACTGTCTCAAGAATTCTACCCAAATGCCAATAGGAAACATTTAGTTGGCATACTTCACCTCAAGTAGCCCTGACTTAGTGAAAGGCAGTAGACAGGTTGGGAAAACTATGACATAAAGTACCCCTACACTGTGTAGTGTAGATAGGAAGATAGGAAAACACACAACTGTCTTAAAAGTTTGTCAATATAGAATAATACTTATAGTTTTTACATGTAAAAAGTGTGATATACTTCCAAAATTACTTTCAAACCTAGAAACATATTTATATACACACACAAAAAAAAAATCATTGATTGTAAATCACAGCATTAAATAACATTTTCGCCCTCTCTCCATAATTAAGGTTTGCATACCAAAAGTTCTAGCAGCCTGAATGGTTTCTCTGGATCCACGAACTGTCATGATTTGTGCCAAGGCAGTTAAATCATCACTTGCTTTGAAAAATGGATATCGTCCACTGAGTAGAGAAAGGAATATGATTCCTGCAGACCACATGTCTATTGCTGCAAAGGAAAGCAAATCTATTAATAACTAAACCCGTTATTTCATCATAAACAAAATCTCAACTTCTTTAAAAAGAAATTATGATCTGAAAAGTTTCTATCAGCAAAACTTATGTTCTGAAGTACTTCTTGACTTTGGTCACATAGATATACTTCAGACAAGAGTGGAAATTACTATAATTAGATTGAAGAATAATTTCCTACTTTGATGCAGAGGGAGGGTTTTTCATATGAGTAATTCCATTAACTTGCTTCACTTGAAATGGACCAAAACAATGTTTCAAGTTGTTTTACCCAGGGAGATGAGAGGGGGCAAATGAAATGGCTAGCTTTGATACATATTTAACTTTACTTCACATGAAGAACACCTTATATTAGGGTCATAAATAAAAAACAATTGACAAATGTTTGTGAAACAATTTTTTGGGGATTGAGGCTGCCACAGGTGGGCAGTACTAAGAAACTGATCTTACTACGAACTTTGTGCCTCTCTAATATGAACTCACTTGACAAGATAGGCAGTTTAAAAACCGTAACAGTTCAAAGGTATTAATCACTTTCGTTGTGTTATGAAGAGTACAGAGAGTATTCTGGGGATAGAGGCCAAAGCCTGATGGAAACTTTAGTACTGGAAGTTACAAGAATACCTGTCTGCCATAATTTTTTTGGCTCACTAAGGTGCACATTTTGAAAGATGGCAAGGAAAGTGAAGGAGAGAGTTTGAAGGATCTCAAACTCTGAAGAGAAAAATTAACTGTGGGGAAATAAAGGCATATGCATCCTAGTCCTATTCAAAAAAGTGAGTAGCAAAAGAGGCAGTAATTAGTTTGGATATTTTAATTAGAAACACTCTTAGCATAGGACTTTGATTTGAAAAAAAAAGTATTAGGTTGACTTTAGTTGCAAAACCAGATTTTATGTCTTTTATTAAAAAATAAAAATTCAAGTTGATCATTTGGCACAATTTACAGTGGAAAAGTTTTCTACCTTCTGCATAGTTCCTGTAAAAAAGTTTTAGTATCATCTTTTCAACAGTGATACAGTAATATTATCTGTTTGAGGGGCTGTGTATCCCCCTGAGGATGTAGTTGGGTAAGCTTAAGTAATCAAGGTCAAGATCTTTGAAAAGGTTTAATTATGTAACTCTTGCTGAAGTTGAAAGGCATTATACATCTGAATGGGCAGTAAATCCTGGCCCCACAATTGTGGTAGAGCTGTGAACTTCAGCAAGAGTGCAAGATCCTGTGGAATGTCATCAAAACCATGATTCCTCCCTATGCTTTTGTCTACTGTTATCCAGCTAGTGAGGAAAGGGGAACAGAGGGCCAAACCAAGGCAAAGTGTAACTGGACCTGTGTAGCATCAACTTGGGGGTTTAGGTTGTACTCCCAGCATTGTGAACCTGGGTCAGATGTGCTGTAGTAGCTCTGGGTAGAGTCAGCTGGATTCAGTAACTTGGTCTCAGCACAGAGGCCAGAACTAGGAGTAAGATTGGCAGGAATACAAAGAGGTGACTCCAGCAGCCCCAGATGACAGTGGACAATAATATTTGCTAGTTCAAATAAAATGTGGTATCTTAAATATTAGTATTAGTCCACCCAGTTCTAATTAAGGCCTTTGTTGACATACTGCAGGAGCTCAGCACCACTGACTCAGTCAGGGATGTCTGTGCCCCACCCAAGGGTGTCCAGATTTACCCCTACTCTCTCCTGCTCTTCATTACCCCAGAGAACAGAAAACCATCTGAAAGCGTATTTAACAGCAGCCTGTGTCCAAGATTTCCCAGGTATGTCTTCTTTCTGCCTCAATTCTGTCTAGACAGATTCAGAGATTGTCTAAACTTGTCCTAGATTTCTGGATGTCTGCTAGCACATAAAGCTGGCTGTTCCAGCACAGCCACAAGAACTCCAAACAAGCTGCCATACCTATGAAATCCCAGTTATACCCACAGGACAGATGTTGTTTCAAGTAACAGTAACCTATCTAGGCATAAGCTGATCAAATATATTGTTAATTCTGAGTGTGTATACATACTTTAACTACTGAAAATTTACAACTTTCTCAAAAGATATTCAGAAAAAAAACCGGCTAAAACATTTTATCTTAAATCCAGTTTTTGAGGACATTTGTATTTTTTGTAAGTAAGTCAGAACTCCTGGTCATACACCAAATGTTTAATGGGTAACTTTGCTTCTATTGGTTCTCCATCCTGCAGGTAGGCACAACCTCTCCCATCTTGCTTGCACCAGCTAAAGCATTAACCATCCCTCTGCCCTGATATTTACCCAAAACATGGAATCTTATTAACTAGTTTATAAAAATTACACTTACACACCAGCTATTTAGAGCACTAGCAAAAAGAGAAAAGTCTGATAAAAATCATTGAACAATGTTTTCTAGAGCACATTTGGTATTACACCATTAACTGTACCTGCTACGGCAGTGTATGTTACAATCTGCCTGGAAAAGGCTAAACAATGTCCTGTCTCCCCAAGATTCATTCAAGATTTTTCTTGAATAAATAAGCCAAGAAACTTCGTAATTTTTTTTTTCTTTTAAAATGTATTATGTTTAGCTCCTGCACATGGCACTACCTCTCCAATGAATAAAGACACATTCAAGTTTCAAACACAGGACAAATATTCCTGAATTGTTCTTCCTCTGAATAATAAACTTTTAATTAAAATCAGGAAATACTTGAAAAGTATTAGATGGGATGAAAAATGAATTTCACAAGTTAAAAAATCCTCCCATAAAAAAGACAACAAAATACACATAAATGAGAAGGATGAAAAGGTGAAAAAAAGGCATTTGTTTCAGTCTGTTGGGCAGTACCTGTGGTCTGAGTGGGGCACTTTGTTAGTACTTCTGGTGCTCTGAATCCAGGTGTTCCTGCCCTGGGAGCCACTTGCTGACGCCTTGTAATAAGAGACAAATATATTTAGAATATAAAAGCTGATAAGTAAATTCTAAATCTAATAATGCTTAATATTATTTTTAGAATATATTTGTGTAAGATGTGTAAACAGCCTAACCCTGCTTTATTCAAATTTTACAGAAGTTTGAACACCTTATCTAGCATGAGACTATAAAATACACACATAACAACCTTATTATCTATTATATTATATTTTAATTATATTATCTAGTGTAAGATAATACCAGAGAAATACTTACTGCATACTTAACTCACAACGACCCTTTTTAGTTTCCTCTAAGAGAAGTGTCATTTTTGTTAAAGGTTTGTTTTCATGGGAAGCTTTGAAGTTGAGGCTAATTAACCCAAGGCAAAAAGCTTATGAGATTCTTAAATGTGGATGCTATGGCTTTGTGTTAGTCCAGAGCAAACTAAGGGTCGCTCTGAGTGTTGCCAAGAACTTAGCTTTTATTAGATTAACTAAAAGGTGTGAGGTTATCATTATTTAAAAAAACATGTATAGATAAAAGGCAATAGTAGATCATAATCAAAACTAACTGCAGAGGGATGGAGTTTAACTGAGCTACTAAGATTCTCCAACATGAGGCACTGGAACAGGTTGCCCACAGAAGCTGTGGATGCCAATCCCTGGCAGTGCTCAAGGCCAGGCTGGACAGGGCTTGGGGCAATCCAGTCCAAGGGGTTTGGAACTAGATGGCCTTTAAGGTCCCTTCCAACCCAAACCATTCTGTGATTCTATTAGTTTTTTAGATGAACAAATACAAAACAGTCATGCTTCCTTTTTATTCTACATTTCATGATTTCCAGAATCCCAACTGTTGGCGTAATTTAGGCCTGTTAGATAACTACTAAATGACAGAATGATGCATTGTCTTTTCTAAGTGTTGTAATTAACACAAATGGTTTTCTACAACACATGTCGGTGAATAACTAAACACAACAAGAAAATAATTAACTGTGAATCTTTCTAGATGCAGATAGCAGTGAACTAATCCATGAATTCCATGAACTATTCTTGTTTAAAAAGAGCATACTTAGTGTTTTAAGGGCTGCAGAGATCAAATGCTCTCTTTCACTTACTATATCAGCAGTCTAGTAAATCTAAGTTTCTGAGTTTGCTTGACAGCAGAGCAGACAATTTTACAACATTATCAAAGCAAATTACCTTGAAAGGCAAACACTGCAAACTCTATCTGTTGCATAACAGTCACAGGGCAGGTTTAAAGGGCAACCACTGCCAGCTTTCCTGGCTGCCCCATTGCTCACAGCTTTGGTAGAAATAATCTTCTTCTTTGTTACGAGCTTCCTAGATGAAACATCTATTATCTTTGATTGTTTTATGAGCTGCAATGTAGATATTTTAGAGAAGGTGACATATTTAAGAAGTTTCTCTTTACATACAGATAGGACAATTCCTAAAATACTGACTTAACAGGTGCTCATGAACAAGAAAAATTTTAGGACAGACACAGCAAACTTCTTTAACAGTATCAAAACGACTATAAAACAGACACTGGAATGTTCTAGATATCCTGATTTCATCCCCTTCCCCTTCAGAAGACATTTTCAGTGTTTACTAAAAACCAATATATATTAGATATTCTGAAGCTACAAGACAAGTATTTTTCAAGTCAGTATAGTGTTTCAAGGTTTTTTTTGGCTCAACATGAGAATAAGGAAAAAAGAGTATGAAATCCCACAGCAACACCCAGACACTAACTCTAGTTCTACAATAAAGTACCGTAAACCAAAACCTCTAATTTAGTTGGGGTTTCCTCCTTGTCGTATTAAATACTAATTACAAAAAAAAACAATTACAAGTTTTATCCTCAGCTTCAACTGCAAAATATTTTAAAGAAAAGTTTCTCAAGGTAAGTAGGGGTGGTTGAGCACTGGAACAGCTCCCCAGGGCAGTGCTCACAGCGCTAAACCTGACAGAGCTGAAGAAGTGAGCACAGTGCTCTCAGGCACATGGTGTGACTCTTGGGGTGTCCTGTGCAGGGCCAGGAGCTGGACTCAATGATCCTCATGGGTCCCTTCCAACTCAGCTTATTTTGTGATTCTATGATTAGCTGCACAGATAGATGTATAGGAAAAAAAGATTAAGTTAGCATCCAAACAAGGTCAGCTACAGAGACAGCTACAGAACTTGTTGTTTAAGAGTTTCAAAAGGGACTGAAAATCAAATGGAAAATTCTTTGAGCCTATCAGGAAAGACACATTTAATAATCTGCTCAAAACCCTTTTGTTTCAGAGCATTCTGGAGCAGTGTCCAGTCTTACAGAACAACCAGTTCTAGAATTTTTCAAATATGCAGCAGATTGATCCTGCTGATGAGTCAATACTTCTTACTTTTGTGCTTGAGTTCTCCTGGTATGTGGAACTATAGACATTGAAATTCCTCTCTCCGAAGACAGAGCGCTGGACAGAATGGTGCACAGAATCCTCCTACAACATCAACAAAAAGGACAATAAGGATCCTGTTTAACAGGCATCTGGGTACTGACAGTTCAATAAAAAGTGTGAAGTGACATAAAACAAGAACAGCTGCATGTAAGTCTTTTTCAGGCATCAGTTTACAGTGGATGAAGAAACATGGTCTAGACAGAACAGCAAACATGTTTACAAAACGAATCACACCTCTGAAGGGCCCCAAGATAATCTCAATGTAGTCTGTACTGCATTTATTATGCAACTAGTAACTAAACACAGGTGAATGATTACTTGCTCAGGGAGGAGTTTCACCATCCATGTCTCTCATGAAAGGATTTAAGGCTGTCTAAATAGTAACCCATGCTAGGGTTTTATACAGCCTTCAGCACTGCATTACATCTAACAGATAATGATGAAGCCAATAGTTATGTAGAAGCAGCTCCTTCGGGATGAACGCTGATACTGTGCAGGCTCAGCTTCTGTGCAAGTACCGCATCTCCCCCTGCTGGATGAAGGAACACATTAAACATAAACAACAGCATTAATGAAAGAGACTGAGAGAGAACCTTTCCTCCTCTTCCTTGTTTCATCTGTACTTTTGAAAGGGAGCTGGACCTTCTATCAGCTGCTTTTGAGGTTGACTGTTGAGCTGTCTGTTTAGGTGCTGTGACACTGACAGAAGAAGCCCCATTTCCCAAGGCTACAATGGGATTATTTTGCAAGCAACTTCCCTGCTGGTCTTCAGAGTGGGCAGTTTTAAGAAGCTCAATTTTTGTATCAGGGGTTCCTTGAGCCAAGCCAAAATCTACCAAGGCATACCTGAAAAGACACAAATTTAGAATCAGGAGTCACAAAGTATCTATTAATCATTCAATTTAGTATTCATTACTTCTTTATCTTTCTTTCACATTTCATTCATTGTTGCTTATCTGTACTGTTGCCAGCATCACAGTCCTATTTTCTTCCTTCTCCTCCCACATTCCCATCTTACCTATCCCCTCAGTGTTTTTACCCTATACCACTGTTCATTGTTTCTTGTCCCAAAATCTCCTCAAGTGCATACTTTCTCCAAAAGTGTTAAAAAAATATTTTCAGCAACTCCTTTTTGAAGTTCTTCTAACCCTACAGCTCTGAATCTTCAGCCAGCAGTCATGTACCAGTGACTTGACTCTTGCAGGGTTCCCATGAACACAGGACAAAGGTAGCAGTGAAGACAGACAAGACCAACAGTGCTTACAGTTGTGACAGACTTCTGGCAAACACTACTGGAATTTACTTTAGTCTTCAAACAGGTAAGACTACCTTAGTTCACACTTCAGATCTGTCTCTAAAAGAATTATTTTTTGCTACAACCAGTACAGAGACAATCTACCTGTCCCTGGGTCTCAACTCCATGCCTCTAGACACAAAGTAGAGATTAAGGCTCAAACAAATGCTGGAAGAGCAAAATGACAGGACATACTCATTTTGACAGATTAAAAAAAAAATCAGTATTTATCAAACTTTTGAGCTTGTGGTTTGGCAAAATGCAATCAAATCTCCCCTACAAACTTTCACTGCATAGAATCACAGAAACACTTAGGCTGGAAAAGACCTTTAAAATCAAGTCCAACTGTTAACCCTGCTCTGCCAAGTCCCACAAAACCACGTCCCTAAGTGCTAGATCTACAGGTCTTTCCAAGTCCTTTAGGGATGGTGACTCAACCACTTCCCTGGGCAGCCCATTCCAATGCTTGATAACCCTTTCAGTGAAGAAAGTTTTCTGATATCAAACCTAAACCTTCCCTGGTGCAACGTGAGGCCATTTCCTGTCATCTTATCACTTTTTACTTGGGGATGTGCATCCTGCTACAACCTCCTTTCAAGTGCTTTGCTTTGGACACACTCCAGCACCTCAATGTCTCATCTGTACAGAGCACAATGCTAACAAATACAGCTGTAAGACAGCTAGCACTGAAGCATTCTATCCATTACAGATCTTCACAAAGAAGCAGTACCTCACTTTTTAAAGTTTGTAGATTTTGTAACTTGCAGGCAAAATAGCCAACCCTACTAGTTATAAACATTAACTCAATGTACGGTGAAAACAGCTCAAAGCCAGCTATCTTATCTGTATCAGTTTTACCCTATCCACTACTAAAAATGTACAAGGATCATTCTATGCACCACAAGTTAAGATTAACTTTCTTATTAAAAAATAATACTGATTTTGTTCTTATCATTCTTATTTGAAAATATAGTACTTTTACTCAGTAGTAAAATCTTCATTTTATCAGGTACTTGTCATTCTATGAAGCAGATATTACATTAAGTAAAGAAATTTCCTTCCCTTCTTAAGCCCCTTAACACTGAAAGAAAAATTTTACAAATAAAAAGAATGTTTTTAGCTTTATTACTCAAGCACATGTTATGCAGCTGGAAGGAAAGAAGCCTAAAAGCCTAACTGACTCTGTTCTGCCAAGGCACACATCCCCAGATGAGATCACAGTATGGCCAGACTCACTTTTTTAGCTGCCTGTTGTAGAGGAAGTTGCTGGGCTTGACGTCACGGTGAACAATACCGAAGTGATGAATGCGCCTCAACGCTTTAAACAGATTAAACATGTACTCCCTCACTTCTTCAAAGGAAAGGGAATTCAAAATGTCCTGAAAGATTATTTGGATACTGTAATTTACAGAATCATAGAATAATTATAGAATAATTACGCAACTGCTTTTAATTAAATGTTTTAACTACACATCAAAAGTCTGAGACTCACCAAGAAGGATTCATGTTCCAGATATGGCATAACAATAACAACATGATCATTTTTCCTAAAGCAGTATTTGACTCCCATAACATTATCTTGTCCCCTAGAAGAAAAGTAATGTTACTGAACAAAGACCAGAAGATGGATGTTTATTTTCCTTTATTTCTTAAAAACTTCACTCAGGATTTCTTTTATAATCTTAATTTATATTTTGATAGCAGTCTTATCAGAAATCCGTAGTTGTGCTCTTGCTGCTCACTGCTATGTTCCATCTGTTCTGCAGTTTGGAATGAGAACTCTACAGATTATCTGTAGGGCTGTGGTTTGTAGTTACCACTGCAATTAAATATAGGACCTAACTTTCATGATCCTCCTACTTTAGGAAGATGCTATTCAGCACACTCTGCCAACACGTGTTCATTCCTAAAATCACATTTTCTAATGAAGTGATTCTTTTTTCCAAGCATTTCAGAACTGGAACTGTTACCACAGAGATACCTAATGGAATTTCTCAGATGGAAAATAGAGCACCCCCCCCATCCCCACTGAAACTAGCAGCAAAGGGCATCCATTACAGGTAAGACACTCCTTTTTGTTATTTGCTCTCAATAAAAAGAATATATATAGTGTGTGGTTAAAAACAAATCAGGAGAAATGCCAAAACTTTAAATCAATAAATATAGAACAGTGAGACAATGTTCAGCAGTTTAGTCATGACAATAATAATTTTTTTGTTTATGTACCCTGCCACTGTGAGGCACTGAAGTTCAGCAGCTATTCGCAGAGGGTGGCTGGTTGGAATCAAGTGTTTCAGAGCCATTTTTTCCTCATATCCTGCTTGTAGTTGTGCTGTGGCCAAGTAAACAGAACTAAAAGTACCTGTAAACAAAGGAGAAAAACACTGCCTTCAACATTTTTAATTAGGTCAACGCAGATTTTTACAGAAGTGATCTAACTGTTCACAATCCTGCAGAACACTTGATACTACATCAAAAGCAGATTCTAGAAGAAAAAAATACAATTCCTTTTTTCTACTACTGAATTCAGTGATCTTGTATACAAGTTTTTTATGTCAGTGAAAATGCAAATATAACACTGTCTAACTTGCCTGGGACACAGTGCTCTTTGAATGTAAATTTCCTATCTTTGATTTGCTTTCTTGTTTAGGTAGCTTACTTTCATCTGACATCTAACTCCTTTCCCTACAATGTAAGAGGACTATATAATGCTAATCGGGGAAGCATTGCCAGTGCTATTGAAAGCACTTCTGAAATTGCTACATTTTCCTTAATTCTGTACTTTATCTATAAAGTAAGGCTTCCCACATGATGTGTAACTGTACTGGTTTTTTGCCCAGAGCATTTTACCACATCGAATGTGATACATTTGCTTGAGAAAGGGAGTATTCAGACTCTATGATAAACTTACCTAGCTGTTTAATTTTAAGGATATCCTATTATACCTCTTAGGAGGTTAATTTATCCTAATGATCTGAGATATCTGAACATGCAAGTTGAAGTGTTCTTCCATATGAATAAAGCACAGAAATTACTTTTGATTACATTTTAAGTAATGTGCTTTCATCATGCTGTTTCAACAGTCTGAGTGCACACATACATCAAAATGGCAGCAAAAACGAAGTACTTCATGCAATCATAAAAAAATTCCAAACAACCTAGAGACCCATAGAATTGTAATCAATTCAACAGAATTGATTACAGCAACAAGGGTTACCAAATATGACTTAAGACATTATTTTTGGTGGTGAGAACTGCTAAAGTGAAAGTGATTCCAGAGTGGAATCCTAAGCTGAGGCTTGTTTTCTCATAATGCTGTTGAGCTGCAAATGGTGTTTTTTAAAAACATTGTTTTCTCCCAAGAGTAAAGTCAGAGTACTATTCATAACCAGAAATTTTGTTTAATTACACTATCTCTTTTACAATAGGCAGAACTCCATTTTATTTTTATATTTGAAATTTTATATTCCTGTGGGGAATGGAGCTGGGAGTTTTTAGGTAGTTCAGGGTTTTTTTTTGAAATAAAAACTCAGCCATCTAACCTGCTGCACAGAAGTTCCATCACAAAACAGATCCAAAAGAATCCAGCTTCCCATCAACATTTGTTTTTAGAAGTGTAGAGTGTTACAGAGCATTTCAGAGATTAAATGGATAAAATTTCAAAAAGTGCTGAACTCCCAGACTCAGAACTACCTGAATCTATTTATAGTCATGCCTGACACTAATTTAAGGTATTTGCAATACTATCTGTTGAAGGCAAAGTGCACACAAGCATTCTAAAACTTGATACTGTATGTCTTCAAAAATAAAAAAGTCGTTTATTTTTTAAGTCAAGCAGCTCCAACCTTTCAGTCTCCTCATCCACTTCTGCCCAGGAGATTTTAGTGGAAACAAAGCTAACTTAAGGAACGCAAATTAAGGAAGTCAAAACATAGCTACATGTAAGTAGATTTCTCATGAAAAGGAGAAAAAGAATGGAATTTTAAGACTTATTTATAAACTTGAATCTACCTCAAAAATTTTTAATCGTCAAACTTGGAATGCTATTTTTTTTCAAGGCTTTAATATACCGTATTTTTAAGAAAATATCTTGAAAATGTTCCTAATTAATATACCTATGTGCTCAGCAACATACTAGAATTCCTACAGAGACAGTCAAAAAGATGCATTTGGCTTAAATTGCATATATTGGGATCTTAGATTTATACCTTTTAAGCTAGAAATGCCAAAAGAAATCTTAACTCTAAGCAAAGTAAAATGAGACATTTACCTTCTCCAATTTTTTCCTTAATTTTGAACACATTTACAAGCTGTGGCACTGCTTCATAAAGTTTTTCAATATCTTTTCTTATTCCTGCTGTGGAAAAAAATCGGGAAAACAAGTTAGGAAGTTTATTACTAGATTCAATATCTGATCTTTTTTGGAGATCACAAATTACATGTCGGTTCTTAGGACTGTGGATTCACAGAAACAGAGGGAAAAACAGCACAAAGATATCTTATCCCTGCTGACATTACCAGGTGCATACTCGATATTGTTGTTCTTCATCACACTCCCTTATAAGCTGCAGCATTTAAACAATTATTTTTTACTTCTCTGACACACAGCAGATTCTGAGAGGGCAAAAGCCTTCTGGTTACTAGGACACCTACAGCTCAAAGCTAAATGTTTACAGGAGATTTGCAACAGCAATTTAACAAAAGACAAAACTATAATAGTTATTTCTATTTCTGGTAAGCACAGGTGCAAATCCACCAGATGCAAATCAAAAATGCAGAAAAAGAATTATTGTTGAGATATTTTTAAGATCAGTAATGCAATCTTTCACACTGTTACTGAAAATAGTTGGCACCAAAGCCCATGCTTGCTCTGCATTTAGGTTGCTGCATTTCATGCTGCAATCACTAGATGGCACGACAAGGATGCTGTACTGTATTATTTCAAAAAAATTGTGGTTTTCCATTCAGTTTACAAATCCTTGTTGTTTAAGCATTTTCTATACCTCACATAAGAATTCACTTCTTTTGAAGCTATCAATTATGTAGAGGCTGTGACTAATTTCTGTGAAGCAGGGTTAAAGAATATTTTAGTATACAGAACTAAGCACAAACTGGTATTTGAAAAGTCAATCAAATGAAAAAATGTATATACATTTTTCATCCTAAAAATAAATAATAAATAAAATTTAGCATAAACAGATAAATTATAATGTATTGTATATGTAAAAATGGACTATTTTTCACCAGGGCAGTAAGTCATGAGCAATAAGAATTTTTTTTCAAAATATTACAGATATGCTGGAAACAAAGTATGGATTAGCATGCATCCCTAGCCTTCTATGTAGCTTACTTTAAACAACAACAACTGCCTGAAGAACCCTTTCTTCCTGATAAAAACCCAATAAATCAGCTAGTAACCCAAGTTATAGTTAACTTTCAATTTTAATTTTTTTAAATTTCTTAATTTTATAAAAAAACCAACATACTAAAAATGCTTCTGAGAACTGAAACCTGCTGCCTCACTTACTATCCCTTTATTTTCCTTTTTTTTTTCCTTTAAATTGTTCTCTCTGCTTCTTCAAATTGTTTTAAGACATTTTGGGAAATATTTCAGGAATTAAAACAATTTCTGTTGTAAAATAACACTAACAATTCAATAAGTTACTATATAACATTTCTTTAATTGATAACACTCATATTGACCACTTGCTCAGAACCTTATTATGAAATGTATCTATCATTGCTGTAATTCTTCCTGTTTTGTCACTAAAAAGAATTATTAATAAAAAGCTTTATCACTTAAAAGTGGTATTTCCAGTTAGTTCGCACAGTAATTTCAAGTATTTATATAAATACCCATGTATTATATAGCAAATGTAAGACATTCAAGAAAACTTCATGAAATCTTCAGAAATTACAGGAAAGGTCAGACTTGTCTGGTCAGAGCTTTATTCCCAAGGGCTGGCTTTTTTTCATTCTGGTATCCTCTTATAATAACATTCTGTAATAAATAAATACTAGGTTTAGCAAATTCTGACAAACTACTCTTGCTGAAGTTTTGTAACACAAACAGCAGGAATAAACTTAAGAGCCACCTCAAATGTTTTCATTTCATTAATTCTTTATACAACAGGATCATATACAGACAGGCTTATAATCGATACTGAAATTTCTCTAAGTGATGAAGCAGCATGTCAGCAACAAAATGTAATGTGAACAATCTCCATTTCAGCACATACCTGAAACCTTGCTGTTCTGCTCAAGATTCCCGTGGAAGTCTTCAGCCTGCTGAGGGTGCTGTTCATCACAGGGAGACTTCAACACCGTCTCCATCACAAAGCAAGTCCCAAGTAAAAAAAATCCAAGACTTTGAGGGCCACTTCTGGACACCTGGGGAAGCAAGCATATCTGGTAAGACACTTCCTGGCCCTGCAGGCAGTTCCTCAGATGAGATTTAGGGAGGCTGAGGAGTTCTGTGCTACCTAAAGCAGTGTCACCCACCATCCCAGCGAAACAGTAAACCAGTAAAGCCACGAGGATAGAGGGGGGAAGGAAGACTGCAGGATAAGCTTAAATACAATGGATTTTCATCTCTCATGTTTCCTCATTCACATTAAAGCATTGTATTTTCCCTGAATTTGCTTTGAAAGGCAAGGAACTGATGTACAAAGAAATAGCTGCATTGCACACTGTAAAAGCTGTAGAAAGCCAGAAAACCTGTAAGAAATTATAAGAGAAAAAAATACCTTCTCAGTACGGGAGTTCTCTACCTCGTACATAAATTCAACAAAAGGCATAATTATTCATTGCCCTCCCACCATGACAAGAAAAATAGAACATGCTTATTTTGAAATTGTTCTTCCCAAATCTTGGAAACACTACATAAAACTGTACACTAGTAAAATGCACTAATACTGTACAATCAAAAAACCCCTGATAATCCATTTTCATGAGCAAAAGAGTGGCAGGGAGTCCCAGGGCAGAACAACCAGTGATAAGTGAGCCTGGAAGCACCAGCTCTTACAGTTACTCAAAACTGGTTCCATTCAAATATCTTCCTTCCTTGATACTTTGCCAAACCTTCAAAGTTCGGGATGAACTTTTCCACACGGGGGAAACATATTCTGAAAAACTCCTGATGAAAGGATTCATGTGCTTCAGCTATGGAGCTAGAAATACGTTTTGTCCCCAAAGGATTTGAGCTACCTTTAGTCTGCCATCCTTGTGTAACAACAGGGACAAGAGGCAAGAGCCGTCTCTTTAGAGCCCCGTTTTTTGCGGGAGCTTTGCTGGAGAGGGACTTGGGAACTACTGGAAGGCGATTAGAGACAGTTCTGGTCTCTTACAGGTAGCCGCTCCCTCTGCTAGAGCTGAGTGGGCAATTAGCCTGCTGCAAACGCGTACCGGCCTCCCCAGCAGCACACGGACTGCGGTTATCGCGCACTAGCACAGCGCACCCGCCTGCTGCGGGACGGCGGCAGCCGTCACACCCCGCCCCAGCG
>VZRO01008588.1:1982653-2053127 GCA_013397915.1 Daphoenositta chrysoptera
CGGGAGCGCGCGCGGGGAGCGGCCTGTGCTGCCCTCAGCGCCCGGCCCGGCGCGGGACGGGAAATTCCCGGCGTGTGCAGGGCCCCTAAAACAGTGTTTGGCCCTTAGATTTTCTTTTCTACGTGTGGTTATTGCGAAATAATCCAATCCCCAGGTTCCCAATAAGATCCTCCTCTCATTAGCTTCGCTATAAATTCAGTCAAATATCCCAGAGGCCAAGGGATGGCTTCACCTACAGCGTTATAACGGGGGAACAGCTTGACTTGCCTCTTTGCTTTATTGCCTGATACCACAATAAAAAGGATCGCACAGCATACAGAATTAAATTTGCATCTTGGTCTGAGCTGTAACTGCTCACCAGCAATGAGCAAGACTAGGATATTTAGTGGAACTATTGGAACTATTTACTGTAATGTTTTGCTGATGTTTGAAGTAGTTGGATTTTATTGAAACCAATGCAGTTGTATGACAAAAGAATTCAGCACTCTTCTCTTTTACCTATTTTTGCTCAGTATTTCTTCTTTTTTTAAAGAAAAAAGAATATTACTCTTGTTAAAGAGTAGCTCCCCTGCACTTGATAATGCAGATATCTTGTTCACTAGAATATGAACTAAAATGCTCTTGTTTATTGTGTAATTCAGGTAGAGATCTGTAACTGCAGCCCTTGGTAAATAACAACCAAGCCTGGGGCTGCCAAGTTCCCAAGGCATTGTTCTAGATTGGCTTTACCTTACAACAAGCTGTGCTTAGGTTAACAAATCGTTAAAAGCAGAAGCAGGTTCCTCCACTTTTGTTAAGCTGTACTTCCTATTACACATTTTAGAAGGAGGGTGCAGAAACGAGTTGCTGAGCTGCTTTGGTGGGTTTGGTTTGATGTGTGGGTTTTTCTTTCCCAACAGTTGTTCTAATTTGCACTTTCTGTTCAGGGCTCTAATGAGTCAGTGCGGCAGCTTGAGATTTAGTGAATTAAGTATGCTAGCTCAGTAATTTCAGTTAAGGGTGACTGTATTTAAAAGCAGATTATACCAAACATTAATTAAATGAGGTATAATGACAAAATACTGTAGGCCAAATTCTGTTCTTTCTTTTATCCGTGTAATCTTACAGAAGTTCAAAGGGCACCATAAGCATTCATGAGTGCAGGTTTGTCCTAGTGCTAATGACAAGCAACATCATTTTAAATTAACCTCTTGGGACAATCTTGCCTACAGCCATTTCTGAATGCTGTTGAACCAGGAGTTATGTTTT
This sequence comes from Daphoenositta chrysoptera, assembly GCA_013397915.1. Taxonomy (NCBI): domain Eukaryota; kingdom Metazoa; phylum Chordata; class Aves; order Passeriformes; genus Daphoenositta; species Daphoenositta chrysoptera. The sequence goes on from VZRO01008588.1 coordinate 1,983,902, forward strand.
CCAGTTAATGTTTGCAAAATAGCTGCTGATTATTTACAGGTTGCATATTTAGCTCTGCTGCCTCCTGGCCAGGTCAGGGTTTCAGCCAACTTCCTTGGCCTTCCTGCCTTGGAGTTGTCCTCATGTGAAAAACCAAATCACCACCATTTCTATGCAGCTCCCATTATTGGCACTTCTCTGCCAGTCATATCCATACTAACTTCCTCCTCATCACTTAAGTTGCACTTTTAGAAACTTAGAAATCTGCTTTCATTATATCTTCTTATCAAGGCCCTGTCTAGCTGTTCCTTCCCTGCAATTTCTCATTTTATCTTGATTCCAACACTTAAAATTATTTTCATTTAGACCCAGGTCATTTATCTAGTTTGATCACTGGCTCCTCTCCATTTCCTCCTTTCTTATTGATCCAAATACGTTGTGCTCTCTCATGCCATCCTTCCAGTGATTCTGGCTCTCCATCATGTCAAATTTCCATTATTTTGTTCTCATGAGCATAACTGGCCTTGTAGTATAATCTAATATTGTCTCTTAATTTACTGCCCTACTCTTTTTAGCCTGCCAGAAATGCCAGCCTTGATGCTTTCCGTCATTTATATCTCATGAAAGACTTGTTACCTTCTTGTTTGTCCTCTGTTTAAGGAAGAAGTTAAGTCAATTTGGATATGACTCTTCTCATACAAATATCTTCTCAAAAGTCACCTCTTCATCGATGTTTTTCTCCATGTACATCTTCACAGGAGAGAGACATATTATATGTACCATTTCTCCTCTATTTCCTTAGTACTTGCTTAAGTACCTTTAGCTTATTTTTGCTCCATTTTGAATGAATGTAGAAAAGGTAAAAGTACAACTTCTGCTTTGCATCTGCACAGCTTCTGTGCCTTTGCTATAGCATGAGACACTCCTTTGCTGTTGGCTTGGATAAACAGAAACCCCTTCTTCACTCGTGGGGCAGAGAAGGCTTCACCTTCTCATTCAACACTGAGCTTCCAGTTCCAACCATGAAGCACGATAGGAACTTCTCAGAAGGAAAGAGAAGAAATTGCATCAACTAAATATGACAAACAAAGCAGCACATCGAATGCTCTGTGAGCTGTACTCTCCTCTTGTGGCTTTATCTCTAGGTTGGATATGAAGGATGAGAAGCCAAATGACAAGGCAGGCCCATGCAGAATGTTCCCTACGGCTGACAAGCAATCGCCAAAGCCCACGTCTGGGAGCTCGCCAAGAAAGGATCCAAACACTGCTGTGTGATTGCATCCGCTGCTGCCAGAGTCTGCAGCTGAATCAAACCTTTTGTATCTGCTGACAGGCCTAAAAGAATCTGTGCTGACACTACAGCACATCTATTAACCTCTTCCTAGGTCAATTAAACTAAAAGTCTCCCTGTTTTGTACTGTCCTCCAGCCTTAGAAAAACAACAAGCAAGATCCAGGAAGGTAATTGATGAATTGTATCCAGGACAAACAGAGACGGGAGATCCTTAACATCCACTTGCTGCCAGGAACATCTGTTCATAAATTAGAAACTTAGAATTAGAAGTCAGAAACTACTTCTTAATGAGCAAATAAAAGCAGTTGTTGCCTTGTCAGTATTAGAAATATACATATACAGATATAGACAAAATTCAATTTTAATAACAGTAGAGATTGTTAAATGTACTGTTCAGTTTTCATTAGCCTATATGACACATGCTTTCCTACTTCTAATTACACCTTTTGTTTGCAACGTGATTCTATGGCAAAAGTTTGCTCTCTTTGGCACCAGGTTGAGACAAATCTCTTCGTGCTACTGTGCCCTTTAGGAATACTGTCAAATTCAATAATTCAGGACTCATGAGTCTTGCACTAACATGAAGAGATTGATTTAAAAACCATGGGACCGAAGTCCTTTTTTCTGTTTTTCATTTTCCATTTCCATTTCTTAACCAGGAAAACTGAGATTGCCAGCTTTGCTCTCACATGCAAATGATGCAGCCCTAGAATAATGCACTCAGATGCGGCAGTGACTGTCTCTGCCAGCATTTTCAGATCAGTTTATCTGAAATATCAAGAATTATTGTGGTGTCAGAAAACATACCACAATAGCAGTCTCTACAGCCTATTTAAAGGCAGTTAAAAATAGATATCAAAATTACTTCAGGCAAACATACAGAGGAGTTCTTGACCTTTTTATAAACTGGGTCTCATTCAAGCAAAGTATATTTGAATAAAATCTATTGATATATACCTAATAAGGAATGTAGGCTCTCCTACACAATGGAAAAGTTTAAAAGGCCAAGCTGAGTAAGCTGATGAGTTTGCTGTAGCAGAAAGGTTTTGTGCAAACCTTGACTTACAGACAGAGCACAGCTGTTAATGGTAACAATTTTTACCGGTATGTGCAAAGTGCTGGGGGTGGTTGAGCCATGGTGTGCACAGTTCTGACACTCACATTGCAAGATGGATACTGAAAAAAAAAAAGTGAGTATAGAGAAGAGTTACAGAATGATCAGGAGTCAGAGAAAATGCTATGTAATTGAAGAACTAAAAACCTTAACTTACCCACTGAATCAAAAAATTCGAAAGGTGAGTTGATAACTGTATACACGTATGCACTGAAAAAATATTGAATATAAGGGTCACTTGAACCTACCAGAGTGAAATAAGAATAATGTCTAGTAGCTGAAATCAAGAAAAATAAAATGGTTTTCAATACTTAGTTCAGTACTCACAATAAGTATTCCTTGGATAGTTAAGGGCTGTCATTGATACTTGGCTTTGGGTGTCATCAGACAGAGACCCAATGCCTCCCTGGAAAACACAGGCTATGGTGGGTTTGAGCACAGCAGGCTTAGTTCAGGGTTAAATACACTTGCCCATAATTTACAGATCAGACTAAATACTCCCATAGTCTCCTTTAGACTTTATAAATAATTTCTATACTTTGTAAACTCTCCAAAACATCTATAAATAATTCTTTTTCTCCTACCACCACCTCAAGTTTAGCTTTCCTTTCCAAGTGTGCCTCATCTGTATTTGACTATTCTGTCCCACTTGCACAGCACTGTGGCTGGAAAAATACCACTGACAGGTTATGGAGGCACCCACTGCTTGTCTCTGCTGCTGACACTGCACGATATCTCTCAGAGAAGTTTCTTAAGTAGTGTCACAGCCCTCACTTTTATTTGACCTCTAGGAAAATGCACTTCATCCAGTTCAGCTCTCTCTCTGTAGCTGGTCTGGGGTTGTGCTTCTGAGATTTTTTCAACCTTTCAAAGAAAATAGATTAAACCAAATCTTTCCTCAGCAGCAACAGTCCATTTGAAGTAATTTCAGTGTTCTTATAATTGTAGCAGCTTTTATGATTGCTTACACCTAACAGGAGTATTTTGCTTGGCAAAACTGGTACCTGTGTAACTAAGGGCAAAGCTGGCATCTTATGTGTATTAGCTGTGTGTTTTCCTTTTCCTCATGTTGTATATTGTCTCTTTGAATGTAGAGCTACAGTTTTCTTTGTTGTTCTTTATATTTTATCAACGCATAAGATTTACCTCATGGTTAAATTAAATAAGAGATTCTGGTCTCCTAATAGATATGTAGATAACACTGTTTTTGCTCCAGTAGCTGACATAAGGCTGAATCTAGTAACCTCACTTACTGAATAATTGTGTTGTCACTGAGAATACTCACACATGTAAAATGAGTAGGACTTGGCCCTTTGGTCATATTTTTGTAATAAAAGATAAAATGAGATTTTTAGGAAACTGCAACTTATGACCATAATATTTATGAGGCTGTCAGGACTGCACTGTAAAAATTCATATTATTTAATTCTTCACTCTGACACTAAAGCATCATTTCATTTATATGCAAATAGGAATATGCTGTTTCTTCACTGAAGAAGCTGTTTGAATTATTCAGATTTTATTAATAAAGCTTCATAAATAAGTATTTTTTCTACTCAATTGGTAGTGGCCAGGGGAGAGAATCTATTTATCAGACTTTGTTATTATGAGCTTCATAACAAAATATGAAGATTTATGGAGTACATAATTAGATGTTATGTGATTGTAATGGAAACATTGGGTTATCCAGATGAAATACTCTTTTCTTTATGCATTTCTCCTTGGCAGTGGCACTTTCTGGAAAATGGACAAACCTATCTCCATCACTAAGTTCCCAGAAATGCCTGTGAAAGGCAGAGAAATTTAGTATCTTTTTTTAATCATACACACCGAAATAATTTTGAATAAAAGAAGATGCTTAAGGAAGACTATAAGGAATGCCAGGGAGAAGCAGGTAGGGAAAACACCTCCTCTGGGCAGAGGTGCTGGTCTGCAGACCGAGGGCTAACTGTGGCAGCACAATCCAGCTGAAACCACCTGGCCTTTAACCATCATTTAGGTGCCCAGCAATTAATGTTCCCTTCAGGTAACAATCCTCGTGAGAGTCCAGATGTGAAATACCTGCTTAACATTACAGAGCAACCCACAGGGATTTATTACTGTATGCTGTAACCCAAGCAGAGTCTTAATCTCACCCACGGAGCCTCTGAAATCCACCACAGCAAAACTGCTGTAAATGAGAAGTAGAGGAGAACATCCAGGCTGCAGGGCTGGTGCAGAGACCTGAAGATGTTTTTCAGGAAAAGTTGCTGCCTCGAATTTTGACATTGCTGATTTGGTATGGACTGAATTTACTCAATTTAGGGCTTCTCTGGAAGCAAGACCATGGAGCACACCTTGTGGAAATCTCTCAACATCTCAACCTTATCGAGACTAAGAAATGAGCCTGTAACTGTATACATGACTGTTCTTGAACCAATTTTTTGCATGTGAAATAAGGGTCTGTGAGCCAGTGTGCTGGGCTTCATGCAACCAAGCACTGAAGTGTATCCATAACTTTAAACACATGTAACCTTGAAGGCATTGAAGTGGATTATGTGCTGCTGTTAGGAGCATGTGTCAGGTAGATAAGTATGTTTGTGTGTGTGTATAAATGGGCAGGCAGCTACCTGGAGGAGCCTGGTTTGCATAACACAATCAGGGAGACAAGGAACATTCTGAAAATTTTAAACTCTGCATAGTCATTGTGAACCTACCTATGGTCAGAGCAAAATTTAATAATGTATATTAATTCCTGCCATTTAACACATGACCAGGTGTTTTGAATGAGAAAATTCCTAAAATAACCACCCACTTTTCATGCTAGCTTGTATAACCACATATTTTATTTGATTTTATTTTTATAACATTGACTAGGACCTGAAAATGCTGCATCTAAAGTATTCATTGCAATAATTTTTGAAGATGAATGAATATTGTAACACTGTAACTTTCATTTTTGGAGTTTAATTTAAAAACAAGTCAATATAGTAATGATGGGCCTGATCATCCCCACCTGGGGCCTCTCCTCACCCTGCCCACCTCTCTCTCTCAGCCCAGCCTGGGGTCACTGACTTGGGTTTTGGTGGTGTTGTAGCAGTGCTGGTCTCTTGCTCCCTCCAGCCCTGCCTGGCTGTGGGCTGATGTCCTGGGCCCAGGGAGGTGGCAGAGGGCTGTGGGGGCTGTCTCCACCCTGCCCTGGTCCGGTCCTGGCTGGTGAGCTCCTGCCCACACTGGAGGTCCCCCCCAGCTCTCCAAGATTATATTATGCCTGGATTATTATATGGAGATTTTACTGAGGAGGAAATGCCACACTCATCTCAGTTCTCCTTCACTTGTCTCCTCCACTGCAAAGATGTTCAGCAGAGACCCTCCCTGGAAGCCTTCCAGACCAGGTGGGTTCTGACCCACGTGTTTCCAGCCTGGCAGCTCTCTTTGCACGTAACTGTGCGTGTTCCTGGTTCAGACTCCCACGTTCTTTGCCCAAAGGAAGCAAATATAGAAATTTAAATTGGGCACCATATATCCCAGTCTGGGCAATAACCAACCTAATTTTTAGGCTCTCCCAGCCCTTTAGTAACTCAGAAGAATTCCTTGCTCTGGGCTGTGATATATTTGTAACTTTCTCCTGTTGCCATGTCAATTTTTCCTTGGGGCAGCAACACTAAAGTCTGAGAAAAACAATTAATTTCTTGCAATCTCTCATACTGAAAGTAGTCATACCTCCAAGTCAGCTGCCTCTAATGCTACTGCAGTGGTTACCAGCTACTGTAGGAATAACAGTACTGAATTTGAATATAGAACCTTTTTTTGGTTTTTTGCTTTGGATTTTTTTCCTTTCACTGAGAGGATAATATGCCTTGGAAGGGCTTTATTTAAAGTGTGTACTGGTGCACTGCAGAGCTTGTTCTGTATTAAATTCCAAGGAGGAATTCTCTTGTGAGTAGTTTGCTGTGAGTTGACTTACTCATTTATTTTTAAAGACAATTGTCTGGGGTTTTTTGTTTTTCCTTTTTTTTTTTTTTTTTTGTTACTTCTAGCTACAGGTGATGAAATGAAAACTAGCTTCCTTATTATTATATGAAAGCCTACAATGAGGTGACTTTTGTAATGACAGAATAAGGTGGTAACTTCTGTGAACATGTTGAAGTTTACTGTGGCTTCAGCCCCCTGTGACAGGCACAGCTCTGTGTGAGGATACAGCAGAAGGCCTTTCTCAGGCCCTGGTACAGGGAGGGCAGGGATGTGATGATGTGGAAAGGCAGTTCTGCTTCTCTTCCTCCCTGCATGGAAAAGTGCCATGTTTCTAGTCTACTGTGACCTCTGGCAAGTAAGTGGGAGCCACGATCTCCTTGTTACCAGGTTACATGTTCAGGTGTCTCAGACAAGCCCTCTCCAGACAGGTGAGGAAATGGACCAAATAGCACATTATGGCTGCATCTGGAATAGACTGGACACTCACCTAAAAATGAACTTTTTTGAGCTCTCAAGTGCCATAATCTTCTAATATTCCTTTAAGCATAGAAACTCACCTAGAAAATTTTATTATGTGACACTGCCCTGCCTATATCTGGTTGCCTGCTTTCTGCTCTAGTATGTTTTTTGTGGGGAGGCATATAGGACATTAGTTGTTCCAAAATTCCTCCTACACAACACCATTTCTGGAGTTTGTGGATCCCTGTCATATCCTCAGTGAGGAAATATTTTAGTGCTGTAATTTGGTGTGAGCATGCTCCAAGTAGTGGGTTTTGCTGCACAGGAGCTTTCCAGGGAAAATGTGGTCACTTTTGGTGATTACATTCTGATTTTAGTTCTGTTCTTCACTCTCTGGTATGCAAGCCACAGGACCATATGGTACAGCCACAGAAATATATGTGCTCATTATGAAAATGCTTCCTATTATAGCTATAAAATAAGGAAACTTCGAGTTAAATAAATCAAAATTTATGTCACTATTCAAGAAAGCAGCAAGCCCAAAACACCTGTGAAGGAAATAGTGTTGTCCAATAGGCATTTCTAAAATATCTAATGTTAAAAAGAAAACTGAAAATTAATTTAATTTACAAGTAACACAGGTAGTACTCCAGGTAATTTCCCTAACTGAAAATAGATTTTCTACTAGCATTCCCTGAAAGGGGCATGAGGGATGAAACGGTTGCTGTTCATACTTTGTCCATAGGAGTTGTCAGCTACTTAGTGACTAGTGCCTGTATTCAACAAACATGGCTTTGGTACAAATGTGGTAGCAAACTGATCTTTATGCCAGTCCATGGCATTGCTCAGACGTTGCTCTCTGTCACAGAAATCTCTCATATTCTCTCTTTAGACCCTCCGTTAAATGAAATTTGTATCAAAGTAAAAGGAGTCACTCAGAAATAGGTATTATCACGTCAATTTTGAAAACAAATGGGAAAGCTATAGCATTGGATGAAAGGATTGAGAAAAGGATTTTTTGCAGATAGCAGAAGCAGTTTTGTAAACAATGCTGGTAAAACTAACAAAGGACAGAACAGAATGGAGACAGTGGTGCTAAATGGGGGGCTCGGGGGTGGGAACTCACAGGAACAGCACAGTGCTCATTTAGAGTGGCTGGGGAAAGCTGAAGTCTTCGTGTTTGTTCTAGTTGCAAGGACTGTGAAGCTGTTGTGGAAACATGCAACTTAGCAGGGTGTCTTCCTTCAGAGATTTGAGTAAGGGAAAGGAAATAAGGCAACTGAATGCCTCCCTCTGCTATGAACATTGCCTTTCATGCCAGAAGAAAGGCATAGCCCCTCAGCCTTTCTGATGTCTATTATATTCAATATTCTTATAGCCACAGGCTTTGTGTCCTAACCATTTCCTCTCAACTTGGAAAACTCAATTTCCTCTTGTTTTTTATCCAAAACACACCCTTTGGACACAGTTAGGGGTATTCTGTGTTGTAGATGGTCTGTTTATCACAGTGCACTCTTGCATAGCACCAACCAATGGGGCCTTATTCTCTGCTGACTCTGTCTGTATTTGCATGTATACAATGTGAAAAAAGCTGTGTGTAACAGTTTTACTTGATAGCATTTGGTATCCACACAGCTCTGTGATGAAAGTTACTTCCTAAGGAGAGGTGGAATGAAAAGTCCAGCTCTTAGATGAAAAGGTAGTCTGGAGAAAATCCATGGAGGAAAACAAGGAGAGACATTTCTTAACAGATCCTGCAATCAATGAAGAGCTGGTAGGGATAGCTAAAGATGAAAACTGTCATAATTTTACATTAAAATTGGCCTTTAGAGGATTAATTTTAATGTTTCTGCAGGGTGCTTATACTGACAAGCATTAAGGTCAAAATACAAGTATCTCAAATTAGGAAAGCAAACAGCTTCGGTGATGGCTTGAAATGATCAGATTTCTTACTGGGAGACTTCAGTGAGGATAAAATTATGGTTAAAAACCAGATTGCTAGAGCAAAGAGAGCAGTAATATGCAGCCACGGGAGAATCAGGGTGTGGAAGAAAGCCAGGGTCACGGATGAAGGCAGCATCCCAGCCAGCAGGGACAGCCGATAGGTCAGACTGGAGCAAAACGAGAGTGAGCAGCTCATGTATAATGAATGTGATAGGCAGGGCCAAATCCTGCCCCAGCTTACATCAGTACAACTTCAATGGCTGAATCCTCTTAACACAATGTCACTTCCAATATGATCTAACAACATACATCCAGGCTTTTATTTAAATCACTGCACAAGGCTAGATTCCCCACTCTCCTATGCTGTTTCTAGGCAATTGTAACTTCATTGTTCTACTGCTATTACTCTTATGGTCTGAGATACTGCTGAATTTCTCCTCTTGTGTATCCTCTATGAGTAAAAATTAACCTGTTTCTTATTGGCCCTCTGTTTTACCAAGACTAAATTCTTCAAGTTAAAAAATCATTTTAGGAAATCATGATGTTGTACACTATTTCTTGAACAGTATACTATTCTATTCACATTTTAAATCTAAATTCTTTGTGCATTTTACCCACTGATCCTCATTTTAAAAAATTTAGGGGTCATTTTTTCTTTTTTTTGTTACACTGCTAGTATTCATGCTTTCCATATTTTGGCATCAGTGGTTTAAAAAAGAGTGATAGAGAGGAGAATCAGCTTCCAGAATTACTAAGCTGGAAAACTGACTTTGTTTGAAACACCTTTCTTGTCATATCTTTTATACTTGTGGCATTTATATTATTTTTGAAGTTGTCACTGATGTGAGAACAGTTATTTTAATCTAACACTTAGTTTTCCATACAAGTAAAACTGTGCCCACCTATCTGCAAATATGCATGCACACAAGGATTTACTACTCTAAACCCAGAAGGAGCTAGAGGTATTTATGTTTTTGAACTCTCGCTTTTAAAACTCTACTTCTTTTATTCTTGTTGTTTGGAAAAAAAAGAAACAAACCCCTACAGGTGATTTTACAAATAAAAATCAAAAAAGTGCAAATCTCTAAAAGCCGCCACATCCCTGCCCCAAAACCCCAGGCTTTAGCTACTCTTTTATCTGTATACTTTATCTTAGATTAGCATTATAGAGAAGACTGTATTTATTCCTTGTTTACACCAGTATAACAGAAGAGTTAACTCTCTGATGCCATTATGATTTTTTGCCTTTTCTTTTATACCCCTTTTATATAGCTTTTATGTACTCCTAGTGCTTCTAGCCCACATTCTTAGACTTAATATCCTGTTAAGTCAAGAGACTGAACATCTTGGCAGCCTGGCAGTGAGGGGTNACCGTGTTTGCCTCTTGATTTTAAGACCAGGGAAAGGCACCACCTCAGCTCACTAAGGCAGAGCAGCAGTGGTACGGTCGGGGGTCTCCCTGTATCTGCCGCACGTTCATTCCGAAGCGCTGCCAGCACAGGGCAGAGAGCCCCGGTTCCTGAGAGAAGGGCTCCGTACCTGCGTGCGGAGGGAGGAGGCAATACCCCCAGAGAAAACTCTGCTGTGCCCAGCTGGCAGCAGCCCTGGCAGAGCTGTGCCGGCAGCCCGGGGCACAGGCAGCGCTGGGCCTCAGACCAAAGCAGTCTGTCAAAGAGAAGTTTTATACTGAAAGGAGAGTAATACATACATCACTTAAGGCATCTAGCTTAAAATATTAAAAAGGAGAAGAGAACTATGGTAAGGAGGGTTCTTTTAGAAAAGTGCCTGTGGACTGTATTTTCTGAAGCTGTTCCCTCAAGCTATTTTACACAATACCCAGTTTTCTTGAGTTTCAGAAGTACTAATGATTCGATGGATGCAGAATCACAGAAAGCTCCTGAACTCATCTTATGCTCTCCTCCACTGCCTTGAAGTCCTATTTTCAGCTAGTGGTTAAGAACTATAGAGCATTGCAAAGGGGCGAAAAACTCTCTGTGGTGTTAACTGATACCTTCTTTGAAAGAAATTAATTTTAAACCAGAGAAATTTGATATATATGAATGAAATAGTTTCTTTTTCCTGAGAACTGGTGGATTAATAACCTAGATGCTTGGTTTAACGCAACAATTACAGTAACAAAATGCAGCATTGTCTTTTGTGTTTGGTATCAGGGCCTTTTTTCCTCTCTTTTCCAATATTTCTGTAGATACTTCTTGAGGGTTTTTATGTTTAAAATAGCAGTTACTTGAAATGCTGTAAATATGAATAGAAATTTGGTTAGTAGCACGCCCCTCTCCCCAGTTTAATATGACGATAGTGCTTTTTTAATCCTTTCCAAACACATGGTAAACAGTTCTTTGTATAATTATATAAATATAACCTAGAAATACCATTTTGTGCAAATTCCAGTTTTATAGGACTTAAGATACATGCTGCATACTGTCTAGCTATACAAATCATCATGGAAAATTTGGCTAGTTTTTATGACAATAGCAAATAACATTGCAGAGATTTTTCACTATTGAAGTAAAACTAGGAAAAATTTAGATAATGCAAAAATATAACTAAAATTAAAAACAATCCTGCACCTAAAAAAATCTCATTTTAAGGCCTTTTTCTACAAGACTGTTCTGAATGAATTAGAAATTGCTGAAGAACTGTTGAAGCAAAGCCATGTCCTGCTGAATTTACACAATAATAAGAATATTTCACTTGAAGATACCAACTTGGCCCAAGGTTTTTATGGAAAGTCTCAGAACAATTGGATATTTTAAAACAGAAGTAGTCTTAAGTATTAGAATTTTACCAGGATGAAAACTATTTTTCAACCACTCTAGGTGGAAATGCACGGTTTTAATTCCTGTGTCACGTTAATGGTGGGCGTGCTATTTCATTAGCTTTTACTTACCTGTCCTGTCAGCAATGGAAAGTGTCCTCTTGGTCTGCAGAACAGACTTCACTCTATCCTGCTCCACCACATTGTTTGAAATAGTCTTCAGCAGAAAAATGGCAGTTTTAATAAATTAAAGCACAAACTCCTCAAATATCATCTTGAATCTTTACCAGATTGTCCACTTATAAAGACAAAGCCAACCAAACTGCCTAAGATTAGAATCATATATGGTAAAATCTTATACTGTGATTATGAGGCCTGTGGGCTTCCCAGAAATCAACACAGGAATCACTAGGTATAACCACTAAAAGTAAAGCAATGCTTTACTACCAGAGAAGTGAGGTGACAGTTACAGGGAAATCAGTCTGAGTCCTTGAAATCCCTTGTTTTACAGTGACGTGTTGTAAAACTGTTTAATTGGCAGGAAAGGAGTAATAGTTAAAATGCTTATTTCAGGCTGAATGTGCAGCAGCAGTAGTTTCAAAGGGGGAATTGAGCTGATGTCTTGTTCCCTAGGATAATTACTGTAGATTAGTTTATGCTCTTAGAATGATATGTACCAGTACATGTGTGTGCTTATAGTTCTGGGCTTCCCATGTATGGGGGTCTATATTTAGTGCTGGAGGATGTTTGACGCCCTCAGTGTCAGATGAAAAGGACCAGGTGACACCCGAGCTGTATTTTCAACTCTTGAAATACACACAATGCACACCCATGAGCTAATGACAAAGCAGAAAGACTGCGAAAGACAAATCCCCTTTAATCTTTGGGAAACAGATGACAAGAAGCAGTAGTAATGACCCTGGTTTAAAAGCTTGGAATATATTTGGGGAAATAGGGATTTACTTTTGAAACATGAAATACATGTAAGTAAATGTACCCAGATCTTTCTTTGGAAGCTAACCAAGGCAGGTACTACATAAGCTGGGAAGTCAGGGTCCAGATGCCCCTCCCAGGAGCCTCAGCCACTCTTGGAGCCCTCTCCTTCGGGTTTTTTTTGGTTTTTTGTTTTTTTTTTCTCTGAGTAAACTTCCTCTGCTTTTCTGATGTTTCCTGTTTTATTGCAGAGTTGTTACTGTTCTAATAGTTCCATCAGCTCCATCATGATAACTTTTTTGTGCCTCTGCACTCCTCTGGCATCTGGAAAGCAGTGGTTGGCGCTGCCTTGTAGAGCTCCTGGCTCTGACTGGCAACATGATAAATATGTGCTCTAAAATTGCATGATTGCTGGGCTTTGTCTTAACATTTTAGTGCATTCTCTTGCTCATACTGCAATTTTAAATTACTATTATTTTTAACGAATACTGCGAGTTTTAGTTAATTCTGAAGGTCTGTAGATCTATATTCTGTACCTTGTGCACAGCTGATTAAGATTCTTCACCATACATATAGAGTAGCTATGAGGAATGCCTTGGCACTGTGATTTTTTTTTTTTTTTGTTAAGAGGAGATTTAACCTAACACTTTGTTTTCCTTGGTACTCCTGCTGTTACTACTTCTATTGCCCAAGGAAATGTTTCTACCTCAAATCCCTCTGCTTCCACAGGCTATGCACACAGACTGTGAATATAGGCCAAAGGTCACACTTTGAGGAAAACAGAAAGGTGGAGGGAAAGGAAAAGTTACAGGTCTTAAAAATGGGGTGACTTGGTGAAATTTAATGGCTTTTTACATGAAGGAGCTTAGGTTGGGGATTCTTACAGCCTCCTTGGTCATACCATTCTGGCTCTGTAGAGGTAAAGCCAGAAGAAAAACAAGAGCTAAAACAAGGGAACAGGAAATTGATTTCTTTTTCTATATATATATTTAATTAAAATACTGTCTGAATATCATGAGAATTTTATCTATCAGCAACTTCTCAACAAAGGAAATAAGACTCTTCATGAAAAAATTATTTTCACATTGGGTATTTTGTAGTCAGCTTATGAAGACCAAATGCTAAAGTCATTTGCCTAGACGTTGCAAATCTAGCTTGTTTTACAGGAAAGCAAGACACTTATATGAGTACAAAGATGTAATGAATGGCTACTAAAAACTTGAAATTCCCACTTTGTGACATTCAGCAATGCTGCAGCAACAGTTTAGGTTAGGCTGATTTTTTTTGTAAGTTAGTATGACTTGCAGAAACATTCTGTTAAGACATGGGTTTTTAACCTTTAGTTTCTTTCATACTAAATTAAACAGTTTTAAGACCTATATAAAATCCACTCCTGCAATTCAATGCAATTAGAATGTGAACAAGGTACATTTTGCACTTTAAATAGTGATTTGACCTTTTGGCTTTTCTTGCAAATGTGATCCAAACATCACTGATGTCACTAGAAATACTTTGCTTACTTATAGTGGCAATTTGGTTGGATTCCTTTGCATGAATTAAATATTTGGACAAGAGCACACATGACTGTATTCTCTTGTAGCCTAGGGGAATGCAGTGATTTGGCTGGGGGGTCTCCCAAGTCTAAGGTGATTTTCCTGAGTCAAACAGTCATACTGGCACACATGTGCTCTTTCTACATAAGGTTTAATTATTCCATACCATTTTAAATGGTTTTACCCTCAAAGAGCTGATACAGACTTGGATCACAAAACCAAATAATGGATGACTGGAGCTTTCATTCACAAGATGGGAGATGTGGACTGAAATCACTTCACAGAAAGGGAAGGAATCTTGAGTGAATACTGTTAACACTCTGGTAAAATGAGAAGGGAGAACCCTACCATACTTAAGAGTGATGTGCTAGACTCAATAAATTCCCAAGTCATCTTTAGAATTACATAGAAAGCCAGGGCTTTCAATTTTCTAAAGAACATTCCAGCAGAAAACACACATACCACCTTCCAGAAAGAAGATGACTCACAAAACTGTCAGACCATTATAATAAACCTGAATTCTTCTGTAGACAAAGTCCACTGATCATTCCATCTTTTCTTTGTGTATTTAAATGTATATGTCCTCTTCTGAACATCTTAACACAAAATTTACCAATAAGTCTATATATTCTGAATTAATACATGAAAGGGTTGATTAGTGAATAGCTGGACTAAATATGCAAATTATAAAGTTTTCTTCGAGGCTTTATATGAGAAGATGTTTTAAAAACTTTATCAATGTCAACGTGTCAGCCTGCATTTCTCTGTGAAATCTTGAAACTGCTCTTTCATCTATGTTGTAAACACATCAACAAGTATGTAGAATGTCTTGACTTTGAAATGCTGTCACCTACTTTCTGTATCGTTGTCAGTAGTCAGCTTGTTATAAAAGTGTTTCATATCTAACTCTGTTTCTTTTGGTAGTGTGTCGACATACTGCATTTTTCAGCTGTGTTCCGTGCTGCCTCTTCCATTTTCATCAAAAATTCTGTGTGACAGAAGTTTTTCTCTTTCTTTGCAACATGTTGATATCTCAGGTTCTCCACTGTCACCAAAGCAGTTGTGCTACTTTGAGGATAAGTTGAGTCTGTGTAAACCATCTTCAGCGTTTTGTGCCAAAGTGCAGTGGGATTTTGTACTCAAATGTTTTTGTGATGGTGAGAAGTCCCCAAGCTTCAGTCATTGTCTTTACTTCTTCATTTGGAAGTGTCCCAGAATGTGTTCTATTTAATACTGTGCCTACTCCTGAGATGCTTGGCATTTTGGAGTCCACAGTTTGCTTGGAACAAACCCATGTGGTGATGGACAATTTCTTAAATGGGAGTGTACTCAGGCATTCCATTCTGCTGTTTCTTATGTAATTTTTTGGTTTGTTTTAGGGTTCGTTTTCAGAACATATCAGGAACTGGTACAATTGCCTCAAGTGCCCCATTTGGAATCTGAACATCTGTATTTTGTTACTGCATTCCAAAATCTAAGACACTTGCTACTTTAAACTTTTGAATTATACTTGTTTCACAAGGATTTTCAGTCCAAAAAATACAATACTGCTGGAGTTTACAGCAGTACAAATTTGGTTGAATTGGAAAAAAATATTATGTCCAAATGCCTTTGAGACTTGTGCAATAGAATTTTGTAGATTTGTACATGAAGGTCAATGAACCCATGGACTATGACAAAGTACTGAACAGATACCATAATCATAGAATCCTTTAGGTTGGAAAAGACCTTCAAGTACAACCATTAACTCAGCACTGCCAAGTCCACCACTAAACCATGTCCCTAAGAACCACGTTTACAGACCTTTTCAATCCCCCCCACAGATGGTCACTCCACCACTTCCCTGGGCAGCCTGTTCCAATGCCTGATAACCCTTTCCATGAAGAATATCCAATCTATACCTTGTCTGGTGCAACTTGAGGCCATTTCTTCTTATCCTGATATTAGATACTTGCATCATTCTTGTGTGTTGCATCTTGCTGCATCTACAATACTGCAGTTTCAAAGGCCAAGTAGTGTTAAGTTTCTACACCAATATGGTTCAAGTGCTGTAAAACACAATTTCCTGGTATCTGGTATGAGTCAGGAGGGTTGGCTTGTGTCCGTTCCATCATCTGCAAGGATGCCCAATACTTCTGTACTTGTACTTTCTGTTGTGTATTACTTGCACTGCAGTAATATCCTAATGCTCTCCTCAGGACTAGACCACAATTTGTTACCTGTGTACAAGACACACAGTTTTGCACTTAACCTTTTTATGACGTATCAGTAAATATATTATATTATCAAACACTGAATTAGTAAATTTAAAATCATAAGGCTTAAGGCAATGATCATAAAAGTTGAAATAGGGAGAAAAGATAAACTTTGCAGAGTGTATGCTTTCTACCTTGATGCAAGGAGAATAAACTTCATTTTTGAAGAAAGATCAGTGCATGAACTCGTTTCCTCCTCTATCAGTATAGATCACATTCCTGATAACTAACATATCATAAAGAAACATTTTCTAGTTGTGGTATGTTTCAAAACCAGGTTGACATGAACCAGAGATCAAACAAAATCTGTATACACGGACCTACTTTGAAAAAGCTAAGGATCTGTAGGGTGTTCAGATCATATAGTCTGCAGAAATTTAATTGGCATATTGTTGCTGTTTAACTTAAAATGCACAGCGTAGCTACAGTAAGGAAGATTATTAGAAATAACTGAGTAAGTAGGCTGTCATCCTAGGGAAGACAGTTTTAAATTAACAGAATTATCTTTGGAATACTTATGTGTCTTAGCCTTGACTACATCAAGCCATTAATCATACTGGCTGGACCCCCTACACTTTGCATATGGATCACACTGCTGCTTTAAACACTGCTTGTGGTTGAGTTGCTTTATTCCACCTTAATCAGTATAAATTTAATAATTAGGGTGTGACCAGAGAAGGCAGAAAGTGAGAAAGATTAACTTTTTCTAGAAATCTTGGGATAAGCATTTCAAAGACAACAGTACCTAAAATATTTGTTTCTTTTTATTCCAAACAAAATGGAGTGGACACAAGGCCCAGAAAATAAATTCCCTTGAGGAGGAATCAGACACATAGCTGGTAAGTGGCCATAGTGTCATGGCTTCCTTACCTCTCATCTACTCCTCAAATCATTGTTTGCCAAAATAATAAACCACACTTGAACTTTTTTGGTGAAAAAAATACTATGTGTAAAACAAAATGTATTCTAAAAATTCATCTCAGACCTGTATTTCCAAAACCCACATTTTTTCTTCTGTTCCTTATATATGGACAAATATTTATTTTTTTCCAAGTTAAAAAATTATTCTAGGAAAATATAGATTCCCTAGTACACTTACCTAATAAAAGGACGAATGCTAAAAAAATGTTACTTTTCAGGGGTTCTTAATAATTTTTTCTCAATTATAGCATTATAATTTCCAGTCCAAAGCAAGAAATTTTGCTGACAGGAAACATTTTCAAAGGGCATGAACTACCAGAGGATCTGGAATCCAGATGTTAGCTGTATAGCTATAAATAGAATTGATTCATAATCATTTAGAATAAAAAGCTAATAAAATAAGAGCATTTGTTGTACCTTATAGTTCTGTTGAGAACTGACTTCCACAAAATAGCTATACCTTAAAAAAATCTATTCCATCCCTACCTTTAAAAAAGTACATTGTTAGAATTGACAAGATGAAAATAGCCAGATATTTTCCAAAACAGTGGTTGCAGATATAACTTTCAGGTTTGTCATCTATACAAAAGCAGACTCCATGGGCACTTTTCAATGAAACATTTTTTGTTTCATTTTTAAGGGAAACAGCAATGACTTGCTGCCTAGGAGGTACATTCCAAATGAGCAAATATCACTGCAGCATTAATCTCATTTTCTTTCCTTCTGCATCTGTCTTATTTCATCAGCTGAGCATTTGATTTAGATATATAGGAATTGTAAAGTATCAGCTATGTGAACTATAAAGTCTATACTCAATATATTTCCCTTTTCTATGTGGAAAATTGCTAATGTCCCTAATTATATAGGACATAAAATAAATGCTTGTACATGACAAGATTTGTTCAGGGTGGAGTTGTAAATGTGGAATGTACTTATTTCGTTAATTTGAAGAACGAGACTAATACTATACATAATGAAAATAGTTCTTGATAGTTAGTCTATACCTGAGAGGTTCAGTAGGGTGAGTTCATCTCTTAAGAGTGTAAGAAAAAAAATAGTATATGGGTAAGATAACGAAAAAGGAAACAAAGGTAAAAAAGCACAGAAAAGAACACTTTCTCCACTTCACCATGAAAAAAACCAATAGTGCTAAAAATGTTTTAGTTTAGCCACATAAAAATCAAAGTTCAGGAGCTAAGCTTCCTGGAGAAGGAGCCGTGCCCCGGGGAGCCGTGCCTCGTTCAGCGCCGGGACAGCCCCGCGGGCGGACACGCAGAGCGGCAGCGCCGCGGCCCCGCGGGAGCCGCCTCCAGCTCTCTGAGGGCCCCATCCTGCAAACACTTACGCACGTGAGCAATTTCAGCTGCCACAAATCAAGTTATTCACCTGTTTTCAGTTTCTGCAGGGGTGGTGCAACATCCGGCCTACATTGGTAAATGCTAGCTGACATGATAAAGTGGGAGAAACTCCCCTTTTCCTCACCTAGCTAGGTAACTTCATTTTTGCTATATTTTTATTTGTATTTTATTTTACTGGAAAAGTTTACAGGTGCAAATTTTTTTTTAAAAGTTATTGAATTTTACAGTTTCTTTAATAAATTAATTATTGCAACCACTTCAAGCACTGGTAGAAATCATGCAGGTCAGGGGTTGCCTGTGACTTCAGGCCTTCTAACATTTCACAGTGATTTCTGCCATGAGGAAGGGTGCTTTTTAGAGACCAGTGGTTTTGTCATGTCTCTGAAATTGTGGATAAAGCTTAATAAAGGAAACTGAGAGAAGTCACCACCGACTGTGAGCTCAATTACATCTTCCTGCTTTTCTGCACTTAATTTGTTTGTCGCTGATTTGTTCAGTTTGTAAGTTCTGGAGGAAACTGAATCTTCTAACAGCTCTGTATTTAGCAAGTATGAGAATTATTCTGTTATCATACGGATCACTGACCAATGTCTGGTGTTCATGATTTTCTAGTTGTGTTGCTCCAGAACATGCAAGTTTATGACTTAGTATGTGATCTCCATGAGCTGGAAAGACTCAAAACATATGGCAGATCAGATGTTAGGCTTGGGGAAAATCAAAAATTAAACTGTCTCAGAGCAGTTGAGAGACTGCTTTGCTATATATTTTATGTGACTTGTGTGTGTGTTGAGGGAGATGTCACCTAGGGAAAGGAATTGAAGAAAAAAATAGCTTTAAAAAATGAACTGTTTGTATTATGGTTTTAAACATTAAAGTCTGGTCAGCTAAAAGCAGATGTTGTGAACTAAGATGGAAACTTGCCTGAGGCCAGAATCAAAGAAGGCATTCACTAATAGTAAGAAGGAAAAATGCTTTCTGGTTTCAGAATTTATTATAAGCAAAAAATGAATGCTTACTGCATGCTTATAAGCACAAACATTTTCCCACTTTTATTCAGATTACTGAATAAAATTGATGGCTGCAGAATCTAACTGCAGACAATGGACTCATTATCAATCCTGATTGTATTCTAAGATCTTTATAAAATCTTTTGTTATTCCGTGCTGGCCAAGATCCTGTCATGTTGGAAGTAGGAATGATGTGCTTCTCACCTTTGGCTGTCTGCCCAGTAATTAGATGGGAAGGTGGGTTAAAGCATCTAAATGTGTGCTATAAAATTTGGAATATTGTAATACGACACAATTCTGATGCAAATCTTTTAAAGGGAAGAATAAATACAGGAAAGACCTGGATATACACTGGATAGTGAAAATGAACATAATATTTCTTGCATTGAATTCTTAATTGACCTGGGCTTGCACAACTTGAGTGAACACACATTATGTAAACATGCACAATGTCTAAGAATTTGAAATGGAAAGTTAAAAATTAATCAATATTTTCACGAAAGAAAAACAAAAAAGTTGATTAAATAAAAATTATTTATGTTCAAATCAATCAATATTTGAGAAAATATTCTCCTTTTCATCTATTTATGTATGAGGAAATACATATTTACAGTAGCTGCCTCTATAGTATTTGTTGAATGTCATGAAGCTTTGAACCAGCTTAAAATTTAGACTTAGACAGTTGTGCAGTTTATTTAAAATTTGCTAGTTCAAAAGCTATGCTCTAATGGCAAGTCCGGAATTTTAAGTTGCAGTATTTTGGGGGGGAGAGGGCCAGGTGACCTAATTCTGGATTTTACAATTACTTTGTGATATTGTTTCAATTCATATGATTTGAGAAATTTTGTTGCACCACCTGGGCAGCAAGGAAGAAAAACCTTATTATTTTCAAAAATCCCCTAGAAAGGATCAGTATTTTCAGTATCTTTATTTCTTCCTGCAGGAACCTTTTTCCTAACTGAGTCGTATGGCTCAGGAATCAGCAGCCTTTTCTAATTTACACCAGGGTCGAAGTGAGGAAGGACTTTTCAAGAGGGTAATTCCCAATAAATCCATGCTTGGATAAGCTCTAAATCGAGCGTCTCCGCATTCCTCTTTGACAGTTTTTATGGGGAATTTAGGCCCATCCTTTCCCATTACAGGATTTCCGAGTGGGGGTTTGTCAGGTGCTGCGCCCGGGCCGCCCCTCAGCGGGAAGGCGGCGGGCGTGAGGCGGGCGGGCCGCCCTCCATTTCGCGCCGGCGGGAGCCCCGAGCGGCCAGGGAGGGCCGGCGGGAGCCCCGAGTCCCTGAGGGAGCGCCGGCCCCGACACTGCGGGGGGAGGTGCGGGCCGCCATCGCCGCTTCCCGCCGGTCCCCCTAGCACTGTTCAGCGCGGGGCCCCGCCGCGGCCGCCATTTGGCGCTGTGGTAGCAGCGGGAGGCGCTATCGGGGAAGGCGGGAGCGGCAGAGTTCCCTCTCCTCGGGGAGGGAGCGGGGCCTGGCTGTGAGGGGCCTCAGGGTGTCGCGGGGCCCGGGGAGCAGCGCCGTGAGCCGGGGGTGCGCTCTGCGCCTTCGGGGCGCCGGGCAGTTGGGGTTTGTTTGGGTCAGCATCCCAGAAGGTTGCGACCTTCACTTTAAGCCCCTGGAGAGAGCCCTGTGATGAAATACGTGGTCTGAAGAAAGGTTTGGTATAGGAGCAAGGCGAAAAGCAAAGTGGCTTCAAAACTGAGCAGATCCACTCGTGGCCTGCAGTGTTTGTCTGTAGTAGGGTGTTTCTTTAAGCAGATATAGGAGAGAGGTGGTTGCTCACAGGGTTTGGCAAACACCTCTTCGTAAACGTGAATCAGTGGTCTGTCCTGCTCCTGCAAACACCTACTCCCTCCTTGTGCCATCTGGAATACGCATTTTCCCTGTGGAATCCAGCAGCCTTGAGTGTCTGGAAAGGACACTTTGTTTCCTGGCTATCTTGGAAACATTTTGGGCTCCTCCCCAGCACTCCCACCCCCGCCTTATTTGCTTGCTTCTTTTGCTTTAAAAGTCTGAGAGGCTTCTCACTGTTGCTCAGCTGGAGTAGGTGGGTGAATGCAGAGCTGCATAAAGGAGTGCATTTCTTTTAGATTTCCACTCTTGTAGAGTGACCATGACATCTCATTATATATATATGTGGGTTTTTTTGGTGGTTTTTTTTTTTTTTTACATTATCAAGCAATTGGGATTAGTAGAGCTGGTCAAAGAATAAATGACACAAAGAGAGCAGGGGCCCCAGACATCAAACATTGTGTATAACAAAGGCTGCTCAAGGATGGGAATCATAAATCCCAACTATTTAAATTGAAGTTGCATAATCAGATTTCCTACCTGAGGTAGTAAAACCATTTCATACAGATGTGCAGTATTTGCAGCTCCTTGAAGCTGATGGAGCAGTGGTTGTTCACTTGGATAGGCACTAACACAGATTATTACTACTTCAATGACAACAACTTGAGTAGTGCTCCTCACAGATATTTTCTGCTGCCACTACTGCTACCAAACCTGAGAGCTCCTGACATTAAAAGCATGGTGGCAAAAAGAAACATCTTTGTTAGATTTTTCAGTGTGATTTCTAAATTCTAGATTTATTCATGTGACAGGGAGAATGGCAAAACCTGGTGGTGGGGGAGTGGCAAAAATTGGCAGAAGTGGTACTGCAGGCTTACTGTGTGTAGAAGGGGCATTGACAGATTTCTTTGAAGTTCTTCACTGTGTTCACAGACAGTTTTGAATACATTCTCTGTATTCTTCTGGTATTGTGAAATGTTTTGTCTTTTAAATTTGAAACCTCTCTGGAATATTTGAAGATTTACAGAGTCCATAAAGGAAAAATACTTCTAAAATTTTTGATTCACAGCTGATAGTGTACAGTAATTAAGTAAACCTGAAGCCTATTTGCCAAGCACTCTTAAAGTTCCTTTTCATATGTTACTAATGAGATGCTTGAGTACAAAAGAAGTGATGGCTTTGGTTTTGTCTCTGTAGATAAAGAAGAAAGCTTTGCTTTGTTGTTTTACCTCCAGAGTTGGCCTTTATTGAGCTTTATAAACTTCATTCATTTGTATTTTACCATTTGTTTCAGTGAATCTAAGATTTTTGACTCAAGAAATCATCTGTGTGGTATTCTTCTAGTAAGATCTTTGTTTTTTAAAGTTGTCCTCAAGCAAAATTAAGAGTTGTAAAACTTCTCAACAGAAACACATAAAGAAGCATTTCTAATGCCTACAGAGTGATGAAAATGAAAAACATTTAAATTAGCTGGAGTATTTTTAATACTAATGTGTACAATAAATAATTTAGAAATAATCTCTGGTCCTGACATTTCAGAACAAACCTGTTAACGACGTTAGGGTGTCGGGCCCATACTCCAATTGCCCAGGTAAGCAGTTTGCATGTAGATTTTTAAAAAGTCTCATTTGCTTGTAAATTAAAATAACTGTTGGGGTAACAGTATATATATATATATATATATTTAGGTAACAGTATAATTTGCGTTTGCAAAAGCTTGACAGACTGTGATCATAACAAAAACAATCAGAGAAAAAATATACTGTTGTACAAAATAATTACAGAATATGCTGAGCTAGAAGGGACTCACAAGGATCATCGAGTCCAACTCCTGGCCCTGCACAGGACACCCCAGGAGTCACACCATGTGCCTGAGAGCACTGTCCAAATGCCTCTTGAACCTGTCAGGCTGCTGCTGCTCTGAGCACTGCCCTGGGGAGCTCTTCCAGTGCCCAAGCACCCTCTGGGTGAAAACCTTTTTCTGGTCTCCAACCTAAACCTCCCCTGACAAAATTTCAGGCCATTCTCTTGGGTCCTGACACTGGTCACCACAGAGAAGAGATCAATGCCTGCCCCTCCTCTTCCCCTCACCAGGAAGTCGTAGAATGTGATGAGGTCTCCCCTCACTCTCCTCTTCTGTAGCCTTCTCTAGCCTAAATCTTAGCATTGTTCTTAGAAATTAAATACTTTAACATAAACTTTGTCTGGATCTTCACTCCTACCCCCTTTTTCCTCCCAGGTATGTCATGGTAGTAAAGGTTACTTCAAGTGCTGCCCTAGAGGGCTTTTTTTAGTCAGAAGTAATAGGAATCATATTTTATTAGGAGAGAGATTCTTTATTTGAAGAAGAATTAAGAATGCAGTCAAGAGATCTAAAAGAAAACAATATAGAAATTAAATATTGGCACTTAATAAACTTTCTATTGCTTTAGACAGGTTCAAGCCTAGTACTTTCAGTTTTTCAGTTGCTTGTGCTGCCCTTTGCAGACTAAGAGACTTCGCATTTGATCTAAAAATGTTCAACTCTGCAGACATGGTCTTTTCACTGGATACTTTATTTTATGAAAAACCAGATATTAGACAAAGGTAAATCTTTATTGTTAGATATATATAATTGTTTTCTAAATTTTTCCATACTGAATCAATTTACAGCAGTGTCTTTTCTTATGACTCATTTTTTTGTCTACTGATAGAAATGTGGGGCTAGAAATTTCTAGGTCCATAACCCATACTTTGAAACATTTCTCCAAGCACATTCAATGATGCAGGTGTATCTTAGCACTGTAAGAAATAAGGGTTAGCAGAGGTTTTGTGTCTTTAATTTTATGTTATTAAAAGTCACATGAATTGAAGAACAAGAATATGTTTTAGCAGGAGAAACAATAGGTTATTTATGATAATTGATTTTGAGCTAGTTGTTGTGGAGGGTGCTTAAAAAGTGCTTTTACCTCATGTTTGTGTGTTAAAAATAGGTGTCTAGAAAATGAAGAGCGTAAGACTTGGTTTATTGCACCTGCCCCAGCTATTGCTGAAATTCCAGCAGCAGAGGAGTTACAGAGGGAACTGGAAGAAAACTCAGCCAACACTCATATGGGTAAAATATCATACAATAGAATCACAGAGTCATTGGAAAGGTTGAAAAAGATGTTTAAGATGATCAAGTCCACCCATAAACCTAACTCTGCGAAGTCTGACTAAACCATAATACTTGACATTGATATTAAAGTACTTAACAAATAATTCATGTGACAGATCATTCCTCTTTTGCTGTGAAATACGAAATATTCTAGGTATGCAAGTAGACACAAAGAATGTATTTGAGTTGAGAATGATGGTGTTAGATGTGCCAGGAGCATAGCAGTTCTCTTTAGGCATATACAAGCCACAAGTTTACTGTGCAGAAGTGGGCAAGGTAAGAAGTATAATCCAAATTTCAGTTACTGCACATTGTTTCACAAAGCTTCACAGTGCAAAGTGGCTGTAAGAGCACAATGTTATCGCATGGATCTGATGGCCTGTCTCCCACCCAAGGAACAGAGAGTTTATATGAAACTCACTTTTTTCTTCCCTTTTGGGACTTTAATCAAATTGCTCAGGAGGCCATATTTGAATCTGGTTGTTAATTGCTGCTAAGCGGCATATTCCTAGACATTCAGGATTATCTTAAGGAAATTTATTTTAAAGAATTTCATTTCTTTATCTTTGTCAAATGTAGATCTCTGCATTTCTTAGCTGCTGTGCTGATTTATGATATTCTCTATTTAGGAATTATACTAAAACAGAAGGTGGGTTTTTTTTTCTTATTCATGCAAGAGTAATTCAACTAAGAACTACTTATTCAAATAAGCTTTTTGCTGTTTGTAGAATTAGAACTACTGGAGTTGCATCAGAAACAGGGCACTGGAATTTTGAGTTTCTAGATGGAAAACACTGAAATTAAGACTGCAAAATAGAGCTGTTTTGTTATCTTACTGCATTTAGTTGCTTATTTCTGTTCCCGCCTTTGCCTTCCTTTTGCCAACAGCAATGTTGTTGATCTGGTCAGCCAGATCAGGACACTGATCCTACTAAGAATTTACCCTGCAAAATGTGGTAATTAGCCAAAAAGATTATGACACCAGGCTGTAATCAACAGGAGTACCACTTCTGACTGTTGAGACTGTAGTGTTTAGCTAAGCTGTTTGTGGCAAGAACTTCAAGCTTAGTCATTGTGTCACTTTTTTAAAAGACCATCTTTATTCTGGGACAGGGTGAAGAGTTCTGTCACACAAACTGTTTTGTAGTTCTGAGGAATAGTTTTTATCCTTTACTTTGCATAGGAAGGAAAGAAAAGGATCTTATTTTTATCACTTTTTAATTGACAACGCATGCATTACATTCATTAGCGTAAGTCATAAAATATACACTAAAGTTCTTGCAGTAAGATACAAATACCAGTTTGTATAATATATGTGAATTCAGCTGATTCTTTGTGAAAGATATTTGATTAAATTACTATGAATAAGAATATTAATAATAATGAAATAATAATTTATTATTATTATAATAATATATAGGGAGAAAGCACAAGAAGTTTACACAACAATCTAAGAATAACATAAAGGAAGTAGAAGATAAATCATGGGCACCTGTTCATTTTGGCATAGCCCCTGAAAAAGAAGTCCTACAATTAAGTCTAGGAGAAAGAGATAAAATTAGTTTTCAGCATGAAAACCTGAAAGTTGTTTCATCTTTTGTCTCTTCTGATGAAAATGAATCTAGAAGAGTAATAGATTTTTCTCAGCAACCACAAAATAAAGCATTAAATCATTTTTCAGAAAACAGTGATGATGAGAGTGTCCATTCAACATTAAGAAAAAGGTACATGTCTAGTCAACTCAGGTAATTTATCACTGTCAGAATTATAGTATTATTTTAGATAAGGCTGTTGAACACAAAGTTTGGGATCCTTCAATTGAAGGTAATTTAGCAGGCTCCAGATGGTAATTCTTTTAGTGTAAGGAAAAAAATGTTTCTTCTTAGCAATAATTTAGTACGTTAATTAAATGTGTCCTGAGCTCAGCCTCATTAGTGAGAAAAATAAGCATGAGGTTTGTTGCTTAAATTTTAAAGAAATTTTTAGATAACAAAGCTCTTGGAAGATACTGCTCTGAATTCCTTATCCGCATGGTAAGGAGCAAGAAGGCTGAGATCATTTGCTTTGCAGGGTAGAGCTCAGCTAGTCAGGAATATCTTGGGCAGTTCTCAGTGTGATTTCAGTGCTGCCTGGGAGAAGAGGTTGTTGATAAACTGCTCTTCTATGTCCAGCTCCTCCCATTCCTCAGAACCTGGATGTCTCTATTGGTTTTAATGATGCAGAAATTCAAAGCTAATCTGCTATTGGGAGTCAGATCCCATCTGGAGGGGCAATTTATTCTTTCATGTTCTTTCTGGAATGAAAGTAAAGTTAAAATGTATCTTGAAAGGAGTCTTCAGGTTAGATTACATAAAGTTAGATACAATTTTATTATTTATATTACTAGTTATGCTTCTAATACAAATGTATATATTTATCAAATATTAGATAAACTGTAACATTACAACAAGCTAATGAAAATTCTGGATCTTTTGCAGGTTATTTAAAAAGTCTGGCAACATGTTTAAAAATACAGAATTTAAAGTTGATTCTGTTGATATGAAAGAAACTGATACTTACTTAAATACAAGTGAAAACATGGAAGAAGTGACAAAAGAAGGTTTATGGAGAAATAATCATCATGCTCCAATAACTGAAAACTCCGATTTTACTCTGCATAGGGTAAATAATGAGGAGATTGTGTCTGGAAATGGAATTAAAATTCAATCATTCTCTAATGCTTCAGAGATTCTGGATATGACAGGTAATTATTTTTACTCTATTTCAAGAAAAATAGTCAATTGTCTGTTTATATAATAAAAAGTATCCAAGATCTGAGGTAGAGTGAACATTTTCCCACCAGCTCAAGGTGAGATAATTGACAAATTGATAGAATGTGTTGCAATCCTGTGGAACTTAATTGCGTTGTTGTTTAATATGAACTGGCTAAACAATTTATGAAGAAGATTCACATTTTCAGAAGTGCTAAGTCATGTAAAGCTATTTGAAAATGTCACTTCACATCCCTTAAGCAATTTGAAAAAAAACAGCCTTGTCTCTTTGTGTGGTAAAGAGTTTCATCTTCATTTGAAACCAGGAATTGAAAATGAAATGTTTATTTGTGGTGTGGCTCTTACTTGTATCTTTGTAGAAATAGATTTTGTGTAGCAGATACCTGGAAAATGGAGGGAAGTGGTAAGATTTTGATCTAATTAAAAAATGCTTGGTTTAGAAATTATTTTTGGCTTTTAATACTTTTTAACTAAGTGCAGTTTATTTCTCGATATTTAACTTTTTGGGACATGACACATCTGTGGAATGTACCTTGTGTGCCTGTCTAACTGCTACAGAAATATGGAGTAGAAAATTAGTTCTAGCAGAAAAATGAAGGGTAGACCAGTGGCTTAGGATGGGATTTGGAAACAGGTTAGGAATGAAAAACGTGATTCCTGTCTGATTGCCTTATGAGCAGTGGTGATTGGATTTGTGGCTGCTGGAACGGCAGTGGATATAATTTAGTTTGCCTTCAGCAAGGCTTTCATAGAATCACAGAGTGGTTGAGATACTCTGTCTTTCACAACATTCTGTTACCCACGGTAGGGCACGAGGAGCGGATCAGGAACTGCGTTGGCCGGGCTCGGAGGGTGGTGGTTAACGTGTCACACTGCCCATGTGCCAGCTGCAAGTGGCGTACTGCAGGGGTCTGCCCTGGAGAGGGGCTGACAGTGATCTCATGAAATTCAGCAGGAACAAATCCACAGTCCTGCCCCAGGGAAAGAGAAGAACCCCTGTGGTTCCCCTGGGATGGTGTGACTGGGGGCAGCTCTGTGGAAAAGTGCCTGGGGTCTGGCAGACAGCTTGCTGGCCTTGAGTGAGCAGTGCGTCCCAGCAGTAACAAAGGCCAACAGCATCCTGTTAACCATGCCAGGAAATCAAGAGAAGTGATTATCCCTTTCTTGGCACTTTTGAGACCACACCTAGACATTGCATCAAGTTTTGAGTCCCTGGTATGTGCAAGACATCCTTAAACTGGAGTGAGTTTATCAAAGGGCCACCATGATGGTCCTATCAAATGATGACCTAGTGACCTCCCTGTCCTATCCCATCATTTCCTTTATATCACCTGGGCCTTGTTAAGAGCCTTGAAGCTCCTCACAGAACACACAGTCGGGAAGATATTTGTCATGGTTATTGGCTGAAAATGAATCTGGTTTTATAAATGTACTATTTTTACTTCTTTAGGAACTACAGGAAGAAAATTGGAAATTTTGAGGGCTGTTACAGAAATACGTATCCTTGTATTTGCTGGATCGGAATTTCCTGATTTTATTACAGTGCTTTTACATTTGCAAAATTATTGTGTTTAATTTGTAGCCATAGGAATTAATGCATTACATTGTAATAGTTTCAATTTGTAGGCTACTGCTGGGAATCAAATGTTGAATAGGTGTTTATCCTTTTGACTTCCAAAGCTGGAATGAAAATAAGACAACTTGTAGATCACTCATTTCTAAGAAAGCTTATTCTTATTTCAAATGTTTAATTTTTATTGTCAAAACTTTATTTTTAAAACATAAAATGTAAAATTTTAATTTGCATAATATATATTTCAGCCATTTTATATGCAAACCCACATATACACATATATCCCCAAATATATCCCCCACACACTTTAAATAAAGGAAAAATTAATTATTATTTAGTCTTACTAGGAAAGCTGAATCATACTTTCTGTCCCATTTTCTTAGAAGAAAATTAACTTCCTGTATTCCTTATTGGTCTGTACTTATGTTGTAGTGTGTCTATACTGTATTTCCACTCGTTCTATAAGCAGCTTTTACCATAATTTTCTTTCTTCTTGGCCCTGCCTTGAGCATGCAATATAATAGACCCTTCATCTATAGCTGTCAAACTTTTCTTTTTTTACGGACTCCTTTCAATATTTTGTTTCTATTAACCTGTTAAATGGTGGGTTAAATATCAGAAAGAGGAAATGTTGAAATTTAGGCACCTTAAATTCATGTAAATAGCTTTAAAAAGTCATAATTTTCAAAATTAGTAAGGACTCAATTGTTGTGAATTTACCAGTTACAGATCATTAATGCTTTGCAGTTTGAAAACAGATCACTTATTTAGAGCAGCGATTTTAAAGAAGTCTTTTTTTAAAAGTCCTTATTTTCCTTAGTCTAATGTTACTTGCTTATCTTTCCCCATTTTTAATGTTAAACTGCTTTTATTTCTTGCTTTACTCCTGTATCTTTTCCTCTGTAGTCATTTAATGTCGCATGGATCCGAGGCCTCAGCAGTTCACTGTTCTTGTATCACACCTGACGGTGAGCTCATCCTCAGCCTGATGAGATGGTGCAGTCAGTCTGCTGGTGTGGCTGCACTGCAAGTCCAGGCAAGGCTCAGCTCACTCATCTGGATGTCAAACCTAACAATGCTCTCTTTTCATCTTCCCCATTTTTTAGATAAAAACGTTGTCTGAAGAACACACATTATTGGCCACTGAAAAATATCTTTAAAACCACAGTCAGCACTAGGTGATCATAGGTGAATTTGTTTGCTACTCTTGTGTCTGAGCATACAGTATTATGCTAATTAATTTGTGTGATATTACAAATATTGTATGACCATTGACACCTTAGATAGGCTAGCAGTAGTGTTCTGCTTCTTCTTGTATCTGGTTTGTCCCTTGCAGCTTCCCATTCAGTAATTGTATGCTGTTCCATGAAGCCTATGCCAGGGAGGAGGTTCTTGATTATTGCTATAATCCAGAGACCTTTCCAATAAGTTGTGGTTTTTTCAGTGACAGGGAATATACGGCATACCAAGAATCTAAAACTACTGAATCATTTAATAAGTTGCTTTTGGATAACTTTTTACAAGTCTATGAAGTATTGTGGTATGTTTTAAGTTTGCATTTAGATTGCAAGAATAAGATGCACTTACATTCCTAAAATTTTATAATTTACACTGTAGTATTTTAAATTCCTTAATGTTCTCAAGCAACCCAATTTAGAAGTATTTTTAAGGAGTTCCCATATTTTAACTATGCACAGTCAAAAGCTTTGGATGATGTAAGTATGGAACATAAACTGCAGCTGCAAATAGTACTTTGTAGATAAATTTAAGTGGCACTTTGATGTTCAGAACATAAAAGGAGTTAGAAAACTCTAATACATCTAGAACCTCTTCCTGGAATAGTTTATTAGAGTTGTGCTTAGCTGGGAGAAGAAACCAGAAGAACTTTTAGAAATATTTTTCTCAGTTAAAAATACATTTGTGTGAAGATAAGAATTATATTTATGCATACAGATTAGTAATATATTTGCATGGAGGAAGGGGGGTGGATGAGCAAGTGAGTGACATGGGTGAGTGACACTGCAGAGGAGGAAAGAGGGAAGAATCAATCTTGTCAGAGGAAAATGAGGGAGGCTGACATGGACATATCTGGCTTCTAAGATGGTGGAGGATAAAATGTGTAGGAAGGAAGCACAGTCATGCAAAACTTTCATTTGTCATTATTGAAAACTTAACAGTACTTGGCAAATCTTTCCTAGCTTTTATACACAGATAGGAACTTTGTGATTTGTGCTCCGACTGGCTCTGGAAAGACAGTAATGTTCGAGCTAGCTATTACCAGATTACTCATGGAAGCCCCACTGCCTTGGTTAAATATTAAAGTTGTTTACAGTAAGTATTATGCAGATTTAAACATTTTGGTGACAGAATAGAAGATGTCATTCTGCGAATGAAGAGATCTGGAGTGAGTCCAGGAATAATATTGAGATTAAATACATTAAGAAATTGCAACCTACTTCATTCTTTAAAAAGTTGGTTTAGTGTTTATTTGTGGTACCATTGTAACTATTATTAGTATTTAACAGCATTGTGTAATTGTAGTGTTCAGCATTGCCTATACAAATAAAAATTAGAAAATCTTGTAAGCGGTTTGTCCTCCAAGAAGGCAAGATGTACACAAAAAGGAAAGGAGGAAGCAAAAGAAACTAAACAAAATTCTTACTGCATGATTTCTAGCTGACACTTTCTTTTGTATGGCTGTCTGTTGCTCTGAGATGAGAATCAAATTTTCCAGACTATTCACTTACCTGGCAAGGTTTCCTACTGTTTTCTGTATACTACCTCATAGATACCAGAACTGTGATCTTCATGAGTTTAAATGATCTGTATAGGAGTATGAAAATACTTGGAGATAGTCACACCAATTACATTTTTTTTCTTTCCTTCCTGGAGAACTGAGTTCATATCATGTAAATTGGATTTAATTGGTGATTTTGTCCCAGTTTTAATTTACTCATACAGTGATGTATTTGTAAGTCTTACTATTAAAGGTTTCATCCTTATATTTGCTTCATATTTGTTTATTTAATTCACTTCTGTTCAACTTCTTACAATAAAACTAGTGTTGATTCAGAGTTTGTGTATTGTGAACTGATCTTAGAAGCAGGGCATGTGCTATAGGTTCTCTGTCAGCTGAGCGAGGTTGAGTGTGTGGTAATAGTTTCTGCTTGCCTTGGTAGAATTGATACAAGTTGGTTGGTTGGAACTGTCAGGAAGGAAGCAGTTACCTGCCAGTGGAATTAGATCTGCTGACCTTTCCAGGTTCCACAATGATGGAGAAGGAGACTTTCCAGTTTTCTGAGTGTTGGAACAGAGGTGGTAATCAGACCATGATCTGCTGGTGTGAGCACTGGTGCCAGGTTCATCAGGGGCCCCATGTGTGTGAATTAGCTTGCAGTAGTTCTGCAGAGTTGTTTGCCAGTAGCTTTACATCGAAGGACTGGTGACTGTAGTTCAGGAGCAATCACTCGCTTCTCGCATTCTTGCATTGCTAAAGATGATTAGCTTTGTGATTTTGTGAATTACTTGCTGGTAGCTTAATCAGTTTTCTGAAGCTAATTATTTCTCTGATACTCTTATGAGATTTTACACCTCTTTCTGAAGCAGAGACTGGTTCTTTAAATCTCTTTGTTTTAGGGATTATTTGCAAGCTAATATGCAGAAATCGTTGATATTCCAGTGGCCCTAATTAACCTAGAATGCAATCACTGCAAGATCTGTTATAGTAGGGCTGTTTTCAGGTCATGCATAGATGGCCTCTTTCACTTAAATCACTGTATTTTCCATATAGATTATTCATCCAGTATAGCCTTATGTGTGTTGTTAATATCAGTCCTTATTGAGAATTACATCTGATTTCTGGAAAAAAAATAATCTGCTAAAGTACACTATGTATCCTCAGGACAAAATATATGAGTAGATTGTTTTAGGAGTCTGTTCATGAGGACCAGCATGAGAACTGCTACCTGCTATGTTAGCTGCTTGGTATGAGCCTACACTTAATTGTACATTTGATTTAGATAGAATACCAGAAGAAATAAAAGTCTGTCTCTTGCTCTTGGATGGTTTCTCATATATAACCTCTTTTTTCTCTGAATACAGAGTACTCACATCATTCTTAACCGGGAAAGGTTGGTATTTGTATGATCTGCCATTACAAAAAATGTATTTCCTGTGGTTTCTTCCATCTGTGAGAAAACCTTTGATAGCTGAATGATTGTTCCATGTGGTCCTGCAAAAAACAAATCAAACCCAACAGGATACAGGATTAAGAGAGAGCATAAATAATCTTAATTAAAGGGTTCTGTTTCTGCTTGCTTATGGAAAGAACTAGGGCCCAAAGCTCAACACTGATTGTGCATGTGGAGTAGGATAATAAGGACAGTAACACCAGTTACAGATTTTACAGTTCTGGAAGCAAAGCTGAAAATTAGGGAAATTAAATTCAAGAAGGCATCTTACTAAAGAAACTAAATACATACATTTTTAATACAGTTGAAGATTTGGTTTTCCTGATTTAATTTGCATTATTTGGTGTTGTTTTTAGTGGCTCCAATAAAAGCTCTATGCAGTCAGCGTTTTGATGATTGGAAAGAAAAATTTGGACCTATAGGACTCACCTGCAAGGAACTGACAGGAGATACACTGATGGATGATTTATTTGAAATACATCACGCTGACATTATTATCACTACACCTGTAGGTTTTATTCCAGTTCTTATAAGAACTTCAAATAAGCAGACATTAGCAGTCTTGTATGCTGCTAGGATTGCTCCTTTTTTTTGTAATACATAGTAATTTTATGGTCCTTTTGTTTGCACACTGCTGTACGTGCTGTCAGTTCATATAAACAAAAGTTAGTAATATAATAATGTGCCAGATGAAACATAGATGGCATTAACTTGAATTTGTTTAATTGTTTCTGTTTAAAGATTATTAAAGTTTAGGCATGTCTACATGTAGTATAGCTGTGGCATATGTTGGCCTTTAAAACATCTTTCAGCTTCTGTTGTTGTTTTGATGTGTTTGTTTTTTCCTCCGAGGAAAAGTGGGATAGCATGACTAGAAGGTGGAGAGACAACTCTATAGTCCAGCTTGTACGACTGTTTCTCATTGATGAGGTAAGAAGATGAATGAGGGTTTATGCACTGGTTTTGTGTTTTTTGAGAAGATAAAAAGAAGCTTAGAAAATATTACATTTATTTAGCACATGTCCAGATTGTAACTGGAGAAATATTAACAAGTCTTTTAAAATTCCGGATAGGTACATGTTATAAAGGATGAAAGCCGTGGCGCCACTTTGGAAGTTGTAGTCAGTCGGATGAAAACTGTTCAGTCTTCTCTTTGGCGTCTGTTAGAGAATCATGACGCTGTTCCTCCCTTGAGATTTGTAGCTGTTTCTGCAACAATCCCAAATACTGAAGATGTAAGAGTTACGTTTGAACTGTATTTTGATCAATGGAGTTGTATTCTGTAAAATTTATCTGGAATTACAATTTTAGATTGATAGCAGAGTTGTAATTTTTAAGCTGTCAGCTGAAGGCAGCTGTGAGGCGTTTGCTAATGTAAGATTACCTTCAACCATATGGAACTATCAGCCATGCATGGACATGCTTCAGTTTTAGACTTTTGTTTGTGATTTTTGCCTCTTACATACAAATCACAACAGACTTGAGATTTCAGTCCAAGTTATATTGGTCCTGTAGAAAGCAGAACCTCACCTGTGATTTTAAATGATAAAGTGTTAATAGTTTACATGTAACAAAAGCTAAGTTAATTATTCTGTGATGCTATGAGAACAGGAGCACGATTAAAAGAAAAAAATTGTCTTTTCTGTTCTACTTCTTTTTTAAAGATTGCAGAATGGCTTTCAGATAGTAAGATGCCTGCTGTATGCCTGAAAATAGATGAGGATCAACGACCAGTGAAGCTACGCAAAATTGTTCTTGGTTTTCCTTGCAGTGACAATCAGACAGAATTCAAATTTGACTTAACTCTTAACTACAAGATAGCTAGCATTATACAAACATACTCGGAACAAAAACCAGCACTTGTGGTACAACAGCTTTTTTTTTTTTACCCTGTTTGAAATAGTTTCTTTCTTGAAAGTAGTGATTAAAAAGAAATCTTTTGTTTATAGTTTTGTGCCACAAGAAAAGGAGTACAGCAGGCTGCTTCTGTTCTTGCAAAAGATGCTAAATTTCTACTGAGTATAGAACAGAAACAAAGGTATTTTTCTATTTAAATTGGAAATAAGTGTTTGTACATTTTAGTAAACCTGTGATAGCTGTGAAGAAAGCTGTTGAGCTAATACAGTTTCTAGCAGAGGAGTGTGCAACAAAATCGTCACCACAGTTGACATTCTTTTTGGTAAATTGGCACTCTTCTTGGGAAGTTTTATTTGCTTCTCAGAGTTTTCAGAGATGCTTTTCACAAACATTAAGTTGTTTCTCAAAGCTGCTTTCTAAACATAAAAATGCTAATTCTTACAGATCTCTAGGACCTTGTAGTGCAAAGATTAAGCATATGAATAGTTGAATTGGATGTGATTTTACTAGTGTTTTAAGTTAAGCTGTAAGATGTCTTTGCTTTATCAGATACTGTTAATAAATACAGCCATATTAAGTATTATTTACTTCAGGGTTGCCTAGCAGCTGCAAAAGCTACCTCCTGACTTTGGAACTCAAATGTGATCTTACTTGCCTTATGTGAATAACACATAAGGATTGTAGATTGTGACTTGGAAAGATGACCAGGCTCGAAAGGCTGCAATAGCTGCCCCAGAGAGTCAGTCTGTTCCCTCTGTGAAGGTGGGAAAGGTGGTGGTTGAAAATATCCAAAGAATGTATATTTTTTAATTTTATTTTTTTGTTTGTGTGTGTTGCATAGATTACAGAGGTTTGCAAATTCATTGAAAGACTCCAAACTGAGAGGTAAATATAACATAGTACTTCTCTGCTCTGTGACTGAATATTTGCTTGAGAAAACTTAGTTAAATGATGTATATGACTATTTCATTATCAGACCTTTTAACGTATGGTGTGGCTTATCATCATGCGGGTATGGAGATGTCGGACAGAAAAATAATTGAAGGAGCTTTTACTGTAGGAGACTTGCCAGTACTTTGTAAGTAAATTTAACTTTGAAAGCCAAAATGTCATTTACGTATCCTGAGAAGATTGCAGTTTGGAAGTGGTAATGTTTTATGGTTCTATAGTTTGCTTAACCTTTGGAATTTGTGAAATCCAGGTAAAGGTGTTTTTGTGTTATACATGCACTTTTACCCTGTGAGTCTACATATTCACTGTTACTGAAGAGCAAAGAACTTCTTTTCACCATAGATGGAGGTCATCCCCCTCATATGTGTATATAGGTCTGGCCATGTCCATTTCCTTTTCCTACCATTGAGCCCTCCCATTGAGGTAGAGATCTCTGCTAGTGTGGCTTCCTGAGTTCCCGAGATGTTTTCTTTGTCTGTGTCTTTTGCAAATGTGGCTTCCCTGAAGGTAATCATCTACATTTATGCATCTTAGGTGGGCAGGATGCCATTTTCAAACTCCCGTGCAAGGTGTTGTGACTGATGGGGAGGTCCCTAAGAAATATTCCATCTGTTGTTACGTGAAATGAGAAGGGATCTGAGATGTGATTATCTCATCTGGGCTTTCTTTTTGTATAAAAAAAGGTCCAGACCCTATGGGGAATTGTCTGTGTGGTTCATATACAACACTAAAAGATTCATGGATTTTTTTCTTTCCTGTTACAATGGTCATACAAAAAAAATATAATTACTAATTTTAATTTTCATTTAATTTCAAAAATAATTGGAAATGTCATTAATCGTTCGTTTTCCTAGCAGAATAGTAATACCAGTTGGCCTGTATGACTGGCTTTCTGTGTTGAATTCTTGCCATCCCATATATTCTTTAGAGAAAGTGAATTAGTCAGCTTGAGTGTAAGACAACTTGCCACACACTTGATGGATGTTTTCCGTGTGAGAGTGTGTATTGGTAAACTGTTGTGATAGTATTGGTGGTGATTCTGGTTTGGTACCATGGATATAATAATGCTAATGATTGATGACTTAAAAAAATACATCTTAAAGATACTGACCACTACTAAGCAAGATGAAGTCATGGCTGTATTCAAATACATACCCTTGAAGAAATAAGAGTAATATTTCTTCATTGTGTGTCGATTATATTGAACGTGCATCAGATTCTGTGTTATCTTCAAATATAAAGGAATGTTTAAATAAAAGTATCTGGGATGTAATTTTTTAATTCATTTGTTTGAAAATAAATGAATGCTGATGATCAGATACACAGTAATTGTTATGCAAGTACCTGTAATCTACATCAAATTCTTTGTGGTGCAGAATGCCCACTGATTCCACTAGAAACTAAGAGCTCTTAGGCATCAAGATTTAAGTCACCTATTTGCTGCTTGTTTAGTGTCTGCCAGACATTTTGATGGTGTTCTTATACTTTGATCTGATGTAGTTACTACCAGCACCTTAGCTATGGGAGTCAATCTACCTGCACACCTGGTGGTTATAAAATCCACAATGCATTATGTTGGAGGAGTGTTTCAAGAGTACAGTGAAACTGATATTCTGCAAATGATTGGGAGAGCTGGAAGGCCTCAGGTAAGTGAATGTTTTATTGTATTAATGCTGTCTATAGTCAGATTAGTAGAAACTGTTTTTGTCAAAGAAAGTACAATGCCAGGAATTTTACTGCAACATTTGGTTTTGAAAGGGTTATTAATACTTAAACTACTCCTAGGTAACTTTTTTGTTGAGAAAGAAATCTGTTTGCTTTTGTATTGTCCATCAAAATTCACTGCTTCACCTTGCAGTGGAAAAAGATCTGAAGATTACATTTGGGTTACATAGTGAATGGGGATTAGAGAGAAA
Organism: Daphoenositta chrysoptera; assembly: GCA_013397915.1. Lineage (NCBI taxonomy): Eukaryota > Metazoa > Chordata > Aves > Passeriformes > Daphoenositta > Daphoenositta chrysoptera. Next base: position 2,021,641 of record VZRO01008588.1, read on the forward strand.
GTAGGAAGCTGGCACACAATAGCCATTTTAGACAGGATTTTAAGAAAAGAGTTTTAATGGATTCAACAGGCACATGATGCATATTCAACTGGATTTTTTTCTAAGAACTAGAAGGCAGCTTTTATATGGGGTTTTATTTTTCAGTTTGACACTACAGCTACAGCCGTTATTATGACTCGTTGCAGTACCAGGGAGAGATACATACAGATGTTAAATGGTGCTGATATAATAGAGAGCAGGTAAATGACTATTTTTTTATAAGACTCTATAGATAGTACCAACGTGTCATAGTTTCTACAGAATGGGGGTTTTTTTCAAGTGGGTTTTGGGGTGTTTTTTTGGTCTATTTATAAGAAATCAAGAAAGAATTAAGGAAAATAAAACTAAGCTATTCAGGAGTTAATGGTGTCTTGTTTTATCAGCCAAAAGAATCTTCAGAACATCTTAAGCTCAAAAAAAAAATAATTTTAGGTTCCTGCTGGAAAACTGAAGAAACTGATAGAGTATATATTGCAAAGATGAAAAGCAGGAATTGAACGCAGACCATGTCTCTCTGAATTTCTAGATGACAGAGTCTGGAAAATATTAGACCTACATTTGTTGTTAACAGATTATCAGGGGAAATACGTCAGAAAGTTTAGACATTAAAGGGTAAAATAGGAAATTTTACTCATGTAATTTTGTTAACATTTAATTTTTCAAATATATTTAGAATATCAACAGCACAGAATATCTGTACTGTAATTTTAAAATGTATGTAACTTTGTTTTCTAATAAATGTGAAACTTCATAGTTAACAATTTATTTTTGCTTGCTGGACATTATGCCATAATTAAAAAAATTACATTGTTGATTATTTACATAATCTTTACTGTTTTCTATCGATTTCACTGATTATGGTGAACAGTTGTGGTTTGGGGGAGGGGTTTGTTTAGTTTTGTTTCTTCCCAGACAATAGTTTTAGCATTTTCTGTATTGCTAATTGGTAAATATCCTTAACACTTGTTTTTTTGCACTAGCTTGCACAGGCACCTTGTTGAACACTTAAATGCAGAAATAGTGCTACATACTGTCACGGATGTCAGCGTAGCTTTGGAATGGATACGATCAACATTCTTGTACATTAGAGCCTTAAAAAATCCAACTCATTATGGTTTGTCTTTATTTTTTTAATTGAGCTAATTATGAAACTAGGATGTGTTAGATCCATATTACTTGTTTCTATCATTTTCTTATGAACCATTATTTCATAACATGATGAAAACAAGATGTGCAATGTGGTCTGTAACATTTTGTTCTTTAACGTAAGCAGTGGGAATTTCAGCATGGTATAACATTTAAAAACTATGAAGAAGCCATTTACAGCTTCATAATCTATTTCTTTTGATCTTAATATGCTGGACCATGTATTAATGCAGTATCAAGCCATAATGTATTTTTCACTGCTAAATATGTAATCTGCTAAGAAAAAAAACAGTCTAGTATTTCATAGTTTTTTCTAGAATAAAATTTCACTTATCTTAATTCCAGTGTCTTCAATTTGTCTTGTCCAGAACATTATCTCAGTCCCCAGTCCAGCCCTGACTCTATCTTTGTTCCTGCCCACTTGCTCTACACCTGATTTTGAAGCCATTGGGCACTTGCTGGAGACAATTTTTTATAAGGATTTATAGCTGGGACTGGAAAATAGTACATCTAATACTTGAGTATATGTTACAATTTTGTTGGCCTCCTATATTCTAAGATAAGAAAACTGTACCTGTGGAGTTGCTATTGACATTTCTGCAGCTTTTAGGACTTGGATATTTTACATGGGAGAATGTCTGGAGCTTTCACCTTTGTACATCTGTTCTAACAGCCTCTTACTGTAACTACTTAGATAGTTACACCCTGTAAGACTTCTGACTTCTTTGCAGTATAATAAATATTCCCACATTTTTCACTTTGGACTATTTGTCTGGCTCCTAAAAATTAACAAATCGGTTTTGATGGGTAATGACATTGATGAGGAAATGCATAATAGTCTTAGGCTAAAACAACTTTTGTTTCTTCCATGAAGGTTTTTCATCTGGATTAGATAAAGTTGGAATTGAAGCAAAATTACAAGGTAAGTGGCTTTTTAGCTTTTTTCAGTAAAATGTTACAATTTCGGGCAGGTTCACCCATGTTTATTATCTATATCCATTAATTTCAATAGATCCATTCGCAGAGCAAATAAAATTTACTATGATGTGTTATTAATTTTATTATGTTATTAATATTTTTTAAATACTTTCAGTGCATTTTAACTGGTAGAAGAGTTTTTCTTACATAGAGGAAAATAATTAAATGCCTTTACCTACCTCATCTCCATATACATGCTCAGAAATATGGAGTAGGACACTTTAATTTTGGTTGTTTGTCATTCTAATTTTCCTTTGATTGATCTCACTTGCTTTCATTAATTTCTGTTGCTATACTTTCAAAAAAAGGCCTTTTCAGAAATTGCCATATTCCCTTCATAAATTTAGCCTTGAAAAGAAAAGATATAAAATGCAAACATCTTTGCCTTGTCTAGAAACAGTTTAAAATTGCGTGATTTTTAAGAATCTTTTTTTTGCTAAGACTTGAGTAAAACCCAGTTATTGACTTTTTTCTTTTAAATACCACATTTTAGCTATTTGCAATTCCGTTAGAAAACATAGAGCTGAAAAAATAGTTTGGGAATTGGTGCCTCTCTACTTTAAATACAGATATAACATACAATAACGTACATAACAATTCTTCAGGTGGGTTTTTTTTGTTAATTTATTTTAATGTGAGTTTTCGGGTAGATAAAAAATTAGTATATTAATAAAAGAGTACTTGCTATCAAATTCTGCAAATCTACAAATACGGTTTTCTCTCTTCAGTGAAAGTCCTCATGTCCATCATAACCAGACCATTTGGAGCTAAAATATCTGGAGGAGGGCCTGGTACATGAAAACATGGACAGATACATGCCCAGAAATTTGTAGAGCTTGTACTTGGACTCCACTTACACATTTTTTACAGCTTTTAAATAATTGTGTAGGAAAAATTTGTGATTGATTTTGAGCTTGGTGGAATGATGCTGAGGCTGTTCATTGTGTAAGGATTTCAAGGGCCTGTCTTCAGGAACATAGTAGTATATGTGCTACCACTTGAAGTCTCCAAACATGAGAGACACTGACTCTGACTTGCAGACAGTGAAAAAAGGAGTACTTCTCAGTAAGAAAATTTGCCTCCTTCTGTAGTTTTTTATCTTTTCCTGTCTTTTACATGAGAACTTTTCTATTCTTGCCATGTAGGTTGAAAGGAATAGAGGGAATGAAGCATGGTACGACCTAAATAAACCTTTAGGGGAGAATGCATGGTTTAAAATCACCTGTACAGATAGTGCTGGAAGAATTCAATTAATGCTTTTTCAGTGTGGATTATATTTCCTTGAAGTTCTGATGTTAAAAACAACCTCTTTTTAAAAGTTCTTGAAGGAACTAGCTCCTCTTCCCTGGAACATGAAATAGTTTGTAGTAATGTGTATAGTAAGTTATGTTTTCATACATTTCATGTGTAATGTGAATAATTTCTGGTTGCTAAGGGAAAAATCACTTTGAGTGCTGTTCTGACTGACTTTTAAATTCTGAATATTGCCTTGGTCTTGAAAAAGAGAGAACGAAAGCACTTAGGTCATTCTTATGCAGATACCTGACACAACAGGCTTAGTGCAATAAATACAAATGCGCCTGATACAGTATGAAAATTTCTAATGAAGGATTCATAAACACTTGTAGGTATTTGAAATTTGAATCATGTAGGTGTTAACTCTGTAGCAGAAATCTTTTGTGTAAATGCAGTGGGTTCTCTGATCTGTCATTCAACCCCGAATATGGCAACCTACATTCCAGCATCTAATTTCTTCTCCTTTGCAACTTTTGCCTTACTTAATAAGAGTTGGCTTGTTCTGTATCAATTATCTTTGACTGAGTTTCCCCAGGCAGAAGTTAACCACCAGCTTTGATAGAAGCAGGGTCATATTCTAAAACCATTACTTGAGTTCAGTGGAATTACTTGGGTATACATTCATTGCAATTTGATGATGTTGTTTCTGGTTAGTACACAGATAAGGTATTTTTAGTACATGCAGAAAACATCTATTTTTCAAATTTTTGACAGAACTGTGTCTGAAGAACTTAAATGATTTATCATCTTTTGATTTGATCAGGATGGATGAAGCAAATAATTTCAAACCAACAGGTAACACTTGTTTCAAATAAACTAATTTTCAGAAGTGATGTAGAGATGGTAGTGAACTGCAAAGGGTCTCAACTATCCTTGTGACCCATTAATAAGAGTACATAAATGTAGTAGAGAGGAGAATCTGAGGGATTGTTTGAGTAGAATATATGGACAAGTTTCTTGACCAGGTCGTGGACATTCATTCTCTTAATCTTGTTTCATTAATAGATCTTCTCTTGTTGTTGGTGAAAATTTTTTGCAGATTAGGAGAAGATTGCAGAACATTGTGACCGGATAATTGGTTGTGGCACAGTGCAATGAAGGACAGGTTTTAGCAATACCTGCTCTTCTCTGCAGTCCTCTGCTCGAGGTGGTTGGCTTCGTAGCAACCACAGTTCCCTGCCTGGTATGTTAGTGTGACCTAACCTCCACTGGAGAGAGCTGGAACTGGCACATGGTTCTTTCTGCCACTCCGTGATCCATCAGTAATGTCCATCAGGCAGCTGGGGCAGTAATGTACTGAGTAGTGGTGGTAAATCTCAGAAGCCTGTAATAAGAAAATAAATTAATTTTGTGGCTTAAAAAACTCCAACCCACTGAAATATACTTGGCATATTTATTTTTTAAGGTATATTCTTCTTTTACAGAGACTGGAAGATTAATGGCGTGGTATTATATTGCATTTGAAACAGTGAAGCAGTTTTTCACAATTAAGGGAACTGAGACTCTGAAAGAACTGGTAATTTGTCTTTAAAAACACATATGTTCAATTGTTTTTAAACAGTCTAAGAAAAGAAGTGTAAGGTGTTATTTATTTTAAGGATCTCAGGCTTTGTTTATATAAAGTTTTAAAGAATACATCTAATTAAATTCTATACAGAGTATTTTTGAGGCTTTGTACTTTGAGATCTTTTGATCTCCAACTCTTTCTCCCCTCACTAACCTTGTTTATGATGATGCAAAATTGCTGAAGCTGTCCTGTTTATGTATTAAACACTTAACTGTTTTGTGGTTTAGTAGGGTTTTTTGTTGCAAAAACCAGCTGCATCAAGAGCACGTTTTATTTTTAAGGGAGTTGTCCGTCTGTTTTAAGCAACTTTCCTCTTTCAGATAACAGGTTGTTATCTGAATCACAAGACATTTTGTTTTCAAGCAAATACTATGGTAGAACAGATTTGTCATGAAAAAATGGAACATCTGTTCTCCTATGACTGTCTTTGTTATTAAAGTGTGAAGAAAGCAAGGTGAAATATAAAACAGATAGCAAAAGTTGTTTGTATTTGCCTTGTATAAAGTGTTAGCAGTGTGTGTGGTTGATTTTAGATAACCTCAACTGAAATAGTAATCTAAAAGCTGATAGAAAAATTTTCTCCTTTGATTATCTAATAGCCTTTATAGGAAGAGGAAAGAAAGTTGGTCAGTATTAAAAAGAACTGATTGATTGTGTCTTCATGGTCATAGTGTTGAGACAATAAAATTTTTTTAACTGTTCTTTTTAAAAAAAAAGTTAGAAGAAGTGATAGAAAAAATGGCAAATCAAAACAATTACTAAAAAACTTTGATTATTACAGATTACAATGATCTCCAACTGCACAGAATTTGTGGATGTGAAGTTAAGAACAAATGAAAAGAAAATATTGAACACTTTGAATAAAGACAAAGACAAAGTAACTATCAGGTATAAAAAAAATGCATTGAAAATTGAAAGTACCTTTTTAACAATAAATAAAATGAATTATAGAAAATATGTATGTTTTCATGCATAGGTTTCCAATGGAGGGGAAGATAAAAACAAGAGAAATGAAAGTAAACTGGTAAATATTATATTGAATTTTTTTTTTTTTATTGAAAAACTGTCATTTTATGGCTGTAGAAGTCCCTGCTAAATATTTTGTCATTTTACAGAGGACCAGATCTTGTATTTTGTTGTTTCTGTTCTGAATTTCCTTTTTTTTCCCCATTAAAAACTTCTGTATTGTTCTTTGTTTACAGTATGGCTTATATATCACACCCATTCTTTTTCCAGTCTCATACAGGCTCAGCTGGGATGTATTCCTATTCAAGACTTTACTTTGACACAAGATACTGGCAGAATATTTAGAAATGGCTTAAGAGTTACTAGATGTATGGTAAAATTTAATCCTTTTTTTTGGTACATATACTAATAAGCTGCATTATTAATATGTCAATCTTCTTTTTACAGGGTTATCTGACTTTCTGGCATCATCTAAGAACAACTTTTCTGCTTTATTAAACTCTTTGATTTTAGCAAAGTGTTTCAGGTGCAGACTTTGGGAAAATTCACTTCATGTGTCTAAACAATTGGAAAAAATTGGTAGGTACTAGTTAGAAATTACAAAAGTGTAACCTTGACAGAGAATCAAAACTCATAATTAGCCTGCTAATTTCTGTGGTGTCTGCTTGCATAATTGAATTAGTCTCCTAATTACTTATTTGCCACAATTGAGTACCACAGTTGTCAGAAGAATGTGCCATAACAAAAGTAAGGTGTTTAGTAATTTTCTTCAGGCTTTCAAAGTATTTCAGAATTGTTCTTATTCCTTAATGTTCCTCTCAGTATCCCAGGCATATTCCACACTGATGTGATTGCATGTCCCTGACGAGGCTAATGCCTTCCTTTCCAAGAAGCTGTTACTGTAGGTCCTCTTCTATGCATGAAAACCTTTTAATTCACATTGAAAAAGATAGGAATCATGAAATAGAAATCAATTTATTGTGCATGAGCTTCTTATACACATAATGATCAAAAGTTTCTAATGATCATCTTCCTTTCACTGTATCCTGTTATTGAATGAACTTCTGGCTAGAAGTACAGGCTTGTCATAATTATTTGAAAGGGAGTTCAGAAATTTTTTGAGTCCTGTGTTATAAAAATGTAGTCATACTTGTTTGAGGTAGCAGTGTATCTTCCTGCTTTGATGTCTGGTCTTATCATACCTTCCTGCTTTCAAAATTCACTGCAGCGTTCTCTGTATTTCTTCTTTAGAGACCTACCTGCTCTGCACTGAGCAGTGCAGTACAGAGGTCTGCAAATCAGAGAATGGCTAAACCCAGGGTCCGTAGGGTACAGTGCACTACAGCCTTGCCTGCCCAAGTGCAGAGGCTGTAATGCTTCATTCGTGTGGATCCAAAGCAAGGGACAGGGCTTGTTAGCCCGTGCTCAGCACAGTGCAGAGTGCTGGGAGCACACTCCCACATCCCACACCTGTGCCAGTGCCGACACACTCATCTGAGGCTGCCTCGTGTTCAGCTTTTCTGTGGAGTTAGGATGAGTGGAATAAATACGGCACTTGCAGTGTAGACAAATCCTTTCCTGTACACTATATTCAGTAGAATAAAGTCACGTTTAGTTTTTTAATAATATAAGTGGTGTATATACAGACATCTCTGTCCAATTTTCCTTTTTTCGGGTGCTTTTTTCTTATGGTGTTGTAGCTATTGCAGCATATGTTACAAAGAACTGCTAACTTCCAAAGTGTCATTTGTTCCCCTCACAGGCTTCTTTTGAACATTCTTCTGACAGTTCACTCTTTTCCTGAATCAAACACTGAATTGACTCCTGTAGTATGATGTGATTCTTAACCTCTGTCTATGGCTGCTAAGCTTATTTTATTTCTTTGTGAAGTTAAATTAATTCTGTAAGTTCATAGAAATTTGCTGATACCATGTAGCATATCCAGAAATCCTTAGTTTTTAAACTCTTATCTCAGTATGCTGTTTTTGAAACCTTAAAAAGCCTTATTAATCAATATTTCCATTATAAGAGTGACTGTTCTTTGACTGACACTTGGCCTTACTGAGACTGATGATTCAGTTGAACTCTTACTGCATTTCTACAACTCTTGTCCAATAATGATGCTCCCTCTTTGCTGAATGGTATATTTGGTATCTGTTTGCTTGTTCTGAAAGACAGGATAATGATCAGTTGCCATACAGGATTTATGACATTTAATGCTTGTTCAATTTCATTTCCACCCACTCAGAGTGTAGATGAAAAAAAGAGAAAAACTCTTATTTATATCTGGTATTCTCTTCGCTGGTGGAAATCCTTCTGCCATTTTAGGAATTAGGATAAAAGCTAAAGTTAATCTTCAGCTTCAATTATAAAGAAACAGGGTAACAGCTCTAGCAGCAGAAGTAATATATGAGAGTTTTCAGTCTTCAAACTGCAGAGCTTCTGCAAAGGAGCAGGGAGACAGTAAAAGATGCTTTCCCTAAGTCAGACCCAAATATTCAAATACACATAAAAAGACAAAAGGTTTTCTCTTTCTCTAAATAATTAAATTCTTGAGTTAAATCTTTTCTTATAAGATTACTGTAATGTCTTCCAAGAAGCAACCTAAAAGCATCTAAAGAGGTTTCCCACTTAATTTTCAGATTTGTTATACTGTTTTGCAGAACTGTGTGAGAAGGATCCATATACTCATTCTAAGTACTTGGTTCTGTTTTTTACCTACAATCATTGCAGTTATTGTAGTAGGCTGTAGTTCCAAGTCAGTTAAATGCCTTTTCCTATGCTGTGATATCTCTAAATCTCACTGGAAGTTATGTGAATCACAAAGGGAAATAAAAGTGTATGTGGAATTCTCTGCCAGTCTGCTTTTGTGGTGCATATGCCATGGGAAAGTTTTTTGCAAAAGTTGCAATAACTTGTAGAAGATTATAATAAATACTTCTTTTTCAGTGAATTTCATTATTAGTTTGCTCAAAAACATTGAGATCTTTATGATTTTAACATATTTAAATAATTTCTTGGATAGGGAAAAAATTCTGAGACAATACTGTGTGACATGCTTTTTTTTATCATATATATACAGAACACATTTCTTGTAGAAAGTGGTCTAAAATCCATTTTACTGTAGAAAATTTTAAAGTTTTCAGCATTGAAATATTGAATATGTTCATGTTTGTTTTGTATTGTGTTTCTTTTTCTCTTTACTAATGGAGAAATTAAATAAGACTAAAATATTTAATAATATGAAAATAAGTTTAGTGATTTGCTGGGCAGAAAACTGCATCAAATGTAATAAAAAATTATTTATGCTTTGGGTTTACCTGTTATAATGCAGTTGTTCAGAATAATTTGAGGTTATTCATTGCCCTTTACCAGCATAAAATTTGTATACATATTTTTCACAGGTGTATCACTGTCAAATGCTATGGTAAATGCTGGGCTGACATCATTTAAAAAAATTGAAGACATAAATGCAAGGGAACTTGAATTGGTAACTTACTATTTTGTACATAGATAAATACGATAAGGAAAATATTGAGTATTAATACTGTTACCAGTAAAAGCAGTACAGTTAATATATATTTGCTGTGTGATCATAGCAAAATTTAGATATTTAGGTGATTTATTCATTTTAACTAGTAGAATTAAATAAGCTGTGTAGCTACTGCGGTTTTCCTTAAAAATGTGTATGCTTTTTTGTTGTAGCAAATTGAATGTGAATGATGATTTCACTGATTTGGCTGGCTGTGGAAAGCAGCTGCTTAAATATGTAGAATTTCATTGTTAACATAGTTTGAAACAAGGGACAATGTGCACTTCTCTGTTAGGAGTGTTGGAAAACTATAAAAGGGAATATGTTTTTATAGTGTCTCTTAGTGTATGTTAATTATGAGAATCCCAAATTTGCTTTATTGCAAGTTTGAGATAGGACTAGAATAAAAATCTTTTGAATAATCTGCAAAGCACTTACTTTAGGAAAGTTAGGTGTTACCCTGGGGCTGGTTCTTTGGCTCTTGGCTTTTTTTCTGCCGAAACTGTAATTCCAGTGTTCTGGAAGGTATAACAGACTTCTAAAGGAAATCAGTCTTACTGGGTTTTTCTGTTTTGACTTTGGAAATTTGATTTCTCATTTCTGGCCCCTTTAGTGTTTTTTCTTGTCATTTGTTCTGTTTCAGTTAAGGCTTTTGCAACATAGAAGAGTCATCTCATATAAAGCCTGAGTAGTTGGGTTCTGAGGTCATGGGTAGTTCGTTGGCTGTTAACTGAACAGTAGCAACATGAAAAAGTATTGGAATTTTCTTTTGGTAATGTTGCTATTCTGGGCATCACTGACAGTAGAGAACCAAGAGTGATAAGGGCTTTTGTTGCTAACATAATTAGTCAGGTGACTGATTCCTTGGATTTACATTTTTGCAGATTTTAAACAGACATCCTCCTTTTGGAAACCAGATAAAAGAGTCTGTTTTGCACCTTCCAAAATATGAACTTGAAATTGAACAGGTAAATTCTTTTAGATTTATTTTATGTTTTTATGCTAGTATTATTAAATGAAAAGGCAAACACTGACTTAAAGAAATTTTGAGTCTTCACTGATAGAAGATCACACAATATTGTGACCTCTTTCCGGCTTAGTATGCAGAATGAAACTCCTAAATCTCAAAGGAGAGGCATGGAACAAGCATTTCCCATAATATATTGGCCTCTCTCATTGATAGCATTTTATGTTACAGATGTAAACCAGTATATTCACATTCTATCATTATATGTGAGTCTGAAAGGTCTCTTCTATCTTGAATATAAACAAATCCTAGGGACAGCAAAACATCCAGATAAAAGTTACTGAAATGGTATTAACTCATGCTTATTTCCTTCATCACACTTAGGAATATAGAGAAACAGTAAATTATTACATTAACCTAGCCAGTGCCCTTTCCAAGGAAGGAATTCTATGTGTAATCAAGAGCTTTGAGGTGCTGATATGCATTCTGTCTTTATATGGATTACATATACACACTACCTTTCTGAAACACAAAATTTGAAAAGTAACCTTAAAGTTGGTAGAAATGAAGATACATTTGAAGATAAAAACTCAATAGATGTGTGAAATAATATTGTTATAATAATCAGTTCTAGTTCAGCTTTTGATTTGACATACTACCAGATGAGTAGCTCAATTCTCAGAACAAAGATTTAACCATTATAAATATCTTATAGAGGAATGTTGGGATGCCAAAATATAACTTCTATATAACACGTCTTATTCTTGAGTATTTCTCTTTGCATTTGTCTTTGATTCTCAGTACTTAATAAAACTTAGGATATTCAGCTATGGGCAAGTTAGTATTGTATAATAGTGTCTCAGAACATCAAATAAAAATTGTACCACAAATTCAAACTGCTTGAGTCGAGCTTTTGTGCTTGTATCAACAGTTAGAAATTTATGGAAGGGCGTATATTTTACTTTGCATATTTTAGCAGTGATGTCTTCTGTATCGTCTTCCCTAGCTTCCAAAGTACAGTGACACATTGGCTGAAATCTTAGTAACCATCAAATTAACAAACTATGAGCAGCTACAGACAAAGAGAACAGCGCCAGACTTCCACTATGTTACACTGGTCATAGGAGATGCTGACAACCAAGTCATTTTTAATCAGAAAATTATGTATGTATCATCAGATCACATCTTTTTAGGGTGTTGGCTTTTCATCTGTTCTGTGACTTGCAGTTTTTGTGATACTTCCTACTGATGTCTAATAGTACAAAATTATTCTTCATCCCACAGCATTTTCTAGTCACTGTTGTCATTTTAAATGCTACACAAGATCCAGAACCCCCCAAAACATGCCAGTGTGCTTGTCAGTGCAGAGAGCATGGGAAATACCTGTTCAACATCGATGTCATATTAAGGAAGTCATAATAATTTTCCTATAAATATTAAACAAGTAAAATACCTATTAAAAAGATAGATTCACCAGTTGTTACTTACTCCTGTTAGCTATATTTCTTTAATTATATTTTTTAAATTGGTTTTTTCCCTCAGAGATGGAATTAAATTCTCCAATTGGGTAAGAGATGCTTGGAGCAAATGGGAAAAGAGAAACAAAATGTTTTCCAACTGCTTGACCTTCATGAGAATTCTGGCCAAAATCTGGCATTTTTGGCACAACTGAAACTGATCTGCAGGATCCTGGCTCTCTTACGGCCATAAATCATGCATTATTGGAAAGTTATTCTTAGGCCACTTATCAAGCAAAACTGAAGAACTAAGACCAAATACAGGCTCTTTCACTTGGTTACAGATACCATAGTATACAGTCTTGTTTTCATTGTCCATGTCTAACAAAACTTTGCATTACAGGGATTCTGTGCTGCTGAAAACTGGAAATTGGATTAAGAAAATTGAAGTGAAAAGAGCTCATAAATCAGAAGAAATTAGTATAAATTTAATTAGTTCTGATTATGGTAGGTTATGGTATTCTTTGAATTAAAAAACAACTGCATAAGAATTTTGAATAAAAACACTTTCTATTAAGCTAAAATATGATAAAGTGAGCTGGTCTGGAAACAAAACTCTATTATATGTGTTTTACTGGGTTGAATACTACCTGTCCTAATCTGTTTATTTCATTAACTACCACATTAAGGAGCTGGGAAGCATCAAAACTGTTACTAGGAGACAGTTTTGCTCTGTTGAGACAGATTGTGATTCTCTTTTGTCCTCCCAGTGAATTAACTGTCAGTAGGGATGACCTGTCAGCCTGATAGGTTATTTATGCTGATCAGAGCTGTGTTTCTGAATGGTTAGGTTTTGCATTGTAGTAAAGAGGTTTTGGATATGGATTCATCTCCACTTCGGTAACAAATTCCTGCAGTTGAAAATGTAGTGCCTTACTGTGCAGATTTAAACATTGGTCCCTCAGTGCCAATTTCCAAACAATTGGAACTATAGTAGCAGATGAGGAGAGACCCTTACAACTTTGAAACACAAAACTTTGAAAAACAATTTAAAAATAGTCTGGCTCCAATAAATTCTGTCATCATGCCCCACCAGTAAATAAGATTGCTGTGTGCTAGATTAACTGAAATGTGGTTGATGCTTCCATGGTAAATATTGAACATTGAGATTATTACAATAATCAAGCCTAGAATAATCTATATTTCTATAGCTAGACCTGTGGCTCTGGAAAATGAAGGGTTTTCTAACCACACAGAAATTAAGAAAATTGTCCTTTTATCTGCACGTTGTACTGATTTCAGTAAAACTCAGCACAACAGTTAATTTTTCTGAAACTGTTAACAGTGATATTAGACTAAATCCAGGTCTTCATTGTCTCTACTTATTTTGAGGTCTGTTCCTATTTCAGACTTGAAGGAAATCTCACATTTTTTAAAAGCTTGTCTGGTTTTCCAGCAAATTTCATTTCTGTAATAAAAGACAAAATTAATCTCTTTACAAAGGGTGTCTCTCAGTCTCTCATTAATATTAGCATTCAACTTGAGAAGTATTATCAACATACTCGTTTTATGCCTTTGCCAATGCAGAGCTGCTGATACTCCTGAACACAGACTGTAGTACAATTAAAAAGTTGAAATTTTATCAGCAGTACAAAGCCATAGATAAATGTAGTTTTAAAACAATACAAGAAAGCTTGGTTAAAGGGACTAATTTTGTTGTTCTTCTAGCAACTGTATCTTTAATTCTGAAAATGTTTGGGGTTTTTAATCTCAATCCTAAAGAATCTGGTCATATAAGAGTGTGTTTTAAGGGCAAATTATTTTAAGAAATTTCCATGATCATTGAATAACATTTACTTGCTTAAACACTTCAGAAAACTGAAGAGAATCAGTAGTATTGATGCCTTAGGTTTTAACTTTTATATTTTTCAAATCCTTTACTGCTTAGTATGTGACTCTGAAACTTAATATAGCCTGTTAGCTACTGTTCTCTCATGCTGGTTAGATGTAACAAACCCTCTCTGGGCCTGAACTCAAGGACACCTTGTTGTCCCAGGCCCCAAAGTGTGTAAACTAAATCCCCTGACAGGGGAGCAAACTTGGGGTAATTACATCATTGCCTGAAAATATAATTGGAGAATTATCCCTGATATGCAAATGGAGCAAACTTAGAAAAGTGTGAAAAATCCATGACCCAACGTCTGTCTTGGGTGGAGCCCCTCGGAGGTTTTTGACTCCCAAGGAGCACCTCTGAAGGCACTTCAAATAAATACCCAGTTTATTCTCTCAATCTTGTGTAGCCTCTGTTTGCAGGTAGCCACTTCAAGGCATTAGTATAGAAACAGTTTAAACCAGTTTTTAATATTTTTGTCTTTTTTTTTCCAAGTTGGCCTTGATATACAGCAAGCATATACATCCTTCTACTTACCACCAAAACCAGAGGGACGTAAGGTGGTTACAAATCAAAAATTGACAGCTGAATCTGCACGTGATATATGTTATGGCTCACCCCAAAGCCTGCCAGCAGCAAAAGTAGATACAGGTAAATGGTCAGATCACAATGTCTGGCTAATACCAAAGTCAACAGAAAATTGAATTTTGCTTTCAGTAGGGAGCTAGATCTTTATTTATCCCTGCTGTTTCTTTCTCAAAGGTAATAAAAATAGAATTCTGCTGCTTCTGCTTGTCAAGTACTACAGTGCAATTCTTTGATGATTTTGAAAGCAAGAAAAATCATGGGTGTTTGGTATCTAATATTACTGTTTGAATCTCTGTATTATATTTATCTAGGAGGCAGATCTAAACAAGAGATTACTTACAAGAAATACGGAAACAGAGAATGCAACCACCGCTGTAAAAATAAAGATGTGTGTGGGCATGATTGCTGTGAGTTTCATTAAATCTACTACTTCTGATACTTTTGGACAAATGCAATTTAGAACAGCTCCTGTCATACCAATGGCTACGTTACAGAAACAACACAAGCAAGAGAATGGGGCCTGAGTTGTTGTTATGATGCAGTCATAAAAGCAGCTATAAATAGCTTTGTCAATAGCACTTTTATAAGCACTACAATGATTAATATATTTTGGATTTAGGATATGTCAAAATGTCAAGCTTGTTACACTTTTATATTAATACTGTGTTAAATCTTGTAGTTGGCATGTTAAATATTTTAGAATCTTTTAATAGAAGATACTAAGTTTAGTGGCAAAGTATTTCAAAGAAAATAATTAGGATATATCCCTTATAACTAATCTGAAGATTATTTTGCTTCATTTTCTCAGGTAAAACTGGCGTACCTCCAAAGTCACAGATGAATGGAGACACAAAGTTTTCTTTGTACCTAGCTGATTTAAGGAGCAGGAACTCAGTTTCATCTATACCCCCAGTAAAACGGCTAAAGGTTCATTTGAATGTAGTCAGCCATTTCATAGGTTTATTTTAATCTGTTACATATTTGTAGGTATTGTTTGCAGAGAGAATTTTATCACTAAATATGAACATTCAAGTTGGACTTTTCTGTGTGCGGTGCAAAAGGTAAAGAATTACAAAGGTCCAGGAATCTTTGAGAGGTTCTGCTGCTCTTTGGAACACTTCCAATGGTCCACTTTTGTGCATGTCCTCTATGTTTCTTCCTTTATGGCATTTAATAGGTTGTGGTTGGTGAGGTTCAAAGGCATCACTGGAAGGTACTGCACTGTGACTTGGTTTGGCAAAATACAACCTGAATGAAATAAACTGTGTTTTTTATGTGATATTTATTAGTCATGCTGCTAAGAGATCTTTTTTCACTTGGCACATAGATCCATTTGTTTATAAGAAAACCATGCATATTAATTTTTAACCTCTGAAAGATTTCATGACTTTGCACTTTATTATTCTGAATGTAGTGTTAAGCTAGATCCTTCTGCAGCAAGAATGACATTTGAGGTATTGAAGATTTTTATTTCCACCTCACAGTTTAGTTTGTTTGTTTGCAATAGAGGATTAGTTAGCCTATAGCTAATACAGATGAGAGTCAACCAGTCTGGCTTTGCTAGGGTGCCCCATTAGAAGCACATAATTCAAACCTTTTTGACTGAGGACACTAGATAAGCAGACACCAAAAAGATTTAATGACATTTAAATATTATGCTAAGTTACAATAATAATGATGTCATTGAGCTTGTTAAAAAATAACAGTTCTCGATATGTTTATATCTTATAAAATATTTTGCTTTCTTTAGGTGCAGATGTTAAATCAAGCTGAAAATGTGGATCTCAAACAATTTGTTTTTAAACCTAAGTCTTTACTGCCAGCCTTGCCAAGGTACTAGTAACAATTGTTTTGTGAATAAAATTATTTTGCAGCTTTCTGCAACTGTTTTACTGACATGTCATTGATTTATTTTTTTTTAAATAGGTCTAGCACTAAACTGTCATCTTCATCACCTTCAGTGGACCAGGTAGATAATATTAATACCTTAGAAGTATCTCAGAAACAACTGCAATCCTGGAATTGTGGAAAGAGTAGTAAGTTATTGCTAATGTTTAAAATTACAATGTTCACGGTTTTCGTCTTTAATTTAATCCTTCATGTTTTTCTGCCATACAGATAAAAGCAGATATTGTTTTTCAGATTCTTTGAATGTGGACTTTGAACTGAGAGATGATATTTGGGATGATATTGATGATGAGAAATTGGTATTTGCTAGTAATTTTGTCAGTAGAGAATTAGGTAAGGTTATTTCAACAAACATTTTTCTTTCCTACATACAAATTATTCTACAGGCTATTGTTTGAGAATAAATTAATATAGTATACAATGAATAGAACTACCTGAAATTTTTGGTTAATTGACTTGACTGCCAGGTTTATTATTCTACCTTGAATGTCACATAGGTTGTGACAAATCTAATACAGAAGGGATAGTTGAAAAAGTCACAATTAAAATTTTTTTGATGGCCTGCAACTGCATAATTGTTGTTGCATGATGTATACTGACTGTGTATCTCTGCTTATCTTTGTATTAGCCCAAAACCCACATAAGAAATAGTTCAAGTGTTAAGACACCTTAATAATTTTCAAAGTATTATTTATCATATCGTGTGAAATATTTAGAAGAGGCTGTGGCTGCTTCTTAACTTTCTTTTTAAAACTTCCATTCTTTCGTGGAACATGGAAATATCTGCCTTCAAATTCCAGATGAATGTCAACCCCTCTGCCAGTATACAACGAGCAAAGCCACAAATAACATTTTGAAAGAGTAAGACTTATAAAATTTATTACTATTTTTTTCAGTTTAAAATGTTGTCTGTATTTCACATGCATCTGTGTAATTAAATATATAGAAGGTTGTTCACACATACAAGTGAGTGAAATTTCAATGTTTAAAAGGTATGAATTGTTGAATGATTTTAATGTGGTTTTTATTTGAGTGTGCAGGGAAATAAGTAGAAAATCCTGAACTGAAAAGCAAATAATTTTCACTTCTGTAAAAATACTGAAATTAATCAACTTGGTATTTTCAGTTTATGCACAGTACAAGATGAGACCAGTATTCAGAACTCAGATGTTTCTGTGGTCAACAGCACATCAAAAGTGAATTTATCTGCACAGAATAGAAATATAACTTCGGTGAGTAAAAATATATTGATAACAGAATTTTCTATAATTAGAGTATTTACTGTGTAAACGTATTTGCCATATCTGACTTAGGAATCAACTAGGACAATCCTGAATTTCTGAACCTCTCTGTGTTGTCCAAACCTGCATGCATTCTGTGTTCTTTGGGATACTCCTGATGCAAAGAAATAGGACATGAATTTACTTTGTATAGCATGATCTCAAAACTATTTACTCAATTTGATAGTTTTTCCATCCAGTATGTAGTTAGAATAATCACATGCTTGTTCCTCATCAAACACCATAATATCAATTAAATACCAGTACTACATTCTACAAAAATCTATCCGTTTCTCTTTCAGTTAGTTGGTTTAACCATATATACTTTTTAACTTTTATGTTGCAGTTCAGTTTTCAAGAAAAAAAGCATTCAAGTCCTTCTCAAGAGCTAAAAAATGTACAATGTTCTTCTATCCCAGAAATAATCTCAGACTCTTCTAAATCCACTAGGAAGGAAGATTTTTTTATTCTCACTAAAGAACAGGAAAAAGAAGTAGATCCTAGGTAATAAAAACTAACATACGTTTTTCTGTTTCCTCAGTGTTTCAGTGCTTATTTCTTCATGGAACACAGACCTTTACCCAACGTGTTAGTTTCTAATATTCATTGTTAAAAAGTTTAATTTTCACAATAATAATAACAATTAGCTGTTCTTAAAAGAGAAATTACATAAAATTCTTTTGCTTGTCTTGGTTTCTCTTGACTCTATATAATGTTCCTGATTTCAAAGGTTTTGATGTACTATACCTAATTTGTTTGTTTATTTGCTTAATCTTCTTTAGATATCTTCCTGATGATGAAATCAATGATGTCAAGCCCTTTCTTGGAATATTTGATGGTATTTTGTAAAACATGTAAACAAAATACATTGTAAGTGCTGGGGAAAAAACTTACAGTCAATTTTGAAGTGAAGGCTTCAGTAAGAGAATTTGATTTCTGTTGTATACCTATTTATCAATAGCTGGATTGCTGCATAGAGTATATAATAATAAAACTGATGTCTAATTTATAGAATTCATAGGTGATAAGAAGTAATATCTTGTTTTGATAAGTATTTAAGTATTTGTTTGTTGACCTTGCTGTGTTCAGGATTATAAAGAAAAATATTGAAATATGTCAAAGGAGAACAGTTCATGAACCGAGGGTGCTTTAACAAATAACAGAAAATCCCATAAGGGAAAGCAAGGGATTTGTAGTAACATGTTTGTAGTAACATGTTTGTAGTAACATGTCCTGCTTGTCAAGTAATCTTTAAGTGAATGAAAGACTCTTTCCTTGGAAATTTCATAATGTTTTTCGGGTTTTTCTTTAAGTTTCTTTGAAGCTGAATTTTTCATAGTGCTGATTCTGTGAAATAATTAGATTTATAAATAGAAATAATAGAACAGTAAATTATTCTAGATTCTAGATCTTCCTTTTGACAGTGCTATGAACATGTTAAGAAAAAAGTGCAACTTAAGCAGATATGTTTCCAGATTCTCAGCAAACCAATTGTTTAATGTCTGTAAAAATATTCTTAAGCTCTGTTGGCTGTTCACTTTCATACCCAAGGTCGTAAAATGGACATTCATGTGTCCTAATACAGATTTAGGCACCAGGCACTGGATTTGGATATCTTCTTGTAGCTTTAGTGTTTGAACAATAGACCTTGCAAGTTCAACAGTTAGTAGAATATATGATATTGCTTAAAATCCAAGAGAATGTTAATTTTTACTGTTAATTATTCAAAATGTGAGGAATTAAAATGTTACAATCACATGTGGGACATTAGCTGTCTTTTCTTGCAACATTGTTTGTGGTGCAACCAAATGCAGCCATGTTTTGCTGCACTACCAGGTTGTGATTTTCTCAGCTAATAACATTTAACTTGACTCCAGTGTTTCCTTATGCTTTTGCCTTGATGTAATTCTTTCTCTGCATGTAAGAATGGCCTAGTGTAAGCAGTCTCAATACTCACCCCTCAGTATGTTTTTGACTATGCAAATGCCAGCAGGCCCAAGCTTATAAGTCACTTCTCTACACCTCAAAATACTACCTCAGTATTTTATTACATCTGAAAGTTATTAGTATGTCAGATCTCTTTTTGTCTGATTTTTTTTAAATTATGCTTCCAAGCTGATGTAACTCAGAATTACTATACTACTGCTACATTTAGCCCAGCAGTCCTAGTCATGTACACATTACAGTTCTGTGGCAGGGTAAGATTTAAGAATGCAGAGTTTATCTCCTGCCAATCACCATCTCCTGATTTCCATGGAAAACAGATGGCTCCCAGGCAGGTACAGTGGTGTTTCTAAAAAGATGCTTCATATAAATGACCAGGAGACAAAAATCCCAGGTCATGCCCCAGAAGGTAAGTGTTGACATCGCTATGGAGAGCTGTAATTTCCATTGTTTAATTCAATCTCACGAAGAGATAAACCTTGTTCACCTGGACTCCCTGTCTAGTCACTAGAAAGAGGCAAACACTGTCAGAAAATATTTCAGATTGTAAGTGGGCTGAATTGCTCTCTGGTGGAACTCCCCAAATTACCTGTGATGAGGGTGACATGGAGAAGCTGGTGTGCTGTCATTTCACAGACAGGCTCACTACATGGAGAAGCTGGTGTGCTGTCATTTCACAGACAGGCTCACTGCATTGTCTTGTGCACATGAGACACCAGCATTCCTTTATCCATCTAAGGATCTAACTTTCCTAAGGGGAATAAAATGGCAAAAGATGGCTGTGCTTTGTTTCAGGTGCTGACAAAATGCTAAAACAGAATAATTAAATTTGACAGGATATAATCAGAAAATTTCACTAAGCTACTAACAATGAATAAAATACAGACTAAAGTAACTAAAAACATTGTTAGACTCTAAACTGATCCTTATTTTTAATTCTACATAGAGTTGTAACATTAAATGAGTGGCTTGAGTTTCAATCAATGGGATTGTGTAAGTAATTCTTTGGGGATACAGCAGGATGCCACAGACTTTAGTCTGGGGATGATTCTACAAAATCTACATTATAAAAAATTTTGTTTCCTATAATGGAGTAGTGAAAGAAAATTCAGTGTGACAAGAAGTCAGATTTTACTATCTTGCTTGTGTGATTCTCCATAATAAAATACATGCTTATACCTGCTTTTAATTTAACTTCAACTTCCTTATATGCTTCCTTGTCCTATCACACATATTGATTTCAAAATATAAACTGAGGTCAACCATATCTGTACCTGAAGAAAATGCAATATGCACTCAAAACCCATAATCTTCAAAAATAGTGGGAAAATAAGTATAGTGTTTAAACATGTTGCCAGACACATTTGTGTATAAGGTAAGTTTATAGCATACAGAATACTGTAAATGTATTGTGACATAATTTTCATTGTATGGAACATGTTTTGTGCACATTGTAATTATGTAGACTTCATTCATTTGAAGATTTTCATGACTTAAACATAACAGTAATTGTTAAAATAAGATCGGTTGCAATGAGTTGGACTCTGGTTATTTGGATGTATTTTTGCTTAGGTATACCTTCACATAATAGTTATGTGAGGTATAAAAGTTGGTGCTCTTAAAGGCAGTCAGAATAATGATAAAGAATGAACAGAAGTCACTATATGAAACCAATATGCACAAAATAGTTAAAATCAGTCATTTTGCAGAGCACAAATGATACCACTCTAATGCATCATTATGACAGTATCAGTGGTACCTCTTCTGAAAGAAAGGGTGTCTTGCATTAGCTCTTTGTGTCACCCCTTCTGCATTTTATGGGGATGAGCAAAAGAGCTGGATCATGTCAATTGTTTTAGTGCCAGAATCTTTAATTATATCTCGGAAATGAGATCCATGAATGCCTGGGTTTTTTTCCAAGCTCCTTTGCTTAACAAGGAAATAGAAAAGAAGATACTAATCAGGGTAAAATTTACTTCCTCTAGAAGGCTAATGACACATTGAATTTTTTTAAGACTTCCATGAGAATTAACTGAGACATATGGTGTTTTCAGTGATGAAGTTCAGCTTGACTGAAAACAATCAGGTAGAAAAAGGGCTGGTGTTCATTGGCTGCCACTGTTCAGCTGAGGTAAGGGCCAACCTGGCTGAGCCATGCTTCTGTATTTGTTCCTGAAATCTGTGTGACATTAAATTGTATCAGTTTAAGCCTTCACTTTTCTCCCAGTGTTGTAACTCCTGGTCTCCATGTGCTCTGGACAGGCGTTTCAGATGGAATGAGCTGGAGTAAGGACTGCACCTTTGTAAGCAATAGGGGCCCTTGAGGCCCTTCTGTTGCCTGTCTGTCTCTAGGCAGTGCTGATCACTGTTGCTCTTCTCTTTGGTTGTGAAGTGACTGGAAAAGTTGTGGTGCTGTTAACTTGCAGTCCTGCCCTGCATGTCCTGCCCTTAACAGGAGTCCCAGTCCAGACCGTTCATACCAGCTAGGGAGAGTTGTTTCCCAACTGGCTTTAGTGTGCTACCTACCACACTGAAACACTGCACTTTGGCTGGACCCTGGGGAATGTGCTTTGAGTGATCCCGAGTCTGTCCTCTTGTGCTTTTCAAACGGATGATTTCCATGTGCCAGGACGTGAGGGACACATCTAATTGCTGGTGTGTGAAAATGTTAACACATTTTGCAGAAATGCAATAGATGGTACTGGGTATACATACTTCATATAAAGATGGTGTATGTCCTTTCAAATATAATAGAAGTGCCTAGATATAATAACAAGTAATTTCTTCCTGTATTTATCATACACTGCATGGAGCTAGCATGTCAAACAAACTCTCTTTTTGACTGATGCTAGATGGTAATTTGTACATTTTCGATAGCTGAGTGTAGGGAATAAGGCAAAACATTTTGTTTTGAAGGCTGTAAGGGTATTTTGTTTATATAAAGGAAACAATGTTTCTTTTGTAACTGTGAAACTTTCTATTAAAGGATGCATATAACTTTCAAAATAAAGAGACGCTTGTAACTGTAAATGGCTATGATATATTTGCTGTTCCCCCACCCACTTAGAGGTAAAACCTATTTATGAGGCTTTATTAAGTGCAAATAATTCCCATGGCTTCAGCACAGAAGAATCAGCTGCAGAATATAGTCTGATTTGCATATAAATGACATGATTTCTGCTCAGAAAAGTATATTGAAAAATACATTTTTCTACATTGGAAACCTGATATTCACACATACTAGGATCAGCTTGCTTAACTTGTTTTAAGCTGCTGCATGTTGATACCTGATCACGCTTCCAGTTAGATTCAGGCTAGATTCAGGATTTATCCTTTGAAATGATGGCTTTCTTCTTTTGCTCTAATTAAGCTATAATTTATAGAAATAGATTCCAAAACACTTATCCCAACAGTTTAAGCACTTAAAAGTGCTCAGAATATTCATCAGTACTAGTGGAAAACTCCGGACTTGGCACTTTTCTTTATCTTCAGTACTGCGAATATGTGATGTGAGAGAATTCCTATTGTTTGGGTGAGACAGAAAAAGGCCTGCTAACTTGTTCTAGTCACTTTAATAAATGGTAGGATATAATGAAAGTAGACACAGAAATATTACTTTTTTGTATGCTTTAATCTGTGCAGTAAGTAAAACAGTGAAACTTGCCATTAAACTCTGTAAAGTCATATTTTCACAGATTCTTATTATATCCTGCTTTGCCAATACCTTTGATGGTGTTTCTTTAAGCAGCCAAGCCACTCATTTGGGACAAGTGTTCATTTACTGACAGGCTCCTGCTGCTTCTTAGATCCATCCTAAAATAAAAGATGTTGGACAGGCAGGCATTAAAGGTTTGGAAGAGACCTGCCACACCTTGGTTTTCAAATCCCTGCCTGGCAAAGGTCTCAGTGAGCTGAATGCCATTGTCAGAAGCAATAGGTTCTCTGCTTAGAGAGATTGATTTGCCACAGCGAATTGTCATTAGTTTTGAATGCCTCGTGGAGAGCTTGACATTGTCAAGAAAAACTGGAAGTAGTGCTATCTAGAAACTTGGATATGCGAATCAGAACCTCCTTATTAGCAATTTCTTCCCGTTTATAAAGGCTATTAATTTATCTGAATGAAAATGAGACCAGTACAGTTTCTTACTAGAATTCTTTCCCTGGTTGTGATGTAATATTTTGGCTGTTGTAGTCCAGACATATTAGGTTCCTGGGTGTAGGAAATACACTTCTTTTATCCCAGAGCTCCATCCCCGTGTTTTATGTGTTATGCCTAGAAAAGGCTTTCTGTCTAGTTGGGAATTTCTACGTAAAGAATAGTCATCCAGCAGCTGTATCATTTATCATTTTTAGTATCCTCTCAATTATAAAGGTTTTAGGCTCTGAGGTCGGTTTGGTTTCTAAAAATTGTGCATCTAAAAGCTGCGTTGACCAAAGCATCAGCACATTATCAAATAATTTTATTTCCAAAGTATGGCAGCAGAAGTGATAAAGAAAGTGTCAGCCATGAAATAAGACTGCTTATCTTGTGATATATCCCAGAGATGCATTTCAGAGACTGGAGGCTTGCTTAGTGAGGAAAATAACCTGTGTTAGGAAGATAAGAGGTACAAGTGGATCTCTCTCCCTCCCTGTCTCCTGGGTGTGATTGTCACAGACAACCATATTAGCAGAAGCTTAGACACATTCTTAGCTTCTGGAATGGATTTGCTGAAGTGACAGTGCATACTGAGGATAATGGTAAAGAGATGGGCAGTGTATTCTGGAAGAAGATAAAGTTGGCAGCTTGCAGTGGTGGAACACAGCTTCGGATAAGCATGTGGTTCAACAGAAATTAGTCTCTGGCCATAGACTTTATAGCAGCCGATCAGACCTGCTCTTTCAGTTCAAGCAGTTAATAATATCTCAGCACTGCAGCTTAAGGGATACAATTTTCAAAATTATTGTAGTGTGGGACCGATAAATTTCAGCACAAAGAAGGCAGTATTCCATATAATTTATTTTAGATTTCCATCTAGGGTATGTTCTGACACTCCACATGAAAGTCAAATTGTCCATGTAAAATGGTTTTCAGGTGATAAGTTGACCCCTGGGGTTTTAGTAAAATAATAGATTCAGAATTCCATCTGACTCTCCAATCTATAAAAGCTAGTTATCAGCTGTTTGAAGGATTTGATAAGAAAGAAAAAAAAAGAGAGAGCTTTTATATAGTGACATTTTTCTCATTAATGGGGACAATGTAAGAATCACAAACTCCTTCTGGATTTGGTAGTAAATACTCTGCTGACGTGTTCCAGGAGGTAGCTGTTCTGTGTGAGGGGTGTATGTGTCAACCCTCCACATGCATATGGAACAAGGAATATTTCTAATAGACATGTACAGCCTTTCAAAGGAAGGACGTTTACTGTGCCATCATCTGGCCATCATTTCTAAATGCATTCCACCACCAGAGCCTACCTCAGCAGAAATTTTGTGGCAGAATGACTGTCTTACAGTGCCTATAGAAATGGTAGAAGAATAACAAATATTTTTCCTGCCAGCATTTGTCAATATTTAAATGTAGTGCAAAACAAATGGTAATCTGAAATGAGGTACTATTTTATGTTCTTGTCCAAACACTCCTATAGGACCTGCTGTCATTTTTTTTTTCTAGTTTTGTTATTTTATTTAATTGTATTGTATTGAGAATACTTAAAGATAGTTCCTACTGTAACTTGTGACTTTACTGTCAGTTTAAGCAGATCCAAAGCTGGGTAGACACTTTGTTGCATTTTGTTTCAGTAGATGGATGTATCTGCATGTTCATGCAGCACTAGAGAGTAACTGAGGAAAGGTGATAGTAAGATAGGACCAGTCATTGTGACAGTAGAAGCACCTTGCTTAATAAAATGCTAAAAGCACGTTTATGCTTAGTGTATTTGAGTGCCTCTGAATTTTGAGCAAAGAAAATACCTCCTGCATTTAAAAAACAAGTGTGCTCGAGAAAATGTGACTTTTCTAATGCCTGTGTAAACAAAAAGGATTTTCTCAAAGAAAACCCCAACTCCCACCTCAGTTGTTCCTGATGTTCTTGTAGTACTTTCCCTGCTTGTGTGGGTGGTAACATTGAGCTCACTAAAGAAGTCCTGCCAGCTATACTTTGTTGCTGCAATTTTTGCTGGTGTAAAGAAAGCTACAAGGAGGGCATCTGTTTGCCTCCTGTGTTCTGGAAGGGGCAGGCATGTCCTCCTCTGAGAGAAACAGTGCTTGGGGGTGAAGATACCTGATGCTCCCAAGATGGGTAGAGAAGGGAAATGTAGTGATCTGAAATCTTGTACGCAGTGTTGTGAAAGAGCTGGGATTTTGCTCCTGGGATAGAGCAAAGCTTTAGAAGTGACAGGAGAAAGGAAAGTTTCCTAGAGCGGGCTGAGTGGTGTCTGTGGCATTCTGTGAACCATTTCAGAAATGTTCAGATTGGAAGGAAGACTGGAAAGAAAGATTTACCCTGCAGTGACACAGTGGGAACATTAATTTTCAAGCTTTTTATTTAATCTAGCTCTCCAACAGATGAGACTCATCGTGATTTAAAAAACAATTTTATCCTCCCATTCCAATAACACCTGCCTTTATAAACCTGGATTCTGTGTGTGTGCTTATCACACAGAAAAACATGTACCTAACCACAATTGCTAATTCAGGGTCCTTGTGGACAGGATAAAAAAGAGCTAACTACTT
Source organism: Daphoenositta chrysoptera (assembly GCA_013397915.1). NCBI lineage: Eukaryota > Metazoa > Chordata > Aves > Passeriformes > Daphoenositta > Daphoenositta chrysoptera. The sequence goes on from VZRO01008588.1 coordinate 2,047,914, forward strand.
TTAAACCTTGCTTCTTTCTGGTTTTGTTTGCTTTGTTTTAGCTTTATAGAGATAACTGGGTGTTAGTCCTGCAAGTGGGTAAGTTGTACCAGATGTGGGACAGGCCTGTTCACTCACTTGAGTGAACTCCTGCTCATTCAGGTGTATATGAACTGTCCTGAGATCTGCTGGAGTGTGCTCAAAAGCAAAGCATCTGTTGCATTCTTAAAGTGCTTTTCTTCTGGAAGAGCAGATCTGAGAACCAAAAGAATTAATTAATAACTCTGACTTCTGCTGTTCACTGGATTTAATCTGCATTAACACTTTCCAAAGTAGCTATATATTTTCCTTTGGATTGTTTGTCATTCTGAGGCTGATTTGAAAATGTGTCACCCAATTTCAAGCTTTCAGGTGTTAGCAATGAAACATTTACCTCTCTACTGAGGTAATTACCAAAATGTTTGTATTTGTGGCCCCAGTTAATTGTAGGCCTCACCTTTTGCTTACTTATGACCTATGAGAAATAGTTTCCTTTCCTGGAGTGGGATGATGCACAGAAGGAAGTAATGTACTTTATCTGTACTTCTCCATACCCCTAGTATTGGGGAATGCTGGGCTGATACGGTGTCAGGTGCTGTAGCTGTGTAAGTATTCACTGAAAAATCTGTGAGTGCAGCCATAGGTAGAGTTGGTGTCAGACATGAAAACATCGTGATCCAGGCCTGGAAGGGAGAGTCCCAGAGCTCTGGATCAGGGAAGGCACCCAGAGCAGCCACATGCCTAGCACCAGCTTCCTCCAGGACAAGGACAACAACCCATTACCCCAACAGGGCAAGTTTACTATAAATGTGTTTTTATGAAAAAGTTCCTCCCATAAATTTTAATGCGTAAGTGGGTTTTCTGTTCTAAGAGTTTTAACTCAGGACATATCATGACTAAAAAAAAAAAACCTAGAAAGACTACAAAGGAGGGAAAATAGAGGACAAAGTATTGCCTCCTTCAGAAGTACAGCTTTAGGAATCACCTATTGCTTACATGAAGCACGGGTAGCTTACATGAGGCTTCGAGGGTAGTGTTGAGTTTGGGACATTCCTCACTTTTATGGCTGTATTTTGCCTTTTCTCCCCTGTACACATACTTTATGCAGATGACATTTTTTGTACTACTATACAAGGTTGTGCTGACTGGCCAGATAGTTTTGGAAGTATGACTGGAATGTGCTTGTGAAGACATGGAAACCTAATCAGTAATGAAAATAGTCACTGAGTGTAAATCTGTGTTCTGTCAGAAGAGCTTGTTGATGCTGTGGAGCTCCACTCTTGCCTTGTGTCACTCAGCTGTTGTACCAGGCCAGTTGTTCTGTAGGGTTGTTATGTGAAATACGTTTTGAGAAGCCTGTTTCTTATCTCTTGGCAATGCTGTTATTGCCAGAAGAAAGTGCATGTGTACAAAGATCAAAGCAGACTAGAATTTTACCTACCATGGTTGTATTTCACTCATCCTTGAACTGGAAAACAGCTTTTGTTTCATGTGTATGGCAAGTGAACTACATAATATTAATGAAACAGAGATGCTAAATCCTGCTTAGAATTGTCATTGGCAGCTATTAATATATTTTCAGTAGTATTTTTTCTTTGGAGCTTAGTCATAACTCACCAAGATGTAGTTCTGCTTGTTAGTTATAGAGGTGGTTGAAAGTGCTTGGGATGCTCCAAGATTTCATTCCAGCTTCATAGCGTTCCCCATTGCCTTGAAATTGTGCTGGGCTTTGTATTTCTACTGAAAGAACTAAAAAAGAGCACCACTAAATTTACATTTCCACTCCTTGTGTGGATGGAATGGGAAATGAGGGGCTCTTTGCCACCAAGTAGAACGGGTAATACAATTCCAAGTACTGGCTAACATTTGTGAACACCTGTGTCTTCCCACAGACCCTGAAAAGAGACTTCAGAACATATTTCTTTAAAAAGGTCATTGAATACAACCCCCAGGATGCACCGCACACTAAGTGTTTTAATATGTCTTTCACACAGGCCCTCACATCGGACATTTCCTCTCTGTTACTGCGCTCACAGTCGCCGGCCTGAGGTGCACTGAGGAATCGCCCATCTGCCGTGCAGGGACCGAGCCCTGGTTCACCGCGCACCCGCGGGAGCTCCGCGGCCCCGGCGCAGCGCGGGGGGAACGGGCCGGGGCCGGGGCCGGGCTCCGCGTCCGCTCGCTGCAGCCCCCGGGCCGCGGAGAGGGGTGGGCCGTGCTGGCCGGCGGTGCCGCCTCCGGGTGCCTTAGCCGGTGGCACTCGCGTGTCGCCGTGCGCTCCCCCTCGGTGCTGGCACCGGGCGCAAGGCGAGACCGCGGTGGGGCACAGGTTGTGCTGCACCACCCCATGGTGTATTCCACGGTGCTTGTCCAGAGGGCTCTCGGGTCTCGGCACTGCTGGGTAGGTGACACACAGACCCGCGGGCAGGGACCCGGCCGCCACCGCCGCCCACCCGCGCCCCGGAGGGACCTGGTGGCAGGGCACGCGGCTGGCCTTGCCTCGGGCAGGTGTTTCCGGCCTTACAAAAGGGAGCCCTAAATACTGAACACCCATGCAAAAATGCAAGTTAAAGCGAGGGCGCCGACTATACTGTAGCACTAGCAAGAGCTGTACTTTTAAATGGAGAGAGGCCTGTACAAGATGGCCACTTCTGTGGGCTTGCAGTGTGTTCTAACCGAATTGATTAAATGGTGAACATGGGACTGATGTGCTGCAGAGGGAACCATCCTTTCGGGCTTTTTCCAGACGAGGGAGGCGTGTGACCCACTCCAGCACGGCAGTTCCCTTCTGACTCTGTCGGGTGCCATCTGGGCCAGCCAGAGGGGGAGGCCGAGCTGGAGCACCATTTCCACCCGCTGCTGCTTGGAGTGTCTCGGTGTGCAGTTCCTCTGTACCGAGCCCATTCGCGTGTCTGCCCGCCCTAGCCAGCCCATCACCCTGTGCCAAAGAAGGGAAAGATGCAGAAATAGTTTATGGAATAGTTTTTGTCTCAGAATTTATTTTCTCCTGAAAAGGAAAGTCCGTGCCCAAAGCAGCTGTTGGGCTGCTCTCCCTTCCCTACATGCGAGGTCCCAGTTGCATGCCGGAGGGGGAAGGGAGAAGTGGTAAGACTTGGCTTTGCTCTGCTCTCTCCTGTCCGGACCTTGCTGGGTTTGGCTCTGCGGCCGGGACCCAAGGGGCCGGCGGTGGCTCTGGGGCTGGGCAAACCTTGGGTGTGCCTGCGGGCGGAGGCACCTTCCCTACAGGAAAGACGTGTACCGGGATCTGGCTTCACAATCCTTCCCAGAGTTCTCGAGATGTTAACTTTCAAAAGGGAGGTCTCCCTTGTGGATTTATGTCAGTGATTTTGGATTTTAAACTATTCATGCACGAAAAATTACTGTAGGAGCTGTATACTCCCATGTATGAATAATGACTACATGGGAACACAGATTACAGCAGTTTTGCACTGAGACTGCTGCAGTTTACATGCTCTCTTTGGGAACATTATGAAACGTTTTTAAATGCTGGTTCATGTTAATGCATTGATTTCAATCAGTCTCTTTTTGTCCCTTTTGGATTTGTTCAACTTAACAGCTAGCGTGTCTCATGTTTGCTCTAAGATATGCTTAGCAAATTAGGCAAATAAAAAAGTGCATGCAAAAATATGGTGCTATGCACATGTAGCAGGTTTTTTATTTATTAATAGACTCCAATTTCCATAGGATAGTCTACTTTTTTTTTTTTTTTTTGGCTCAATGGGTAGTTTATGCCAATTACATGTAGTTTAACAGCTTTGAAATCTGTTTTTGCTTTTCTAATGCATAAAGACATTGATTCTGTTTCAGGTTTTAATTAAACTCTGCACTGACTTTAAAGATTCTATTGTCCTGTTCATTTAAATAGGATTTTTGTTAGATCTTTAACAAGACCTCAGTGGGGTAATAAATCTAAGCAATTGTCCTTATTAGGAGCAGATTATCCTCAAGAGATGGAAAGTCACAGAAGTAAGTAAAACCATTTGTAGAGACTGAACTAAGGCTTTTTCTTCCTAAACATTAAACAGACTTGAAAATTACTTGCTTGGGCACTCAAATTAAATTAAATGATATTTTGTTTATTTTTCACATTTTCAGTGCAGGCTATTTGCATTTACTTAAAATTTGCGTTTCATTGAGTAAAATTCACTCCTGAATACGGATCCTTACTTTCAGTATACCAGCTGTAAATGCAACGCAGTATATCCTGCCATTCCTTTTGTTATTAACCCTTGCAGTGCTTCTAATTTATAGGATCTGCTGACACAGTGAGTGTATTCCTGGTTCATTGTTTTTGCCATAGTAGATGAGTCTTGGCTGAAGAATTGGTCTTGTGTTTGTCCCACATCCCAGCTAAGGAGAACTGGGGTGTGCAAGAGTTGGGAGCTTGAGCAAAGATCTCAGATGCTGGACTAAAAACACAGGTTCTTGGAGGAAACTTGTCACACACCCAACAGTTCTGTCTAGGTTTGGCCTTAATGTGTTTACATACTGCTAGGAGGTGAAAGGGGATATAACTTTAATGGTTTTGTTTGTTTGTTTGTTTGTTTGCTTCATTCGAGGGTATTCCCCGTTATGTGGGTGCTCAGGGTTTGCTTTGTTCCCGCTTTTAGTCACCGTTTCACTTCTCATGGGACAAGGCCTCCTTGATACACAGAGTCAAATCCTGAATCTCTCCCCAGTGTTTAATTCCTAACTTCGTTATACACACTGTGGTGCAGTTTCTTTTAGCATCCAGTTGTGTGCAAGTTCCATTTTGCGGGACACCCATTTCTAGGACTTAGTTCTACAAACCAACGGGCAAAGGCAGGGATGTTGTTCAGGGACATTCTCCCGGTGAGCCGTGCCCAGAGCGGCCTTTCCCCGCTGGCCGCAGCCGCTGCGCTGGCTGAGCCGCTGCCCTCCGCGGGGAGCGGGGCTGAGGGACACGGCCGGGGGAAGCGGGGCTGAGGGGACTGCGGGGCTGAGGGACACGGCCGGGGGAAGCGGGGCTGAGGGGACTGCGGGGCTGAGGGGACAGGGCCGCAGGGAGCGGGGCTCTGGGAACGCGGCCGCAGGGACGGGGCCGCGGTGGCTCGGCCGCAGGAAGCTGGGCTCCGGCGACGCGGCCGCAGGGACACGGGCGCAGGAAGCGGCGCTGAGGGGACGCGGCCGCGGGGAGCGGGGCGCCCGGGACAC
>VZRO01008588.1:2053136-2068975 GCA_013397915.1 Daphoenositta chrysoptera
CGCACGTGACGCGCCCACGTCCGCCTCCGCCGGGAAGGAGCCCGCAGCCCTGCGCAGCTGATGAGGACAAACCCCTCTGGGTTGTTGCAGCTCGCCCAGCTCTCAGCCAGCAGGTATTTAATGTCTCGGAGCCCGCCTGTCCGTGGGCTCCTCTGCCGCTGTCCTGCGGGCCGGCGTCTCTGCAGAGCAGGTCCTGTCAGCCTCCAGGCTGCTGCTCCCCACATGGCATCTGCTGTGTTTCTCTAAGAGACTTCACCTCAAACCTTCTTGTCTTCTAAGTGATACTCTAGTGATAGTTTGGGGCAAAACGAATTATGTTAGATGAACATAGCTCATAAATATTAATTTCTAATTAGACTCTATTTGCAGCATATTCTAGGCAAAATTGCAGGTTTTGAGCCTCCATTTCCTGCTTTCCATATCACTCAAATAGCAGAGATTTTGGCATGGTAAGTCACAGAGGGAGGTGGAAAATCTGATGCAAAATGAGATAATGTAGTTCTTCATTATTGTGGCTCTTCTGTGCCCTGATAGAAAACTTTAAGACATAGAAGGTNAGGTGGAAAATCTGATGCAAAATGTGCATCATTTTCTTCTGTGCCCTGATAGAAAACTTTAAGACATAGAAGGTGCTGACAGCAGATAAGTCACCTAGTTCCTGCTCTGCTTTAGGTATAAAGCCTGAGGAAAGTGGGGGAAGAGAATGGACACCCTGGTTTTTAGGCTCAGATTGCAACTGATCCTTCCTGCTAATGCAGTGCACTGGAGGAAGTGTGGAAAACCTAGGCTGAGTCCTGTAACTTATTTAATATGACTCAGTGCATAAGATTATGAGTGCTAAGAGTGCTCAGCCTTTGGGACAGATTCTGGGGAATTAAGAGATTCTTCATCCTGTACTGTGTGGCAATTAGCCCTGATTTAGGCAATGCCGTACCTCAGACAACATCCACAGGGCATAGTTTTACTCTGGATTCTTATCAGTATGGGGAATTTTCCCTGTTTTCTCCAGCAGCAAGGCCAAGAGTTCATGGCTCTGCAGGGTGGGATTGAGCAGGCCCAACTCTGTCCCTTGCTAAGAGATTTGTCTCCCCATCTCCCCTCCACCCCTGTTTCTGGGGATGTCTGCTGTAGTCAGAGGCAAGTGCTGTGACTCCAGCTGCAGTGTGAAGGTGATGTGTCTATAAGAAATGCAAGGCGAGCTAAATGGACTTCCACTGCTTGCTGATGCACAATGAAAAGATTCCCTTCGTGCCTTGCCCTCTGCAGCAGTGTGTGTTGCTTTCCAGTGCCAGGTACGTATCGCAGCATCAGATGTGGCGAGCTGCTCTTTGCAGTGTGCCATGCGGTGAGCCAGCAGCATTCCCCCTGTTCCAGCAGCCTCCCTGGAGGACAGCAGGCTGCTTAAAAGGTCAGCGGGGTACCTGTGCAGCACAGGCGTGAAAAGCTGCCCTCTTTACGCCCTGAGGCAACAACCTGCTTTCACTTTGTGAAGCCGAGCAGAAAAGCTGGGGTCCAACAGTGGCAGGTATCCCTGAGCACAAGACGAAGGCAGCATGAGGGTATAAGAAAGTTTGCTTCTCCAGTTTGCTTCTCTCCTGCACTAGATGAGGTTTGGGTGGGAAACTAATGGGAACACTAAACATTTGCTGCTAACATTTACTAAAATGACAGCAAATCTCATCTGTATTAATATTCAGCTTCTGAGACCAAATGGAATCTTACTTTGTTAAAGAAGGTAAGAAGCCTAGAAGTAGCTCTTTAATCTTCAGATGGAAAATACAATTTTGAAATCCATTCTCTTAGGAATGGAATAATCAAACAGAGTGATAACTGATGTTAAACCTACTCTGAATGTTATTTAAAGGATTTCTCAGATGGAAACAAAAGCTGATAGGATGGTGTCAGGTTCCCATGGACATCAGCTTTACTTATGCAGTTGTCTACATGAGGAAGAGAGGTTGATCAGTGTGTATTTTTTGGTTATATGGTTGTTTAGGAATTATCAAAAGTCATTATGCGATTCTTAAATACTTCCATTTGCTCTTTGTTTCAACAAAAGGCTGTTGGAACTGTATCCATGTTGTTTTACAAGCATGGCTCTATGCGTGAGGACTTCACCACAAAGGGTATCCAGTGTCCTGCATCTGCAGGAGTCTTCATCATTGAGGAGAAAAGAACTGTTAGTCTTTCCCCTTCTACTGCTGAGCTGTTCCTCTTGGCACATTTTTGATCTCCCTTGGTCAATCTGTGCCTGATACCATGTGTATATGCATCTTATTGTTCCCTATACTGTAATGCTTGTCCTCTTTCTTCAAATGTTACACTTCCTTTCTCCTTCCTTTGTTTTTCATTTCTCTTTTGCATTTGCACAATGCATCTGCTATCTGTTGTTTTTCACGTCAATTTAATACCACTAGTGAATTTGTGTCTCTTTGCAGATCGTTAAAAAGAGGCTAGGTGGGACTGCTTGTAAAAGAAAACACTGCATTCCCAAGATAGGTTACAAACTGCTGTGTATCAGTACTTTGTTTTGGAACTTTTAGCTTTTTTTAGTTCTTTAACAGATGCAAAGTGATCTCTGCATCTAGTGTTTGCCACTTCAGTGTGAGAATATAAGGAACAAATTCAAGAGTTGCAGGACTTGAAAGGACCTGTGTAGCCCTAGGAAAATGGCAGTTTCCCATGTAAGCAAAGCTAAAAATCAAGTTATCAAAATCCCTGTCCAGCCACAAAACTAGCCCCAGCTCCCTAAAACTGTCCCCAGCCTGTGGGCAGTTTAGTCCTTTCCTCCTTCCCACCCCCTGTAAAGTCGGTTTCACCCCACCACTATGATCAGTGGCCGGTGAGCTGGTGGAAATGGATGTGTGCCTGAAATACCACCACTTAGTGAAAGGCTAAGCTGGCACACCTGTGGTGTAAGGTGGGAGGAGTTCTGCTCCTCTGAGAAGCCAGGACTCATGTGATTGCTTTAATCCAGCACAAATCGCTGTGGCTGATGCAGCCAAAAGGAGCATTTGTTTTCTGTGGTGGGTGGCAGAGCTGGATGAGGGAACAAATCCAACTGCGAGCTACCACGTTGCCTCATGAGGCCGACCTGAGTGCCGGTATCGATACAAAGGAGGGAGTTGTTGGGGCAGGAAGGGAAGATGGGCTGACATAGGCTGAGCAATGTTGCCACATGGTCAGTGGGGAGAGAGGCTCCTGGGGCGTGAGTGTCTGCCCGGTGCCTGGTTTTAGGATGAGGATGGCACTGCTGTGCCTGTGAGGTCTGTACCTGTCAGTTGATACCCAGGGTAAATCCGTGCCCAAGTGTTAAAGCAGCGTTGGACAGACCTATCCCTTCATTTTGCTTGTGCTCCCTGCTGGAGTGTTTCACTAGGAAAGCTCCCATTCTCAGCCCTGTTAGAGAGGGCAAGATGGGCTCATAGTTGAGCTCTGACTGGGTTAAAGGATGGCCTTGGGCAGCAGCAAGATTTCTGAAAACCCCTGTGGGCTGCATCTCCTGGCACAGACTCCCTGCTGCCCTTGGTCCTCCTTGGCTGCTGTACAGCAGACGGCCAGCATTGCCCGAGTGGTAGTTTTAACTCTTTGTTACCTAAAATTGGATAGTATCAAAGCAACACAGCAGTAAATAAACCACTGGCCTCTTTGTACAGTCACATTCCTCGTGTTGCCCCTGCTGCCGGTGTTAATGTTGTGCACAATTTTCCAAGCACAGACTGGGAGCTGGGGAGTGAGGTGTGCCTCAGGGGGCTGGTAGCAGCAGTGAGTGTTTGAGGCTGGATAATACCCACTGGTGCTGCATGAACTTGCTGTCAGGGAGCTGTTCAGGTAGTGCTTAGCGTTGGTCAATGGCAGGACTGTAAACTGAAGCAAATAGCTTGGTCCTGATTACATTCTCTAGAGGAGATGATGCAGAAGAAAATTGAATTAAAAATTAACTTTGAAATGAGATGAAAGCTTTTTACCAACCCTGCAGAACTTTGAAACATCTGACATTAATAAAATAACCTATTTGAAGCAATAGTAAACTGCCATCTGCTGGTAAAAAAGTAATGCACATAATGAACATGCAGACTTAGGAAGTGATAATTCTTTTGTATTTGACGTGCTACAGTCAAATACGTACATGACATGGAAGCTGCATATATTTATTTAACGGGTGGTTTTCATCTCTATTTGCATTTTCATATAGAATATGCTAAACAGATGCCTATAATATAACTAACTTTAACGACAAGCACAGGAAACAAGACAATAAGAATAAAGAATGAGGACTAATAAAAGCATATGAGCGATCAGGATGATGACAGGCTCCAAATGTGTCCTATTTACATTGCTAATAATGAATCACAAGCACTTCCTTTTATTGTTTCCCCCCATCTTAGACCCTCCTGTATGACCAAAATTGTAGCAGTGAGAAACGTTTCCTGGCATCTTCATTTTGATTTGTGTGTGTGTGTGGTTCCTTACACAAGCCTGTGAATAGGAACTGGGTCTTTAATTGTTCCTGATTTAAGTAGGTCATCTTTGCCAATACACAATTCTCTTGTCTTCTTGTAAGCCAGGTCAGCTGTTTAAAAGGATATGGAAAATACTTACTACACAAATATGACCAGAGAAAAGGACCTCACAAAGGACCACTACCAAATTAAATGGCATTACAGAACCAGTTCTGTAAATCACCAGTGTGATGAGTACACTGCAGGGGAGAGACTCTCAGGTTTCATGCTTGTATAGTGTGTGCCAAGAGGGTGTGCTGAGCACCGCCGGGTCCCGAAGGTGCTGCTGCACTATAAATAGCAGCGTTAGCGTGAATTACCTCCGGTGCAAACATCAGGCCACTTGCCCTTTTCGTATGCATGCAGTTTTCTTTTATGGTTGTGGTTATTCCAAACACAGCCTATTGTTCCAGCAAACTGATCTTCTCATAGGAAATGTTTTAAATGGGCAAAGAAAAAATAGGTCAGTTCTTCCTTTGAAATCAAAGAGAAGTGTGTATTTGTAATATTTCCCAGGCTTATTTCCTTGGAACAGGTTTGGCAGGTATGAGAGGAAGTTAAAGATTTATTTTTGGTGCTATGTACCAGATGTCATACCTGCTCCTCTGAGACAGTTGCTTTTATCTCCAGCAGTACCTGCTCTAGTAGCAATGAAAAAGTGACTTGAATCCCATTTAAACCATGTAGTGTGCACTGTTCTCATGCCACTAAAGGAGAGGGAAGGCTTGTTTGGGAGACTCCAGGCATTGTCTTTATGCGTCATCATAAAGCAAACATGTTTGCATCCCTCTCAGCAGTGTTTTTGCCTCTTTGAAGATGTGGTGAATTAATGTGTCCAACTCCAGGGCTTGTGACCCCAGCAGACACTGAAGGGCTACAAAGATGTCCAGTTTGAAGTGCTGTTATATTTATGGGATCTCCACCTTTGTGGCTCATTTTGTAGCATCCAGGTAGTTCTTTTTAAAGGATCATTTCTGGGGAATTTGTGGTTCTGTGCACACTCCACTCACATCGGTCTTAATCAAATGCTGTTCAGTGTCTTGCCTGAAAAGAGCCCCGCTTGGTGACAGAGTAACATTAATACTGTAGGGCCAAATCCTCAGCTCAGGAAAACGCCACAGCTTTTTTTGACTTAATCTGTGGAGGATCTAGCCTGTGGTGCATGGTTACAGAGGCAGACACCCTGCTCTGGGTCCTGTTTACTGAAATTCCCCTGTGGCAACACAACATGGTCAGATGGAAACAGGGCCAGGGGAACAGTGGTGCCCATGGATACCTGTTAACAGGTGGGAGCTGAAGAACACAGTTACCATCAAAGACAGCAGTGTCCTCTGCTGTGCTCTGCAGTCTCCCTGCCAGCAGGACTCTGCCTTCCAGCTGAAGAATGACTGATGGTTGAAATAACAGTCCCAGTTTATTTCAGGTATGCCACTGACCCACATGACCTATAGGAAGGATAAGGTAAAGGCAATCAAAGCAGCACCCTCCTGTAGCCTCTAAGGGCTATAAGAATGGAAACATGGGAAACAGGCTCAGAGATATATGAAATGAGGATGAGGGTTCACTGTTACCTGCTATAGGCTAAATCAGGAGTTCAGTGAGACTGAGATTTGACCCAGCAAGAGAAAGGAGATGAGTAAGAAATGATCAAAAGATAAAGCTGGTATTTCCTTCATGTTATGCTAGAATCACTCTGTTCAAAAAGTCTCCCGAACCATGGAGAGCTGGGGCGGGCAGGGGTGAAGAGGTGGGTTATGGTGATGGAAGGGTATTGTCATTACATAAATTGGAGCAGCTCAAGTCTGTTTAACTGTTTAGTGCCATATCCCATTTGTCTTTTCTGAGCTTACTTTGCAGTGGAATGGGGAAACTGTGCTGACAGCACAACTGGTTGTTTGGCTGTTTCTTTTCTCTGCGTTTCCAGAAAATTAGGCACTGTGTCCTGCCTATGCTGTGTTCAAGGTTTGGCAAAGGGTTTTTGATGGGTTTGCCATCCTTTTGGCCAACGCTTAATCCTGTTTCCTTTTAGTACTGTGCCTTCTGTACCAAAATGCAGTGGTCAGACTGAGTAACAATGAAGCTACCAGTGATTTACCAAAGAGCAGGAAAACCCTTAGCCAGGGGGCAGTTTCTAGCAAAGTGTACTTCTCAAGATTAATTGAGGTCCTTGTCTTTGCAAGGATTACTGCATGGTGGATGGAGAAATGATACCTAGTGGTTAAGTGCTGTTCAGAAAGCAATAAAACACTCACTTTAAAAATCAAGAAGCATGAAATAGATATTATTTTGCTGGGACAGGAAGGGGGGAACACTAGGAGAATCACGATATGGCTGCATATTGTTAATTTCTGTGAATATATTGGACATTTGGAGACCTCTGGTATTTATTTGAAATAACCAATGAAATAAGACTCACGTGCTATATGCTTGTCAAAGCCAGGCATAGGGATCAGCTAATAAGCTTATCAGTCAGGCAGTGTACGTGGAGATCCTCTGCTTGCACACTGTCTGCTGGTTGGAATTGGGCCCATGAAGAAGCCAGGTGATTAATCTGCAGGGGTTTATTTTTTCTGAACTGTTAATGTCCTCTGTTTCAGAGCAACAGCCCATGGCTCATTAAGCAGGAAAGATTTGATTGCATGTGTGAAGGGCAGCATGCAAAGATTCTCCACACATCTCTTGTTTGAGCCTTAGAGGGTAGAAAAATTAAGTATTGGAGCAAGTTTGTCATGTGCTGGGGCAGAACCAGTACTTCCTGAAAAGCAATGGTACTGTTAGAAAATCTGCATGTATTTGAGTTAATCAGGATAAAATCTAAAGCCCCAACGCTCTTGTAAGGTAGTAGTGGACACTTGGTACTAGCCCAGAAATGCACAGCTGCCACTTTACCCGACCTGCTGTGAGAATCATACTCTTCTTAAGTCCGTTGCTCCACTTGTTTGGTGATTACACCTCGCTCTTGCTGTGCTCTTTCCACCCGATCTGTTGTGTACTCTGGCATCTAATGCTGAGAAAGCAAATGGGGCAGCTGCACCCAACTGCCTCAACAGAAATGCAACAGGGGAATTGAATACTCAGTCTGAAAGATTTTGCAATATTAGAATAATCTTAAAGGGATTATTTTGAGATTATTAGTCACCATTCGTAGTCTGTGTTGTACCTGTTTGTAAAATTAATTTCTGGCATCAATTGAAATATTTGAAAACATGCTGATTTAGGAAAAATATTTTTCTGACAATATGGTGTTATGTGAGCATTCATTTATTAACCCTAGTAACTTTCTTGAGAAATAGGGAAATATTTCAACATTGTTTGTACAGACTGGGATACTTAAGGCTCAGATGTACGGATTTAAATCTGCATATTCCAAGTGTCTGCTAACTAGCATTTGGCCCTGCTTGCTTTCACACAAGTCTTTTCCTCACCTGAATTCCTGGTCAATGGAGCAGCTGTGTCCTGTGCAGCTCCTGGCACCGCTCTGATTGCAGCCTGTCAGCAAGTCCATTGCTGGGAGGGAGGTTAGCAGTGAGGATGAGTTATTGTGGAAAAGGAGCAGGGAAGATAAGTGAATGACTGTCTTGCTTCAGGCTCTCAGAAAGATGTACCAAGCTCCTATTTTGAACCTGGGAACCAGGGAAGGAGAGTGGCTGCACGGGAGGGAGCAGACTGAGGCTTTGTGTTTCCATTCCCAGACGTTCAGATCAGACAAGAGAAGAGAGTGAGCCAATATTGGGAATACAGACAAAATCATGGGCCCTCTAATAATTTATTGGCTCCAGGAACAGGAGAATGTTGTAAACTGTAATTATCACAGACAACAAGGTCATTAGAAACAGAAGTACCCAGTATAACAAAACAAAACCAGCCTCCCAGAAAGACTTCTCAGTCCTATGGTGCAATCTTTCCATGCTCAATAGGCTGCTCTAAATGTAACTGTTATATTATTAGATATTTACCAATGATCTGGACTTAAACTGTGCTGTGGAATGCAGTGACAATAGGGAAGGATTGAAAATGCTTGTGAGAAGGGAGAGCAAGAAAGTTTCAAGGGTTTATGGGCTTTGCTTTCTTCTGAACCTCTTTTGGTTTTCTTTTTTATTTTTCTCTTTTTCTGCTTTAAAGTTCTACTATAAACAATTAGAGGAAATTTAGCAATGATATTGCCTGTGGAGGCTAGGAAAGTAACAACACATTCTACATCAGTGCTTTCCTTTGTTTGTCTTTTTTATCTTGTTTATCTTTGATCAGCTGCAGATGAAATAACCAGCTAACTGATTTCCCATACAGGGCTGCCACTCACGCTGATGAAACTGTGCTGACATGGGAGTATGCTCTGTAGCAGTCTAGCAGTATCCATTTCTTATTCCAGTACACTGACAGGTCATTCAGGGAGACTAAAAACTCTATTCTGAAGTGGAGAAGAAACTGCAATTTCAATTTTGTTTTGATTTGAAATTTTCCAGCTACCTATCAAGACCAAATCCTTGAACTGTTTACTTAGAGTAACTGAAATACCCCTATTTGAAATAGTGGATATGCAAGATTTAGCCATTAAAGAGTTGGGGTAAAATTAAAATCCCCTTCAATAATAACTAAAGTCGGAGAAAATCTTTCAAGAAAATTAAACACTTGATCAAAAAGAGAGAAGGGTTATTGTCGAGAGCATAAAGATTAAACAGGAGAGTTGTCTCAGAGAATAACCATCAATGATAAGTAGCAGGCAGTTAATAATATCCCCTCAGGGATCTACTTTTACTCCTGTAGGTTTTTGGACAAATACAATATTACATTTCTTATAGTTAAAGTGTGAGGGAGCTTCATGTCATTCCAGAGTAGCAGTAAAACTTCAGTGGAATAAGGGCAACTGGAAAGGTAGGGAAGGGGTGACCCAGAAGCTGGAACAGCAGGAAATCAGTGACAGTTTTCCCACATAACTCTCCTTTTTGACCCACAAATTCTGAGATCTCTTCTCAGTCTCCCTAACATGCCTATTTTTTCATATCCACAGCACTGTATTAGTGCTGGGATTTTATATGGTATTGGCCCTCAATATGGAAAAGAAGGAGCGACCAAGTAAACTAAGAGTGTGATTCCTTGTTGTAATTAAGAGCTGGTTTAAAGCTTGATCATGCAAATGGTTGAATTGGCAGAATTAAAGACATGGTGATCTGTAGCCAGGGGAAGGCACATGGGGTGGAAAGAACGGGGGCAGGAGGGTATGGAGAACCTCTCAAGCCAGCTCTGCAGCTGGAGAAACTGTAACATGAAACGACTCCCTTGATCTCTCATTTTTCTTCCCTTATTCTCTCCGCCTATGTAATTGCAATAATAAATCTTTTTGTTCCTTAACCATCTTGTGGCCATTGCAAACATTTAAGAATTAATGCAGTTCTTACACATGATGCACATGTTCTTCATGTCCCCTTGTGTCCCTCCATTTATTCATTTATCATGTACACAGAAAACTCCCATAAAATATTAATCTGAAATACAAATCTCTCTTTGCATCCTGGGAGCATTTGCATATAGTAATGTTAACGAGAGTATTAATTCTGCATGCACAGTCTGTGGACTGCATACAGGGCCAAATCTCTCTTCAGTAGCTGTGCTGAAATCAGTGACAAATTTAGAAACATTATTTTCATATTAAAAATGCTGATTGGAAAGTGACAGTTTCCTAGAACTGAAATGTTGGCCTTAAAAGTCAAACAAGAGTACTTGAAGCCTAGTTTTCCATTTTTCTTTCTAAGAATTCCTTTGTAAAAGGAATTTTATACTGTTCTATGTTTCTACCCAATGGTTCCTAATAAATCGGTACAGTCTAGAAATAAAAGGATTTAATTATTTTAACAGTGCTGTAATCCATGAGGAATCTGAACATTCCTTTTGCCTTTCTTCCTTGTTGGGAACATCAGGAGTAGCTACACTTCTTCCGGTTGGGGACGGACATGCAGTTGCAGATGGACTAAAAACAATTCATTTAGGCTGGAGAGAGGATCATTTTCTCTGGGGTAACAAAGAGTGAAAACTGTCTGAGCAGGCATTTGATGAAATGGAAGTACCAAGAGGATCTCCTGTGGTGGAAAAAATCTCTGCACCTCACTCCTGGCTGTGAGCACAGGTGGGGTTGTCCTGCCTTCGACAGTGGTGAGAGCCCTTGGGGCACCTTGGAGGCCACTGGAAGCCATGGCAATGCCTCTGGGACAAGGACACATCTCTTGGTGTGGATCTCGCTCTGGAAGGAGAGAGGGAGGAAGGGAGGGAACAATCTTGTCTAAGCCTGATGGTCTGCCTTGGATCCTTCACCATCCAAGGCAGGCTTAATTCAAAATTAGTGCTAACAATGAAAGATGGGTTGTCTGCACCCAAATCCCACCAGACAGAAATAGTGGGACACTCTTACACACACTCCTTGCCCAGGTTCAGTGCATCCCTGCAAGTCATTTTTTTCTCAGTGGTGGATTGTTAAAGGGTTGCATCTCCCTCAGTGAAACTCATGTCTCTGAAGGTTTACAAAAGATTTTTAAAGGGAAAGGCCCTGCAGCTGAAGTTGGACCTTTATTTCTGCAAGGACAGTCTCTGGTGAGAGGCAGTTGCCAAAGCAGATCAGATCCCTGCTGCCAGGAGCTGCACCCCTTGTGGGGGAAGCTGGAGCTCTCAGTGGGTCCCTGGCTGCTGTTTATGGATCTTGAAATGCTCTGTCTGTGCTGCAGAAAATCGAAGCACTTATTCATGTTTCAGGAACAATGTATTTTCAGTTTGACTTTATTTCTATTCTGATATTCAAATTTTGATGTCTGTAGTTTGTGAAAACAGTTAAGTAAGTGCCTTACTGTCTACAGGAACAATGCCATTGATCCCGCAACTCCTAACTGTAAAGCATTCATTTGGCTATACAGCTTTTAAAAGTATTGTAAGTGAAGCATGTGAGGCAACCTCCACAGCTGGAGTTAAGCACTTCCATGTGCTTGCTGAATCAGGGACCAAGTTGTTAGGAAGATCTTTCGGGACTCACTGGAGATCCATAAGAAATTGTCTTGACTTAACCAAGCCATCATATTTCTCTTAATCACTAGTACATCATCGTCTTTTTTCTTTCACTTCCTTCTTATTCATGCTTAAATGAGACACATCTGTTTCCATTTTTCACATTGTTCTGTTATGTGAGTAACGATATCAAGCTTTTTTTTTTTCCTGCACTGTGAAAGAATAAATTAGTGTTAAGTTTTGTGAAGTGCTTTAAAACACTAAAGCAAAACATCTGTTTCAGCTGCAGGTCATTAAGATAAAAAACCCTAGTCTGTGTGCAGTGCAAAACTGTCAAAAAATTTATCAGCTCAAACACATTTCTTTACCTATCTTTAACAAGTGAAGATGGTGAAAGGACAGTAAATCTTCTTCAGGGATGGAGCAGTTAAAAGTGTTCAGTGCAGTAATCCACAGCAGTACCTTGTAGTAATGAATCTTGGTCTGATATGGAGATGCCTGGAGGTTGCTGCAGTGTTGTAGACTTCAAGCTGAGAGTCTCCTTGACTTCCACATCTTCCAGCCAGGCACAACATCGTGTAGGGTTGCCTTATCTCCCGTTGATGTTTGTGTTACTGAACTTCAGCTAAGAATCCCTCCACCCACCCCAGTCATTTAAGATTTGGAGATTGTTTCCAGGGCAGGTGGCCAGAGCAAAGCTGAGCTGGAAAATCTACTTTACACGTGAACTGTGACACTCTTTACATGCCAAAGCCCAAATGTTGATGTCTGTGTTCCTTTGTTGATAATGATCTCCTTTATAAAGCATTTTGAGGTACAGAGATGAAAAGCCAACAGCTACCTGAAAGCTTGACTATTAATAAATAGAATAATTAATATTAACAACAATGAGGGCATTCCCCGAATTCTATAGGCAATGTCAAACCTTGCAGGCAGGTCCTGGCAGGCAGGTAATAACTTACTCCTACAAGAGGCAGGGTCCACCTGTGTTTCCCTTTGTCTTTAACTAAGAGGTCTGGATCCTTCCTTAGTCTAAAGGAGGTGTTCAGTATCTGTCAGGAATGGGCTCCAAAACTGGATGTGGCTTTTCTGGCATCTGAAGACAAAATACTTAGTTGTTTTTCCAATCTGCCAAAGCAGCAGCCAATGCAGTGTTGAGCAGTTCTGCTCCACTATGCTCACACCATCCCTGGAGCAAATGAATGGGGTCTTTACAGCCCTATGCACATTTTTAAAGCAGCACTGTGGCTCCCCTTTCGTTTAAAACCCCAGTTTGTGAGACAGGAGAGTGTATATATATTGCTGCACTGAATCTGTTCACCTGCAGCTCTCCCCACCCCCAGCTTGTGAGCATGATTTCCTTTTATGCACTGCTCTGTCACAGCTTGGCAAGTTTCCCAAGACAATCCATACCAGAAAGGAGAATATGGCTGCTGAGCAGCGTAGACAGGAGAAATGCCTTATGTAACAGATTCATTTAAATACTATGAAATGTTGAGACAGGCGAGACAACTGAAAGCAAAATGCAGCCCTTAATCTCTAGCATCAGTTCTGCTTGCCCTCACCATCATCAGCATCTAATAGTCACTGCCTGTCTCCATTCACGTCTCCATCTTTTTCAAGAAACTGCCTGCGGCAGAATGTACAAACAGCTTGGCAAGCGGTTTTAGGAGAAGGGGTTTTATTTTTTTTTTCCTCCTAATTCTTCATAAGCCTCATGAGCATTTCCCCACTAATATGCCTGTGGCATCATTAGGTGTTTAATGAGAGTGATGTTGCCTGAATATTATTGTTTTTATAGCTCATTTTGTTTTGACAAGTCTTCAGTTCTGTGGCACTTTATAGTGTGCAGACTTCTTCCTATATCTGACTTACAGAATTTGCAGAAATATTACCATAGAGGCATTGTCATAAAACCTGAAATAATAAATTGTCAACATTGAATATGTTTGAGTGCAATATGTGTTCAACATCACAGCAGTTTAATGACATAAATTAATTATTTTAGTGTATTTCTTTTGTAATACTGAAGCACCAGGAATAGTCCAATAATGGCCATGTCTCAGAGAGCAGTTCAGTGCAATTCTGTACAAATAGTTCTGTTTGGATTCTTTTAGCAGTTCCCCAAAAGACCAGCTTGGACTCCAGTGGATAGTGGATCCGAGTCTTGTTCCTCACACCCAGAATCTGGATCATTGTAGGTTGTGCTCAGATGAAAAATGCCAGCATTGTACCTGCAGAAAACAAGACTGCTGAAATTGTAAGTATTGAACAGACCCATACAATATAATTTTACCCCCTGCATTTTGTCTACATGTTGGTGGTACTGCATCCATTTCTTTACTGATTAAAATAAATGAATACAGGTTTTGTGTTCAGACAAGAATTTTTACAGACTGAATTTTTACTTAGGAAAATGCCATCTTTATTTACCATATCATATGGGTGATCAGTGCTGAACAGTGCATTTATTTAACAGCTGTGTCAATGCCAGAAAATTGGCTGTATTTTTAACCTAGTAATTAATACCCGTTAAGTTCTCAATTCTGTTATCTTCCAAGTAATTTTACCTGGTTTAGGCTGCCAGTACATGTTTTCTTACTGCCACAGTGGCAGAGCCTTTAAAACAACTAGCTGCTGTCATGAATTTAGCTTGCAATGAGGGGAATTACTGGGGAGAAGGACAGTGAAGGTACTTGTGCTGCTTCCTTGTGCAATGTGTCCTGCCTGACAGTAAAGGGGAAGAAGCTGCACCTCTCTGCAGTCCCCGTTCTCCTCCGCTCCACAGCGTGGCTGCACAAATGTTTTGCTCTTGGGATTCCTGCTGCAGGCCCCAGAGGTCTGTGCCTGTGTTCCCAGCAGAGGCAGTGGAGCTCACAGCTCCGGGAGTAGATAATGTTAACAAAGCAGTAATTGTATACATAGCTGCTGTTTCAAACGTTCATATACTGGCTTCCAACGACTCTACTTTTATGTCTTTGTTTATATTTAATAGCAGTTACAGTGGTTAACTGGCTTTATTTTGGAAACCTTGACGTTTCTCTTGCCAGTACTGGCACTGTGAAGATCAGAAACAAAGATGTGCCTTTTTACTCTGTGTCTTCTGATAGGTTTTGTCATTTGGCAACTGTTGTTCTATTAGACTTTGCAGAATTTGGACAGGATTCTGATCTCCTACAAAGTGACACACACACTTATTAGAATGCAGGAACAGGTTTGGGGCCTTTTTCTTATTGCACCATGCTGAGTGCCATGCATGAGGAATTAGAGTCTGTCTGTTATTATGTGGCCAAACAGCTGCAGGAACTTCTAGTGAATGCTTTTAAATACTAGTAAAATAAAAATCAAAATAATATTCCCATGAAGCAAAATGTAAAGGACAGGTACTCCTGCAAGTTTCCCAGGCTTTGGAAGAGAATGATCAGATCTGAACCAGGCCAGTCTTCTCACACTTAAAGTTCCATTGATGTAAAATGTAAAATATAAAATAAGGAGAAATTTTGGGTTTTACTAAAAGCTCTTTCATGGTAGTTCCTTCTGCTATGGTCTCTTTACAAACCCAGCCCAGTGTAGGAAAAAAAAAATTGTAATTTCTAAATTAAATTAAACTCAAGGCTTGAGCTTGTGGGGTCTTTTTGAGATCCCATGGTTAGGAGGCATTGCAATTTGAGATTGATACATACTACATTTTATATTAGGTTATTTTTCCTTTTAGGTGCACAGGTAATCACTCATGTGACATTGCCAGTGGGGTACTCCCCAAGCCATCTAATCTTCCTGCTCCTGCTGGGAAATGGGGCTTTTCCAGTCATCATCCCCTCCCTGCAAGTAAAATATCCTCATGCTGCTCAAAACAAAAGAACTGCCAGATGAGGGGAGGCCAACTAGTTTTGTCCTTCTGTCCAGCAGAAGTCCTGTGCTACCATTAAGGCTCTATTGCCTGATCATCATGTGCTCTCTGGAACTCCCTGGCAATGCTCCTGCTAGGATGCTACAGGAAAATTGCTCAGAAACCTTCTCAGTTCCCTCCCCACATGCATAGAATCTGGAACATCTCTACTCCTCAGAGCCTTTCCCTGAAGCACCCCATACCTGTCCAGCAGAGCCATGGGCTTAATCTTCACGCTACAGCTCTGCACCTGTGTGTGTGTCATGCCTGTGTGTGTGCCACCCGTGTGTGTGTGCCACCCCTGTGTGTGTGCCACCCGTGTGTGTGTGCCACCCCTGTGTGTGTGTGCCACGCCTGTGTGCCACCCCTGTGTGTGTGTGTGTGCCACCCCTGTGTGTGTGTGTGACCCCTGTGTGTGTGCCACCCCTGTGTATGTGCCATGCCTGCCCACACCTGTTCAA
>VZRO01008588.1:2079860-2130324 GCA_013397915.1 Daphoenositta chrysoptera
GGGCCGCCTGCGCTCCGCCGCGCCTCTCCCTGGTGCGGGGCCCGCCCGCGCTGCCCCCCTGTGCTGGCGGCCGGCCCGGGGAGGGTTGTGCTGCCGTCCTGGGACAGGGGGAGCGTGCGCTCCTCAGCCTCCCCGCCGTTCCCTTCCTGCTTGCCGTGAGGCGGAGGGGCTCTGAAACGCCCGGTGTCGGTGCCAAGGGCTGGCGAGTGCCCGGCCCGCCGCGGCGCTGGCCCGGGTGCCCTCCGGGAGCGCTGGTAGAGCTCCCGGCGCAGAGGTGGTTTACATCAGCGAGGGAAAAGTTCCCAGCTCAGGTATCAAAGTCGTGTGTTCGGGCTCCCAGCATCTTCAGGATCCGGCGGTTTCTCTCACAAAGTTTGTGTTACCAGGTTGCAGTGATGAGCATCATCTTGGCAAATGTAACTTTTGTGAAATGTAGAAAGTTTTTTTCTTCTTATGGCTTGTGTGTAACCTTCAGCCTATTGGAAGTACTTCTGTTGTGGTAGTGTGGTCTGTAAATTAACAAGTCACAGTGGTAGTGGAAAACAAGTATGATATATCAAAATAGGTTTTCATCAGTGCTGTACAGCTGTAGCCCTTTAAGCAAAACCTCATTTGCAGTGATATTATGATTCCTGCCCCCCTTTCTAGCACATAATTTAATTATGAAGATTGTGTCATGGAACTTAGCTTTCAAACGCATATGAGGAATGAATGTGCACCAGATTTTAGAGTAAGAAGTCATTTCGTGTTGTACAGAGTAATGAATTAACACCTGGGACAAACCCTCATAAGAGGCTGATAAGCATTTATGGAATTCAGCTATAGACTTTTATCTCTTACTGACAATTTTTTTTATACAAGTTGCAACATAATTTTTGATTCTAATTCAGAAACAAATTTTAAAGAGAAGATTCTTCACAGTGGAGGGTGAAGTGCTTCAGGGGTTTGGTAACTTAATGTGATTCTTCTGTGTAGAATTCTTTACTACCTGACTTGTGCAAGGTTGGTGATTTGAAGACAGAATAAATGGACTGATTAGACAATGCAAAATAAATTTGGGGAAGCTTTTAGTGGGTCACTTAGGTGCAGAGAAAATGCAGCAATTTTCATATTGGAGAGGAGTTTAAGTAGAGTGCATGAAAGAGCAGTGCAGTGTGACAATCCTGTTACAGTGACTTAGAGTCAGAGCTGATGTTGCAAACCTGTCTAATGTAACTGCAGAGGGATATGGTGCAGAGTTATACAAGAATTACTGTGAGAATTGAAATTAGTAATCTTTAAAGTATCTTCTTAGAATAGCTTTTTCTGATGTCTGGTATTTATTCCAACAGATTTCTTTTTTATTAAAAAGACCTAATCAAGGAACAGGAATTTTGTAGAGGAAAAAACCCGTAATGTTGTCAAAGAGACTTGACGTGTCTTTTTATACTGTTTTTTCTTGTGGTCAGTCTGTATGATTTTTGTGTTTTTAATTTTAAAAAGTCCTGGGCAAATATCACTGTAAAAAAGTAGCCAAAACCAGACAAACAACCAAGGGTGTACTGCTTTTTTTTTTTTTTTTAAAGTTTCATGGAGTCCAGTGTCTGATTTATACTTAGTAGCACTAGGAGGAATATGCCTAGGAAGGTATCAAAGTTCTTAAGTGAAGGCAAAAAGCGAGTTGAAAACTCAACAGGTGGCCTGGCTAGTAGGAGAGAAAAGCACTGACCACTTGGAGCATCTTTTTGAGTTTATTTAGTACAGAAAAGATTAATTGGAATAAAAGCATCAGCAGCTGAATAAACAGGATATTAAACAAGAATGGCAATGCCTTAGACTTTAAAATAAGTGAATTTCATATGGACACTGAAGTCAAGGGTTGTCAGTGGAATTTCTTGAGCAATAGTTTGTGCTTATACTCACAAGTATTAGCACAGCCCTCTAGTGTGTATACTTTTTTAATTCAAGCGTTTTCAGGTCATTTATGGAGAAAATGGAACTGAAAAAGGAATAAGATTCTCAATAGTAATAAAACATGCACATGCTCACACACAATTACTAGTTTCAAACACTTTCAGACTTTTAACCACCTTGCAAAAGATCTGAGAACTTAAAACAGGAGAAAATTCAGAATAACTGTGTCAATTGCTCTGCAGCTTCACTTGAAGTTGGTTTGAACAGCTGCTGATTCACTGTGTCAGTAACACTGTCCTCATATTGTTACATTTTCAAGCAACATTATATCTTCAGCAAAGTTCAAGTGATGTGGCTGTCAGAGGCCTGCCTTAAGATACTTGTTTTATTCCCTGTGTTCTTTTAGTACGAAATGCCTTGCTTTAGTATTAGTTACTACAAACCACATTCGATTAGTTTCCTTTGTGCTCTGGGTTGCAGAGCACTTTGTATTATGTATTCAGAGACTGGGAAAATGACAATAAAATTAAACAATGTTGTACTCACTTAAATTGATTTTGAGACTGGGTAAACTTGGCATAAGCTCCAAAAGTGGATTTATTCAGATGAAAATAATGTCCATCCTACTTCAGAGTGTAAAGGAATTCCTAGTGAAATAAACCAAAACAAGTCTGTCTTCTCTGAAAATGCATTCATTGGTCTTCTTGAGCACTCTGCCTATGAGCCAAATCTATAAGCTGATTTTGATAATTAACATTTTTACTTGCTGCATTTTTCTTCCAATGTAGATGCAAACTTCATATTTGTACTGCATAAAGAGCTTAAGTTACCCGTGGAAATTGTGATTGTTGGTCATTCTGACTGATATACATAAAGTTACTGTCAGACTGAGTTAAGGGATTTAATGAGTTTGTAGGATCATGAAAAAATATCCTTTTTATGCCTGATTAACAAATAAAATCAGGAAAACCCAAACAAAAAGCTCACATAAACATTAATGCCTGTATACATTGTGTCCCTTAGATCAATTAATAGGAACCTTTCATGCCAGCAGTGATGGTAGAAGGCATGCCCACGTTGTTCACAGAATTGTAAAAAAGCTCTTCGAGCACAAGGATGTGAAACGGCCTTGTGAAAACAGATGGAAATACTGTGCACCTCTACAGTGCAGTAATCCTGTGGGATGTACTCAAATCACAGCTCTCCATCAAGAAAGACCCTGTAATGAGTTTGCATAAACTTCTAATGTGTGTTGTTTTCAAAATTTGAAAAAGCATGGTGGTCAGGCTGTGTTACTTACCTGGTCTGCAGTTCAGTGTCTTGTAGTGAATATTTAATCTTGGTACAAGGTCTACCCAGAATCCATAGGATTTACCCGTAGTGGTAGAGGAGAAGGAGAGCAAGCTTTCTAAAATTTTGTAATGAAATTTATTATAAGATAATTATCTGTAAAATAATAATTTCAAAATAAAATAATTTTTAAAAATACCCAGTTGTGCTGCCTTTCTGTCACTTTTCAACTGTACACAGCAGCTGTTAGGTTGACAAAATGTTGCAGCCATGCCCTTACATTGCCCATGAGGTTAAATGGGGGAAGACAGTGGCTTAACAGTGTGTAGGCATGTTTTGGTTACACTAAATATTAACTGATATAATACTTTAGAGCAAACTTGGGAATACAGAGAGCTCTCACTCCAGCAGATATAATTGCAATGCTCTTGGTATGGGAACTGATGGTTCATACTTAATCCAGATACTGGAAATGGAATTCTCTAGTTGATGTTTATTGATTGATATTGAGTGCTTTGTCTTACAAATAATTAACTAGTTTAAGGATGATGGGCTATTTAGTAATTCAGTATTTCTTCAAACTTAATCCAGTTTATGCAAAGTTCATGCTCAAATGAGAATAAAGGTCAGATTGCTGGGTTTAGGACTATTTCAGGCCTATTGTTAGTGTGTTGTAACTTTTCAGTATGCCAAACACGACAAATTAAATACTTATACTTAATTGGATTTTTTTCTTCATAAAGGGACGTTTTTTTGTGAGTATTTGAATAATTATATTTTTTGCTTGCCTTAAATGACTACTTGATAATGTTCATCTTTACAAAGTAGTAGACCAGGAGAGAGGGTGCATTTTGGGAAACAGGATGGGAGGAATTACCGGTGCCTTATTGATTGGTCCAGTTATAGCTGAAGATATGAATCGAGATCATTGTACCTTCCCTGTTCTCTGGACCAACTGTTAGCACCCACTTGTGAAAATACTCTCCACAGCAAAGTGTCTCTTCTGTTATTTACCTTTATTTACAGCCTTTTACCTGATGCATCCATTTTTAGTTTGAGTGAAAGACAAGGAATTCCTTAATGAATGTAATCGTACAAATGTAGCAATGAGTCCCTTCTGCCTGCCTTTTCACAGAATAATAATTTGGTACATTTGATAGCATTGAGCTGTGCTTTATCCCATCTACTTTGCCAGCATGGCTCTTTGGTAGGGTCAGGGGTGGGTTTTCCAGAAAAGGCATTCAACAGGAGGTCAGGTGGCTGCTTTTGGAAAACTGATAGTTATGTCTGCCCGTAAGGCGTGGCAGCTCTGGAGCTGCTCCTTGCTGCTGCTGGTAGGAAGTGGCTGGTGTATGTTACTTGCCTGGCTGCAGTCAATGGGGTGATGGGTGGTGATTATGGTTTAGGGTTTTTATTGGTTTGGTTTGGGGTTTTTTTTGTTCTGCTGCTTTTCAGTGAGTGTTCTGGCTGATAAAGTTGGGGTTTTCTTCTATTTTAGCATTAGTTTTTATCTACTGGAGTGGTTGTCCTCTGTATATTTATGCTGATTGCTTCTGCTCAGCTCTTCTGGGAGCACTATGTGATACAATTTTTGATGTTTACTTTTGGAAAGTCCTTAATGTTCATAATGTTTGTTGCTGATACCTTTCTTCATCTTCAGATGTGGGCATATGCAACTGTTTTGTGACTGTAGAGTTTCAGGAACTGTCTCTTATGTTAACTTAGTTTTCTGGATTTATCTTCTTCAGTCAGAAGAGTTTGGAGGTTTATAGAATTTGTATCCTAAAATCAGGCTCCCAACAACCAAAACAGTGGTTGTAGGTTATTGTATTTATTATTGTGTTTATACTTACGTATGTCGTTGTATTTATGCATATAAGAATATTGTGTATTCTTATGAATGTTCTTAGGAGCCTCCACCAAAGACACTAGATTCTGTGTTCTTCCCTGTGATAATGGTTAGCAGGGACAGAGAAGGGGAGTATTTTTTCCAACAGCTGTATTTTTGTTGTTGCTATTAAGTCGGCTTGGTATTAGAAACAGTATTTTCAGCAGAGGACAGGCTCTGCCTGCAAAGTTCCAATATAAATAACTTTTTTTCTTCACACAGAAGTGCTGGGTTTTTGTCTTAATACCATAGCTATGAGTGTATAATCTCTGAGAAAGTCTTGATTGTGTGTGCTATCACAGGGAGTGGGAAGTGGCAGTTCTGCAGCTGGCTTCTTGCACTTCTCTCCCACACTGAAGTGAGTTCTCTGCCCTTTTTTGCTTCCTTTTTCTTAACATACTTATTGACATCTTGAAATCACCTAATCTTTTCTGTTCTTGGGCAAAACTTTAAAACCGAGAATCTGTGGCATGTAATGAAAATAACTGCACTGTGTATGAATTGTAGTGAATATTAGCACTCTGAAGTTACTTTTAAAAACAGTTTCTCATCTTCTAAAAAGTTGAGAACAAGATGGCAGTTAAAACTCCCTAATCAGGTAGTTATTAACAAAAAAATATGTTGTGACAGTTTTTTTGCTGGAGTAAAAGGGGAAAGATAAATTGGGGGGACATATGATGGAGAATGATTCTAGATAAGCTGCAGTGAAAAAATTGGAAGGGTTTGAAGCAATTACAGAATGGGAGGGAGTAGAGCTTGCATGCCTGGAATGCAAGTTGAGCTGAAATGCTGACCAAAGATAGTAGATACTGTCCGTAGTCCTTCTAGACGTTTGCTTTGGGGAAACCTTTGAAGGTTTGTTTTGTCTGACTTGTTTTCTTATAAAAGTGGTTTAGGATAGTGATTGTCTTTTCCTGTGTCCTTGTAAAGCCTTGACTGCGTTGGACAGCAGTGACTCGAGTGATGAAAAGCAGACTTGTGAGCTGCTTTAGCGTGGATTCTTACAGACTTTTCCTTTTGTTAGTGTTTTGAAGTAAGGCAGGTACATCACTACTGTTCCGTGCCATATTCCCCTAAATGCCGAGCCCTTGTTCCCAAACTTTGGAGGTGGTGAGACTTGCTGATGAAGTTCACTGTGATTCTTACTGCTGTACATACAGCTAAAAGAGCTGGTGGATGAGAAATGTTGTTTCTTCCCTGGCATGTGTGAGATTTGGAGAGAAAGAGGAACAGCTTGTCCAGAAAAGAATTGTTCTCCAGGTATCTCTCTCTACCACGATTGTAAGACTGCTGTTTTGCTTTTCAATGTTTTATCAGCAGTAATGAGCACTAGAAGGCATAATGTATTTTTGCACAAAGGAGAGTGCAAAAAATAGATGCTTGGGAGAAGCCATTCAGGTTCCTATAGAACTGAAATGTCACAGTATTTCTAAAAATACCATACAGGTACTGTCGTAATTCATTTTTAGAAATGTCTTTCAGACAGTAAAACAACTTCGGAATTTGCCTTCTATTTTTTAGTCCAGTGAAGCATTACCAGGGTTGAGCAGAGATGAATTGTCTAGCAAGGAGTTATGTCAAGAACAAACAAGCAGTTCTATTTCTGTGTCTGTATATCTTCATAGATATTTATCAATGTTTGTATATAGACAAACAATTAAAAGTTGGAATGTTGTATTATGGAACGTCATACAAAGTTCTAAATGAAGGCAGTATTTAGGATAATGTACTGACACTCAGTAAAACTGAAAAGAATCCAAGTTCTGTAGTCTCTTCAAAAGTTCAACTATGTCCATTAGGAAATTAGAGAGATGAGTTGATAGTTTTGCATAACAAGTGCTGCAACATTGCAGCAGGACCTTTCTTCATGTCATTTGGAGCATTAATGATGAGTTAGTTTTTGGGTTTTGGTTGGTTTGGGTTTTTTTCTTGTGGAGCCATTTTGAGAAAAGTAGCTTTGTTTGACTTCTGCAAGGTGATCGCTTTGATCTTTAGGATATTGGGTGCTGTTTTAGATAAAGTTCTATTTAATATATTTCTAGTAACTTGGCTTTAGGGCTTTCTAGTAAGCTGGTCCTGAAGCATGCAATAGGATACTATTTTCGAAGGATGTAAGTAAAAAGGAGGGAGGATTACTAGTGATCACCTGTGTTGTGGTTTCCATGATCTTTAAACAAAGTTTTCTTCCAACTTAGTGTTATTGATACTAGGACCTAGGGTGCTTTTGTCCAAAGTAATATCTCTGTGATTTCACTTTCATTCTGACAAACTGTTTTACCTTAACTTTCTTTCCATTTTTTAAAATAATTTTCTGGAATGCCATTTTCAGCAGGAAAGAGTGCTCTGGTTTTCACATGCTTTAGGCTGTCTTCTTTCTTCGTGTTTTCTGTCAGTGTAGATTCATTAGCATTTCTTCCTGTCGTTAAAGGAGATTTTTGCATTCAGAAATAAAAACCAAACCTGTATGATATTAAATCGGCAGCTATTTGAAAAAATGCTTAAAAGTGTTATGTTAAAGTTGCCAATACATTTCCCCAGGACAATCCTATTAGTGTAAAAAACCCACCTCAGTCCCTCCCCCTCCCCGCCCCCCAAAAATCCTGACCAGAAAAGATAAAAACCTCCACCCCAAAACCTCCTTGGCTTTTAAAGACTAAAGTATGAATCTGAGTAGTTTATGGCTGCCTATACCTCATAAAAAAATCAAGGATACACATATCACTGTGTTTCTCTAAATATTGTAAATTCCAAACAGTTTTCTGGTATGCCAAAATATCATCAAGGAAGAGCTTTGGTTACGATATTCTGAAGGCTTAATTTTGGAGTAGTTGACCTGTTCTGTGCTGTAACTTCGTTTGTTTTCTGTTTTATTTATTCTCAGAATTTTAGTTTTGTGAATCTGAGCATAAAGACAGGTTATTTCTTAAATCTGTAATAATACCTTATGTATTTCTGTACTTTTATCAGAGTTCTGCAGAGTCATTAATGGCTCTTGTTTTCTCTGAAGCTGAAGTTGATTAAGTAGGTATTGAGTAAGTTCTGAACCTTTTTATCAGAATTGCATTCATTTAGTGTGCTTCTGTATGTTGTCCTTGAACTTAAGGAAAAGTTAGTCTTGCTCGTTTTATCCATTTAAACCACAAGATTTCATATTCATACATATTCTCTCAACATTAAAGTGTTGGTTGTATTTTCTTCAGTGATCCAGTGGAAAACAAGCATGAGGTAACTGGAGCTAACCTTAAAAATCTAACTTGTATGCTTACAAAATTCCCAATAATAAGGGAACATAGTAGCTCTGGGGCCAGTCAGTAGGCAAATAGTCAACTGAATTTATGGGCCCAAAAGTAGTCCCAGAACCTCTGTTTATGTAAAACACCAAGCTTTTGGGACGTATTAGTCAATGTTATTGTGAATTTATGAAGCCTTTGTACAAGGTATTCAGGGGGTTTTTATTTTAGCTGTGAATGTCTAAGACAATGGCAAAGTTTCCTTTATCTTTGGTGGTCACTTTTGTTTGTTTTAAGAAGCTTTGTTATTACTGCAAATAACATAAGCTGTTTACTTGCTAGAAGAAAATATTTCTGTCTTGGGGTTATGTCCTTTTTAGGGTGGGAAACATACTGGTTTCTTTGCTTCAGTTAAAAAAACGTGTGTATATTCTGAAACAGAGTAATGATGTGAATGACTTGTGCCATTTATACTCTGATTTTATTCAATCTTAGCCCATGCAGATCCAGTTCTTTTGTGCTATCTTAGTAATCCAGTGTAAAGCATATGAAACAGGCTTAGAGTATGTGTCTTGTCTTCTGTTTCTTGAGCTACTTTTGCAAATTTTGTTGGGAAACCTGTTTTGGTTAGGAAAACTGACAAATCAAGTGTATATGGATTCTTTAGCTCCAACCAGATGTGATGCCTAAGGACAGCCAATGGGCCAGATATGCACAGGTGAGGATAACTGGTGTGGCATCCTGGAAATACCAAGTTTTTCCATTTGCCTCCATGTATTTGGAAGAACTAATTCAAATAGCAAAAGAATCAAAGAGTGAAAGCTTTTGCCTGATTGATAGCTAAGCAAAAGGAAGTGAACAAGTCCACAAGCATTTAGGTTCAAGGCTGAAAAGAGGGAGATTAATGAAGCCCTAATCTTGAAGTGAAGCCTGCATAGAACTGCTGTATCTTCTTGAATCTCACATGGAGACTCCATAGATGTTTATTAAACAGTTTAGAAAGTAGACCTCAAAGTACTGCATAACTTGAGTAGAGAATCCTTGGGGTAGATCGTGAAAACACCTGCTTCATAGCAAAATGCTTCATTATTTTCATGGAATAATTTTGTAGCAAAGGCAGTAACTTTACAAAGCACTTCGAAATTTTACTATAGGAAACACTCTTGTATGATGGTTTTATTAGTAATAAAGCTTGTGGACACTGTCCAGTTGAACACAGGGAGCATGAATAGGAGCTTACTAACGAGACATGGATTCTGTGTCAGAGCTGAGCTGTGGTTGTGGTGCTGGTGGTGTGTGACTGGTTCGATTGAGTGTTTGTGATGGTAACTGGTGGTCACAAACTACATTTCAGAGAGGGATGTGGAAGCATTTGCTCTAGTTTGCTTGCCAGGTCTGGTAGTATAACCTGAGGTGTAAGACGTGTGTTGTTCCTATTCAAAAAACACTAATGCAAAAATCAGGCATGAAGGTGTAAAACAAAACACAGTTGGCTTAATTAGGTTGCATTGCTACACCTTATCTAAGATAGGAAATAGTTTTTACCTGTTGATGTAGGTGATGGACAATGCTGGAAACTTACAGTGTCACCAAACCAAAAGTGAACACTGAGCAGCTTGCTGAGGAATGGATTTTTACATTTTCCATGGCTGTTAAGGTGATAGTGTTGACAGCATATTATAACTTTTCTTCTTCATCAAAACCATTCCTCTGTCAACAAAAAGCAGGCTCTTGCAAAATGAAGGGAAATCTTTATGTTACTGGGTAAGTATATGTGACTGCCCAAAGTGCTCTTTCATAGGTTGTAAAGATTATAGTTTGTATAGCGACCCAATTAGGATGCATTTTGTAGTTTCACTTCAAATCTGGTAAGCAGTGGCTAAATTCTATTGTATGAAATACGTGTATATTGTATTTGGAAAAAGCTTTCGCTGTAAGAATGGCAGTGCTGAAATTTGTCTTTTTAGGTGATTGTTTTGGAATTTATATTATGGGGGGATTGTTTTATATGGTTATTTTCTTCATCCTGGAACATTCATTGTAGTCACAGCTTAGTCCTCTGATAAGGAAGAAGGCTGTTTGTTTGGGAGTTAGCAGTGCTGTGTACAGAGAGTAATACTCCAGAGGGTCTCCTCTGTCCTCTGCTGGAAGGTACTGTCATAGGGTTATCAGAATAAAATCTGTGCCACACCAATTCAGAGTTCAGCATGAGCCTACCTTCATTTTAAGTGTAAGCCCCTTATGAGATGTCTCTTAGTACCTGATGAGCAAAGCTTTATGAATACTTAGGAAAAGTGTGCATGGAATCTCTAGGAAATTTTTGTTAGATTTTACATTTTCACGGGCACAGAAAATACACTTCCTCTGAGGCTTGGAACAGGAGATTCCCTTTCCTGCCATGGTCAGGAAATGTCAGAAACGCTGTCTAGACAGACAACAGCAGGCATTAGAGCTCGTGATCCCAGCATAGCTACCCTTTCAACTGGAACAAACTTGGGAGGAACTGAATTTGGACTGAGGATCCTGTTATGTAGGGGGTACTTACGTGATAATACCAGTTCACTGTTTTGTCCCATTGCTGTTATAAATGTTTATGTAATTCACTTTCTGTTCTCTACTGCTTTCTTTCAAACTGTCATTATAACAAGAACGGGAGTTTTGGGTTTTGGTTTTTTTTTCCAAAAGATTCATTTACCACTAATTTTGAACTGTAGGATTTTAGGCTCAACCCTTTTTAAAATCTGCATTACAGTTTTACGTCAAAAAAGTGTTTCAAGTTTTGTCATTTTTAAGACTTTAGAAACAGAGAGGAAGACTTGGAAATGACTGTGTACACTATTTTGCCTTACAACGTAGAAAACTCAGAGATATTCAGAATAAGTCTATTAAGAAATAGGTTTTGCTCCAGCACTGGCTTTAATGCCGTAATCCGTGATGTGCCAAGGGTTCAGCGGCTGCTCTCGGCGCAGCCTGCGGCTTGGAGATGCTGTGTTGGGCTGGGTGTTCTTAGCGCCTGCAGGCGAAAACCCTGAACTGCAGCGCTGCGCTCCCCTTAAAGTATCCTTTAGTAGCAACTGTTCCGTCTCCTCAGTGTGGGGTTGGTGGGTTGGGGTTTTTAAACGGGAGCTGCCATGCTGTTGTGTTTCCATCAGCGGAAACTGAATTGAGGCGAGTGCAGCGCTAGGGAATACTGATAGGTGAGTGCACCGGACTGGAGACGGTCTGGAGGGAGGCGTCTGCAGAGTGTCGCCAGAGAAAACTGCTGAGCAGTTCTCCGCCTTTGGTTTGTACAGAGGTTGCAGGAAGGACTGTTGGCTTTGAAACAGTGTTAAAGCTGGAAAGAAAATGGCTACCAGAAATCATTGTTGCTACAGTAACAACATGGCGTGATTATTAATATGCTGATTTAACTACTGTTAAAAATGTGTGAGATACTGCCTTGAAGTAAAAGTGTCCTTAAAGGGAACAGATGTTTTAATCTATTTAGATATTAATGGATATGATCAGGCGTTCTTGTTTTAGAACGCCAGTCTGTTTAGTGGAGAAAGTAATTTCTATTCAATATTTTTTAAAACCTCATTACTGCCTTTTCTACACTAAAAAATTGCTTAATGGTTTTAAATTTTAATAATAAACATAATGTCCTTATAAAACAACTTGCAGGGAAAAAAAACCCAAAACAGTACAGAGATACTATTTCACAAAATATGTTGTATCTGGTAACACAGTTCTGGCTTTCTGTAGTTAAGGTCTGAGTGTTTTTTCTGCCTGGAGCAAAGCTTTTTTTTTAAAAGACTTCTTTATATATTGAGTTTGAAATAAATATGTCCAAACTAAATCCTGTTTGAAGATTTATAAATAAGGATCAAGCTATATAAATAAGGATCAGATTATTAGAGTGGAATCTACTTTGGAAACTGTGTTGTATTTTATTTCATAAGGATGTAACTGTATGCATTGTGTAGTAAACTCCTTGTAGGTTTTCAATTAATAGATTGTGGTTACATTGAGGAATTTCAGAGCTATTTTATGCAGTACATCAGGAAAGGGATATGTCAAGTTCAGTGAATGTGTGAGGAATAATTTTGATGCATTTGTCTCTATCAGGATTCCACAGGTGGCAGATTGATGACAGGTATGGACTGACAGTACACTGTGTCTGCTCTTCATCAAAGTCCCATATGTGTGCTGTGTTTTATACCTAGAGAAGATCCCATTTTTCTGTACTTTTTTTATCTTTTTGGGTTTTGGTGAAGTTCTGTGTCAGACTTCCTTTTGACTGAAAAGGCACTGGATTCATTCAGTAGAGGTGGGGCAGATAAACTATTTACAGGGATGTGTGCCAAATACACATAAGATAAAACTTTGAAGTTGTAGAAGAATGACTAGTATGTGAAGACAGATGTTTGAACTGTAGAATGGTGTTGCTTAGTGGTGCACAAAAGGGGATGCACTAATTTGATGGACACAGCCTTAGCTTAAACTTTTTTTACACTTATGCTTAACTTGGCCTGCTTCATGTTTTTAATAAAACTCTTTAGTTCTGGAGAAAGGAGAGGACAACACTACAAATGTCTAATATCACAGTTTGGTATTTTAAAAACAAGCCTTGAAATATAAGAGCCTGTTTGCTTAAAATGAGCTGCCTCAGATGTTTCTAAAAGCTTGTTTTGTTTTTTTTTTTTAAGACACAAAATGCATGTTTTTTAATTAAGGCTGTTGGTTCCTTAGAAAGCACTTCAGTTATCAAGCTTTCCTGGTTTGCGTTTTCAGTTACTTTTCAGCTGAGAAATTGGAGGTGCCAACTTGGACTAAAAATTTTTAAGGAATCATAATCAAATTTTTTACGAGGTAGGGATGATTTCATGTAACTGTTTTCTGGAATGCTTTTATACAGTGCTTATAGAGTATGACACTGTATTTTCAGGTGCTCTGTGTAAAGCGTACATGATGATATTGTGAAGGAATATATATCTACATAAATGCAGACTGGGCACAGGGTGATTGTATAACTGGAAGGGTAGAGGCAGTTCCTGTACAGGCAATGTATTGATGAGATTTTGCTGACAGCATAATGGATGGAGAAGTGTTCAGAGCCAAGGATGATGCCAAGGATGTGTACAGTGCCATTAGTAGTTTGGAGTGGAATGGAGAGATTATGTTGTTCTGTGCTTGAAGCTTTCCCTGTTTGCGAGCTAGTTCATGTGGTCAAGATGAATAGGCTGAAGGGTGACTGAAAATGTTTGGATGTTTATTATGTGAGTGGTAGGTTGATCTGTAGTTTAAACGGGTAGGGAAATTGTAAAGAAGGTGAATTATTTCTCTGTAGCTTATTGCTTATGGTAAATCTCATTGTGAAGAACGCCATTCAATTTAGTTGGGTATTGATGGACTGTAAACTTTTCAATGTCAATGATACTTACAAAGTTGAACCCATCTTAGCTGAGGAGGGAAACTGCATTGATAAGTAGCTTTCAGAAACAACATGTTAGTATTTTCTCTTAAGGTCTTGAAATTCTAAATGTTTTCAGGACTCCCATCTTCAAACTGATGCTTCAGTTAAGTGCTTTTATGATGCTTTCATTTGTGTGTTGATTGTTACATATTTGCTAACTGGATAATGTATGCTCAAAGTAAATAGCTCTCAAATTGTTTGTTTCCCCTTGCTTCTCTGTAGACGTCTTTGCATCTTTATTGTGTGCCTGCTGTGTACATCTTTGAATGTTTGTGTCTGATCTGTTTAGTGACAGAGAGGAAAAATAACCTTTTCAACCAATATGTTTCGTTAGTCCAAACTCCTGCCTGCCTAGAATACTTTTCGCTGTGATGACTTTTCAATTTTTTCATTTATGGTATGCACATTTTTTAAATAATAATTAAATCTCTTGTTTGACCTAATTGATGTTACAAACAGAGGTTCTTTTTGCCATTCAAGCTACTCTCTCAGGCTACTTTTTTCCCTACTGTGATACTCCTATTAATGTTGCATTCAACTACTTGTAATCTTGTTTGGACTGAAACAGCTTCTCAGTCTGAGGTATGATCAGTTGTGTTCATTTCCTATGCTGTCACACGTTTCCTTGAAGTGCTTCACTGTCCCATACGGAGTGATGTCAAAAAGCAAAACTTTCTGTGAGTAGAAAAATGAGAGATTTCAACATTTCCACGTGAAAGCCCTACCACAGCTTTGGGAACTGTGCGTGTGGCTTTTACTGTGATGAACAGACAAAGGAAGAACTGTAACTTCTTTGAACTATTTTTCAGATAACTCAAATCTAGCAGGAGATTCAAAATGCAAGAGGCAGTCTTCTCTCTTGCAGTCCCTTGCTTGCTTTTGTTCACTCACTGCAAATTCTTTGAAGTCAGAAGCATCTCCAAGTAAAAAGACTTAAATTTTGTCTCTTCATGTTATAAAGTGTTAAGCTTTTGCCTAATTTGACTTCTGGGTAATTCAGGCTTCAGTATAGTACCTGCTCTTAAGTATTGCTCATTAACTATTTTAAGGAGAGTGATTATTATTTGTTCTTTACAAATTTAATTTTGGTAAATGGGATTGTGGCATATATAATTCAGTTGGTTAAACTACACTTGGAATAGCATAGATTGAGAGGTTGTACAAATTCTCGAAGGGAATTAATTTTGTGGTTTTAGAAAACCTCATGTTTAAATTCAAATGATTATTTAATCTACACTGAATGTTAGTTCTAGATATTTGTGGGTACTGAATGTAGATTAAGTTGTTTTTATACTTTTAAAATAGAAATCAAAGACAATCAAAGCTCCTTCTGCAAATAGAAAGCAGGAAATTACATTTTGTACAGACAAGGTCATTGCTGACTACTTGTTTGGAAAATGGCGGTATAGTCTTGTATTTAACGAACTTTTCAGCTGTATTAACTGATGTAGGAGACCCTCATCAGCTAAGTTTTTGCCTTTTCAGTCGTCTTCTGAAATGACTTTATCCCTGATACTGTATGTACGCTTTTGGCAGGAACTTCTGGGTTTCTTGTAATAGCCTTTTCTTAGAGTAATCTCTGCTTTCTGCTGGCTGTTTTTTCCTGCACTAATATTTAGGATTGTTAGATTTTTGTACGATTATAGATGTTTTCCAGAGCTGCATCAGAAACTAGAATGAAATTTATTCCACGCCCCACACTCTGCTTTTGAATTTAATGCTGGGATGGTCATATCCTAATAAATGTAGCTGCGCTCTCAACTAACTGATCCATTTTTCTAAGCCGTGAAGTCAAGACTACAGTTGCAAGCCTTTTGCTATGTTATGTCAAGCTGGTGGATTTGACTGTTTAGCCACAGTTTATATCAGCAAAAGTAGTTTTTATAGTGCAATTACTCTGGTCTTTGTTTCTTCTTCTTTCTTCCTTCCCACACGGGCATAATTGGCTGTAGAGGCAAAAGCTGGTTTTGTGTTAAACAGCACACAGCAAAACAAAAACCATTGAACAAAACACCTGAAAAATTTCCATATGAGTTACGCTCCTGGCTGCAGCCTTTCCGGGAGAAGGTGGTAGTTAAAGGTGGTTTTGTCTTTTCCCAGATAGATGTAGAAATGTCAGTTTTAACACAGATCTGTTATTAAATAAGGACTGCATAGTAAATAAATGGATTAAAACTCCTGTCAGGATTGCAGCAAATTTTACTTAGTCGTTGTACACCTTTGCCTTTCAGTGTTTCTTGAACTTTTTCCTCAGAGAGGGAGGGGTGTGTTGTTGGGAGATACTTTATTATAGCAAGAGTTTTCAGTCCATCTTTCTTTTTAGTATCACTGGGGGTGCACTTGGGATCGCTCTCATCTCCACCATGTCAGTTTTTACCACTTCCTGTTCACTGCCCTTATCAGAACAGACAGCTGCTTATCACTAATCAGAAGCCTGACCATTTTACAGCAGTCCTTTTTCTCTGCTGTGGTCCCCCTTCTCTCTCTTTGAATATCAAGGCCTCCAGGCGAATGCTCCGTAACTACATTTCTTACTCAGTTCTGCATCCCTTTTGGTGCCATCTTTTATTACCTGGTACGGGAGAGTGAATTTCATTCTCACTTCCTCTCCTGATAATGTGAATTAAGTCAGGCAAATTGGAGCAAAAACATTTATGATGTTGAAATCTTTGCCTTTCCCTAAGGAAATTTTTGGAGAACTACCTATCTCGAATCTGCTGGTGAAGAATTTCAGGCGCTCAGTTATTTCAAATGTCATCACCCTTGAAATGAATAGTAGGTGTTAGAGTTTGATTGTACTGGAGTGAGAGGAATCTTACTTGACAGCAGAAAGACCTTTGAGAGGAGAGGTGAGTACTGGTTAAGCACTATAGGTGGGTGGCTTTAAACAGTCTCAATGCTGTCAGTAGTTCGGGCTAAAATCTGACAATCCACAATCTTGTGGATTGTGTTGCCTTCATCAAGATGTTTGCCTGACACTGCAAGTACCATCTCCTGTTGGGTGGAGCTTTGTACAACAGAGGGTTTGAAATCCCAAAAAGGGGGGGAGTTAATTCTGCAGGGCCTTCTGCAGGGCTGCAGTGACCAGCCCTTTGGTCCTTCAGCAGTTTACTTGTTGGTGACCTTTGTGAAACTTGTGACCTCTCCTTCAGCTGGACAATATCCAAATTATGATGGACCATCCTCTCTTTTTCCTTCTTTTTCCCTCTGTGCCAGATGTAGAATAACTTCAGATTTATCCCCAGAGCAGTTTGTGAGCTCCCTGTGATCCAAAGAATACTGAAATGCAAGAGTACTTGCATTTAAGTTTTCTGCAAAGCGGACATTCAATGAGTACAAGAGTGCATGCCCTCCAGATAGATGGTGTAGGGTAAGACTTCCCATTTCATGTCAACAAAGTCAAATGATTGGTCCGAGTAAAGTGTTCCTATGGAAAAGCTGTTAGAGAGAGTAGTGGGTGGTATGACTCCGTACTGCGGTATCACCCTGGTGATCTGCACTTGTCTGGCCTCAATCCTTTGGTGGAAAGATTCTGTCTGCACTTGAGTCACAAGCCATGAGATCTATGTTGAGAACAGTTATTGCTAATGTTGAGTTAATTGCAGTGTTTAGGAGATGAGGGTGTTGAGGCCATTTTGCACGGGGGCAGAGTCATTGTAGTTCCTAATGAGAGAAGTGTTAGACTGTGGTTGTCACTACCTAGCCAAAGTGCACAGCATTACTGAGATGTCTCGTTTAGTGCTCATTGTAAAGTTTGACCATGCAAAGCCGTGACCACTGACCTTCTTTCTCATTTTTTGAAAGGTGTTCTGGCTCTTCATATACGGAGGCTGTTATTTTTGTGGGCATGTAACTGTAGCTTTACATTTACTTTCTGTAACATACAGTAGAGCTCCACTGCTGTTTGAAAGTAACACTTCTGCTTCTCTAGATGAAGGAACATTACTTTAAAACCTGACTAAAGAATTATATCTTTATTTCTGTAATAAATCTTATTTGAGAAATGAGTATATATATTGGATAACATTCATGCATAAAGCTACAGTTTAACATGATACTTGGGACACGATCCTGGGGCTAAGGAAAGGAGCTTAAATACTTATCTTCTGTTGCTTTATATTATCCAGTCAGACTTTTTTGAAAAGTCTGTCTTCCCTTACTATCTATCTTTTTAATTTAGGCAAGTGGCTTTGAGACAGTTGCAGGTTGGTTGGGGAACTGCAAATCAAAAAGCTGTGTGTGTATAAAATGAGGTAAAGAATCGTCGCCAATGTGTGAGGATAGTTATCTCATTCAGAGTCAGTTTGAATGATGCCTAAACACTTAGTCTAGATAAGAATAACCTACCCTTTCTGTAAAGCTCTATGCTAGTATTTGTGTCTTCATTAGTAGACACAGTTCTGTAGAGGTACCGTACCCATGTTTTCGTGAAGCTTCAGTGGCTTTTGGAGTCTTTTCCAAATTTCCAAGTAGGAAGTGAAAAATGTCCTAGTATAATTAGTTCTAAAGATACATGAGCAAAACAAGTTCATCTGACATTGATCAGCTTTCATGAAGACAAATAAATTACAATTTTAAATGGGCCAGCTAGCCCATTTAAATAATAAACACAACTTTGCCCTAGAAACGGTGAGGAATTAGAAAGGCCCAGGCTTAAAGTCCTCCAACACTTAATCTCAGGTATGTTGGTCATTTTTGCTAAAAAGATTTTTAAAAAGCCTTCATTCATTCTGTGCATCATTCCTCATTCAGGGAACCTAAGGATAGCTGAGTTTGAAGGCACAAGCAGCAAATGCAGAGATTTTCTTGCCATGTAACTTCTTTTCCCCCATTCTGCCCACTTAGTTTAATAGCGTGTGTATATTTGATACAGCTTCTTTGTAGATTTTTTAATTAAAATGACAATAGCTATGTTATTTAGAAATTACACGTGTTTGAGAGAAGAGCACTGGAATGTTGATATTTTATCCTGAGGAGAAAAAGATAGAATACTTTTATGGCTGTGGATTTCTTACCTCTCTGCTTTGCTTGTCTTATCTGATAATCTAGGACACAAGCAGGAAACAATGACTGCTGTACAATAAGTTCTTGTTTTATTTTGCAGGTTTGTTTTAATGTGGAAGTGGATCTTACAGCATAATGTAAATCAAACAAGCAGAGGTGAGTAGGAGTTTTCTATTGGTGGGTTCTTTTTCCCAAAAAATGGCATTGGCATATACTGCTAAACATGCAGAAAAGTGGTCAGTGAAAATTCTCTCGAAATTTTTATCTTGATTACTGTATGCAGTGTATGTGCTGTAGTGGTGCAGTGTTACTTCTGTGAAACCAAAAGAGGAACAAAAGATATTGCCCCATTATTTAATAGTATGATGATAATTATTTTCTTCCTCCATAAATTATTATAGTCAAAAAGCTATCAAGATGTTCTGCTAGCTCTTGAGAGCCACAATTATGAGTGCTTTAAATTAATTTTGTTCTCCACATAATATTCACCTGGTTTCAGAGAACTGAAAGTGTACTTTGCACTGTAAAAGCAGTATGTTAAACTTGCACTTACCGTATTAATAAATAACTTTGGGAAATTTGACCAACTATCAGAATAGCATTTCAAGTTTTAAATAATGAAATTCTATTGGAATTTTCCCTCCTTTTCTGTCCTTAGGAACCCATTTGCAAGCTATTTGAAAGACAAAGTATATGGAGATTTACTGCTGGCAGAACTTAAGTGTCCATTTGCAATTGCAAAGTGTCCATCTAGGAAGAATTTTCTGTAACTGGCATTTTCCTCCTTTCCCCCACCCCCTTCCTCTGTTATTTTGAGAAAAAGAATTTGGATAAGCCTAGGTTTTTACTCTTCCATTTACTTTCTACTCCAGGAATAATTTTAATTACAAAATGAGTATCTTCTCCATATAATTATGTGAAACATGTAATAAAGAGTTTTAATTTGTTTTAACTTGAGTCTTTCAAGAGAATTTTTAGGTAAGGCCCCACAGTTCAGTAAATTCTCTGCTATGGAGACATGGCATGATGGAGTCTGGTGCAGAGGCTTCTGTAACAAAACTAAGCTGTCTCCTCGAGTTTCCTGCTCGCTGTTTGCCTAATGTGCCATCTCAGAACGCAGCTGCTTGCAGTGACTTGCTATTTTGAAGAAATGAGAGGGAGATCCCATTTGCTTAAATGGGTTTGTTCCTCAATTCCAAACTCCAATTAATATGTAGACTTAATATTGCCTTGAAATTGAGGTATGTGCATTTTAAAATAGACATGAACTGCTTTGTTTGTATCTTCTGTTCCACTAAGGCTTCTTCAGAGCTATTGCTGTCAACTTTAAAATACTGATTATAGAAGAGTGCTTTGTGGGGAATTTAAAATAACTCTTCTGTTGAGTGTTGATCTTTTGTATAATGTATAACTGATTCAGGACTTTGATTATGAATTGTCTTCTGAATTGTCTTCTGAACTATGAACAATTAAAAATAAGCTCTACTACTGTGTTATGCATATACTTACATGTAGAGGATGTTTACTGCCTTAGCCTGACTTTGCTGGTTTCTGGAATGTGCTGCTTTGAGAAAAAATTAATGTAACTGCAAAAGGAAATACTTCATCTAAGAATGAGTGTAAAACAAGAATTGTGGTTAGGAAAGGGACTTGAATTGACAGTAAAATTCAAGCTGTTCTTCTGCCTGCTAATTCTTTCAGTACTTAATGCTTGCTGTTTATGTTCTGTTTCTTTTTAATTTATATATTATCTAATTACTGGTTTAAATACAGAAAATTAGTTGAAAAGTGTAATTTCTAAATAACTGAGTGTGTTTTTTAAGCATGAAGTCCTCTGAATGAAACTCTGAAGACCCTTCCTCTTAATGGTGGTTATCTGTGTTTAGTAGGAAAAAGCTGGTCTCCGAGGAAAAAGCCTGTAGTATTGCATTCACAGTGAGAGGACAGAAAAAATGGAAACAGTGTAATGACGTTTGATCAGCATTGTTACTGCTTGGAGGAGATCTTGAGGTTCCCAGAGTTCAGTAAAA
The DNA here is from genome assembly GCA_013397915.1 of Daphoenositta chrysoptera. Classification (NCBI taxonomy): domain Eukaryota; kingdom Metazoa; phylum Chordata; class Aves; order Passeriformes; genus Daphoenositta; species Daphoenositta chrysoptera. The sequence continues at coordinate 2,100,651 of VZRO01008588.1, forward strand.
ATGACAACTGAATACTCAGTAAATCAATTAAATTATTGTGCTTTATTAGGGAACAAAACAAAAGCCAGATCCAATTCTGCAAATTTGTGGTGTACCATACTTGCACTGCATTGCAATGTGTGTTGCTTCTGGAGTACTGGTCTAGTCCTGTGACTGAAAAACAACATAGCAGAGCTGAAGAAGGTTCAGAGGGGTGCAGCAGGGATGACTGAAAGAGTTCATTTTCAAGAACAACCTGTATTTCCCAACTGCCTCTGTCTTCAGTCTCCACTCAGGAGTGTAGTGGCTGCAGCATCTTAAAGACTTCTGAACAATAAATTTCACTCCCACAGTTCAGTGCAGAGTTGCCTTTTTGTGTAAGCTTATGCCTTTTAAAGCAATAGCTGAAAATGGGATTTAATTATTTGCTCAAGCATTTTTCTTGTACACTTGACCAGAATGCATTTCCTGATGACTCTGTTAGTGTGCTTTCCATGTAGGGTTTGTTCGTGAGGTTTTTTTGTAAAGGGTTTGGGGTTTTGTTCTTGTCATTTCAGATCATTCACTTTCCTAAGGCAAATACAAAAGATACCAAATCCTGACTTTTGGAAATAAATCAAGAAGTCCGTTACTAGTTACAAACACACAGGTATAAGATACTGTTACAAACAGTGAATGTACTTTATTGGGGTAACTGTAACACTTGTTCTTAAATTTTCTGATTTACAGACTGTGTCTTCTGAACTCCAGAGGAGAATGTCTTGTTTTAAATACAGGGGAAAGTTAGGAAAAAATAAGCTTGTCTCAATGTGTTAAAAGTGCAATGGGCCACACTTCTGTGTAGCAGGATAGGTTGCAGAAGGTAGATGGTTGTGCTGAATTTCCCTGTAATAATGTATACAGTGAAGTGAGGTCATATTTTAAGCATTTTAGATACCAGACAAAACTAAACTTGCTTCCAGAAACTGCCTTGAATGTATTTAGTATTGTTTTACCTAAAAGGAGAAGGATGTAATTAGTGAATAGTAGTACCATGAATACTGAAGAAGGATATGTTATATACAGTATTCTGCACAGGATAAATTTTAGTATGTGGGATTTTTCTGTCTTTGGCTCAGACTGTATCTCATATAATTTTTATAATGTTCATATTATCCTGGTAACATGAAGATGAGTTTTCTGCCATTAAATCACTTCTGGTGATGACTTTGTTTAAACTAAAAAAAAAGAAAGAAACAAAACCGAAGTATTGGTGGCCTGACCTGAGCTTTTCTTCTCGCTTACATTTTTCTGGTCATATACAGTATTATATAGGTTTGGGTCTTTTAAAAGCTGTGATAATTTATTTTCATCAGCAAGCATGATAACTTTCTCCAAGGCAGCAGAATTTTTTGGTCTTAATCTGAAAAGGTACAAAGATGGCTTTTTTTGCATTACCTGGTACTGCTACTTAGAATCCTATTGGCTTTTTAATCCTTGATCACTGAAAGAACGTAGAGGATGAGAGCCAGTTTGCTGATAAGGATGAGTGAACATCCCTAATGTAGTTCATTACTCTAAGGTTCTAAATTAAATTAGTAAAAGCACAGCGTTTGTTTCAGCTAGTGTTTTTGTAATTGGAAAAGGTACCATGCTTTAGAAGTTAAGAAATCTCTCTACATTAGCAGGAGATACAGTCTTAAAATTTGTGATAACATTTGTACAGCAAGTGGTTATCAGACAAAAAAGCCAAAATCATGAGAAACTGCTAGATGTGTTTCAGGTCATGCTGGATAAAAAGAATGACAACTTTTATTCAATATAACAGGGCATAAGGTCAGAATTGTTCTGAAGTTGAAAGATGTGTTGTGTTAATTGGCTTAAACTGTTCTTAATATCATCTTTAAGAAAGTCGCACTGTAAGTCCATTATGCAGCATCGTGTTGTTGTCATTCAAGTTTTCATCTGTGATGTTGGATTGACACTTCACAACCAGTTCATGCAGTTAACTAACAACATCGTTAAATTAACTTGTGAAATATTCCTGTAAAAATAGTCAAATATACCTCCCAGTCTGATTGTGATCTTTACATACTAATGAAAGTAGATTGAGTGGGTAGCTTATCCAGGTAACAAACTGGATGTTTATACCTGAAGAGGTCTCTTATGTCAGTTACTGAACTCACTTTTTCCTGAAGTTTGGGATTATGGTGAAAATAAGATGTCTCTGGTGATATAATTGTAATCATTGGGGATTTGCATAAAATTACGTAAAACACCTAATTATTAATTGTTTTATTGATATATATTGCATTTGCATTGTAAGAAAAGGATTCTTTACTCAACTGCTTACAAGCTGTATCTGAACAAAGGGACTGAATTGTTGGGAAACCATTGTTTTACATTGAAGATCAGTTTCAGATTTGGATATCTGAGTTCCGCTTTGATTAATTTTTAAATGTCTTGTGTTAGCAGAGCATGGCTCATATTTGGCAGCTGCAGGAACATTTTTCAGTTCTGTATGCTCTACACGTGGGGAATAATTGGATTTGCATGCCGATTTTTACCACCACTTGGTGGCAGTACCTGGCTTCAAAAGGACTTGTCTGTGAGCAGATAAGGTGGCTGATCCTGAAAAACTATAGGTTAAGGGGGAGTAATTAGTTTTTAAATTTCTGAAAGTTAGTTATGTGTTTTAGAAATGAAAATACTTTTTATTTAACCTACTGGAAGGATTTGCATTTGTATGTCTCTATGGAAAATCTAGCTATCATGTCTAATATGTAATTTAAGAGTATAGCTTGTGTTAATAGTATTCTCAGAAGATCTATTTAATGTTCCCCAGTTGAATTATTTTAGCATTTACTTCTAGCATTTTGCTTCGATTGAGTAGTTTAGTTCAAGTAATTTTAGAACATAAAATTTGCTTTGTGGTAGTATTCTTTATAGTGCTCCATTCTGCAGTTAAATGGAGGACTGTCAAAGCTTCTTTTTTTGCCTTATGAAATGTTCTCCACTTTTTTATCTTTTTACTTGTTCATATAGATTTTAGAGAAAGATGCCCCAGTGGATTTTTCTGTCAACAAAGCTAGTAAAAGTTTGTGCCCTTACTCATAGTTGTCACCTCTCGACTGTGCCGACTCAGCAGTGTTTGGGTCCCAGCCTTTTAAACTGGATAATGAAATGGTTGATAAAGTGTGCAAGAAGGAACTTGGGGGAGTGGAAGAAGGCAGCAATTATTTAAACTGGCTTTGCTGCAAAGGAAAGTATAATTCCAATGAATAGCACAGTAATTTGACAGTATGTGATGCCATGTTGAAAATACTTCCTCTTCTCTGCAAGCTAAAATCTTCCGCAATGGTCAGCAGGTTCTTTAATTTCAGTAAATTAAAATTATTTATTATGCCCCATGTAAGGACTGTAGTGGTGAACTTAAAGTCTGGAAGAGTGCAGATACTTTCCTAAACATGGTCTCCTTGTGAAATTCTCACTTACTGTGGCTGGAGATGAACATTGCTGGTAGCAGTGGGTTCTGTAAGAAGGAAATACTTCCAACTGTATTGCCTGAAGAGCCAACACTGAGAAGCCTCTTTGAGGTGTGACACATCAGGAAGGTATTTAGGTATATTGTGGTGAAGAAGAGGGATTCATCCTGGGTAAAATTTAAAATTGAAGAAATACAACTAGAAAATGAGGTGGGACTTGGGAAATGCAGGTTTATAAATTTCGGTGAGTTAATACTACTCTACTTAGTAATAATATTATTTCATTTAGTGAGAGAACTCTGGAAAACAGGATCACTGGAAGAAAGGTAGAAGAGAGAGGAGCATCAAATTATAGTTTTGCTGTCAATTTATTCTGCGTAACTTGGGATAGAGAGAACGCACTTTTACCATATGCCTCATAATTTTTGTGTAATTTCCTTCAGCTTTCAGAATGAAAAATTCAAAGTTGGTAGTTGTAAACCTTTTTAAATTAAAATACTTTACTGCCTGTACTGATGATACTTTGAAATTGAAAAATTGTGGATAGTCTGAGCACATGGAGCATGCTAAAGAGGCCTAAAGTAAGCAAGAGTTGGGATACTGTGTGGCAAAGTGTACTGAAACAGAATCACAGAACGGTTGAGTTTGGGAGGAACCTGTAGCGATCTCGTCCAGCCCCACTGTCCGTTCTGGTGAGGTCCAGTGGCATCACAGCCTGTGGGTGCATCAGTCTTGTGTGACCAGCAGCCTTGCCAAGGGTGCCTTCTCCCCCATTAATGAAGATGTTGAACAGTGTGGGACCTGGGACTGGCCCCAGGGTACAGCTTTAGTTCCTGGCCATGCACACTTTGTACCACTGTTCAGAACCATTAATTTTTTGGCAGTGGGATAAAGATGTCTCACAGCAAGGATAGGAGCAGGACTTTTGTTTGTAGACTGTAATGAAGAAAAGCTTTCTGGTTTTAATAATGCTGCTGGTTAATAAAATTACTTATTGTGTTGTGTGTAGATAAAAGCTATTTTTTGTACCATACTTAAGGATTAGGAATACATTTCACTGAAAAACACAGGTAATGGTGCTGAAATATATTAACTGTATTTTCTCAAACATTTAGTTTCTTTAGAGAGAAAGTGTGTGGGCATGTGAGATGGCATCAAGGAAGAGAATTTATGCATGTAAAACTAAGGGAACAGTTTAGAAGAGAAATAGTGGGTATTTTCACAGAGCATTAATTCTGTCTTTTTAATACTTCTGTGTCTTTATTGGAATACTGCTAGTCATTACTGTGTATGTCTGCATTTAGGACAATTCAATATTTGATTTTAGTTCCCATCTTTAGTACAGCTAATGGCAGTGCAATTCAAACTAGATTGCACTACTAAAAATCCAAACTAGAAAGCTTCAGGAATATGAAGACTTAAGTACCTGACTGTCCTCTGTGAACAGGGCTGTGGAATTCTGGGCAGGAGTTACAAAGCCTGTGGAGTTGCCAGACAATGTGTGACTGTTCTTAGGTTGCCAGGTTCAACATCTTGGTTTTTTGTTCTGGCTCGTCATCTTTTAGAAATACCTAGTTCATTTTGAGAAGTGTCTGCCAGTGAAACCATCTTAAACTGCTGCATGAGCACTTAAAACTACAAGAGTATTTTATATAGTGATACATGTGATTCTCGTGACACTGAAATTGTATTGTCATTTATTATTATTGATTTCAGTATTGAATTTTAGCATAATGCCCCCCATTGTGGCAAACTGGTTTATTTCCCCAAGCAAATCAATACTAGAGGAGTAAGATTAAGACTGGTTGGTGGCAGTAATGGAATTCTGTTTTGTGATTTCTAACGGTGAGATGGTCGTTCTTAAGTTGTGTTCAGTTTCCTTTCACACGAGATGTTAACGTATCATTCTTAGGTGTTTTAGACCAGATATCAAGTTCCTGAAATTTTGACATTTTTAAGGAATTTTTTGTTTTCCTTACTGTTCCTGACAGACAGCTTTTGAAGACATTGTTGCATTAGGAACTAAGTTTAAGGAAAGTAACTTTATGAAAAAGTGTGCTTCAGGTTTGATCTTCCCAATTATAATCATACTGAAAAGACGAGCTGCTTTTGTCATGGCTCCTCTATAACTGAGAGTTTCTCTTTGATCAACTTTTTCTGCAGATATTTGACAACTTGGTGAACTTTTCAACAGCATGAAAAGCAGTTATACTGTGGATAGCAGTAGCTTTGTATTTATTTGGGTATAATACAAATCTTGTATTGGTAATATTTTATACTGCTTTAAAAATTTTTAATATGGCAGTCTAGTTAGCTATGAGAGTTTTCCAGTGTTCCTATTTTTATGTGAACAGCTGTGGATTTGAATTCTATTTAAGATAACTAGTTTTGAATGGAACTCTTCATGTTGTACTTAGATTAATAACTGTGGACTGTATGTAAAGTAGGTGTGGTGGGGTGTTTAATATGCGTAACACTCATGGTGTTACGCATATTAAACAAGCCATCTCTTGACTACAGAAGTTTGAAAAAATGCAGAAGTGTTCAGATGAATTTGTAGATCTCAAAGCTAAGTAAGGCAGTCTACAAATAGTGTTTCTGCTGTGCAGAAGGAGATGTATTTTCAACAACCTAATTTGCAAACACAGAAGCTGGAGGAAGGCAAGTCACTGACTCGTCCTCCAGTTGTCAGGCTTTGTGGTTTTGTTTCCATCTGAAGGGTGGATAGGGATAGCTTTTTAACAAGGAATTAAACTGGAAAACAAGAAATAGGTATTCTTCTAATGATCAGAGTATCATGATTTTATTGATTTTGGGTAATAATATTTTTGCTAGATAACATCCAAAGCTCCAGAGGCATAAACTCTGTGCATTACTATATGGAAGAGGCAAAAATACTTTGCAGCTGTCCTCTAATTTTTTTATTTTCCTCAAGATGTGGCTGGTTTGTGCTGATTTGCTACTAGTTCCTCCATTACTTTGTACAAACCTTCATTTTCCAGAAGTTCTTAAACCTTTCTCCTTTGGCAGAAGCTCTGTGCTTGACGTTTGCCATGATTAAGGTTTTAAAGCATAGACTGTGATGGGGCAAAATGGGAGAAGATGCCTTTTTAGCCCTGTGCCATATTGTACTTAAACTCTCTTTGTTCTGCTGTTTGTTGCCTAAAAATCTGTGACTTTGCTTCCATCATCTTTAATATAATCTGTCACTTGAGAAAACTTTATTACAGGAGCGCTGGTGGAAAAATTATAGGTTTTGTTAGTTTTCTCTATTTACATAATGAAGTCTTGAAGAAAAATCTAAGTGGGAACAGGGCAAACCTGAAGCACCTTTCCTATCTCTTGAATATTTGAATAATCCCTTGAGTGTCCTGGTTATTCACATACCTGCTTAAAGAACTTGACTTTTGAGGAGTTACTTAACACAGGACAAGTACGTTTTTGCCTTTGTTAGAGCACTGCTGACAGAGACTGTATTTCTTCAGTTTCTTTAGCCAGGCTGATTAAATTCAATCCATTTAGGAGATGGCTTCTAAGTTTTTGTGTTACCTAATAGTTGCTCTTTGCTTTTAGCTCATTGGCTTATATTTATGAATTTAGTGAGAAACTTGATATCAGAACACATAAAGGCACTTCCAAATTCTTCCATCTTAGTTTTTCAGCTCCAATGTGCTTTCAAATTTATTGTAAATCCCTATAAAATAACACGGGGCTTGCAACAGAGACTGACAAATCTCTTGCCTACACCTGTTAGTAGGTAACAGCGTGGTATACTTGGCACTGAGGTGTGAGCTTTATTGAACCAGCATTGCATGAAGGCAGTGCTCTTAATTTGGTGTGTGACCCTACTGCATAGTAAAGGTTGTCATTATGAAATAAAAACTTGGGAAGGTCATAAACCTACTGGTAATAAATACAATTAATAATGTACATAGAACAATGGATTTAAGTACATTCCTATCAAAAAGAATTATTAATGAACAGAAAGTGGACAGCATAGATCTGATGACAGGAAGGTTGCATCTAATCTGAATTACTGAGTGACCTAGGAAGCTTGCTTGGAGGGATTACCAAATAATTATGTTAATATGCAATTATCACCTCATTTCTTCTGTAGTAACCTCAAGATGTAGTGTAGTAAGGGTGTTATAGCAAGTGCTGATAGTTTGCAAAAATACTGATGTTCAAGATTTTTAAGACAATAAGATTAGCTCAAGGCATTTAAATTATGATCTGTCAGCTTGAAGATAGATCTGACCTTACACTTCTTTAATGCTTAGACTGTCTGGCCACAGGCAGTCATATCTGCAGAACATACTATGATTTTTAAAACTGATACTTTATGAATAAAAACAGTATTTAAAATTAAGTAAATTTTAAATAAATTGGTAGGGTGTGGAGTGTGGCTTAGCTGGATAAATAATTGGTTTCTGTCTACTTTTGAATATGAAATAATTTCTATATAGTAAATAGCATAGTATGTAAACCAGGAATAACGCTGTTAAGTGCACTGCAGTCATTCTAGGCTGAAGTGAAATAATTGGATTGAATTTGACCTATCCTTTAGGTAAAGTGTGTTGCAAAGGTATGAGCTGGGATTGTGTACGCTTGTGAAGGCTTTCCCAGCCATTTCCGTCACCATTTTTACAAATATATATAGCTCCTAAGTATATGGCACTGGGTGCTTAAATAAAAATTATCTCAGCTATATAGTTGCGGTAATACAGCCCTGGTAGTGGATGTAATAAGCAGTACTTTCAACAAATTTAAAGTTTGATCTCAATTTTTAATTTTTCAAATATGCCAAATGTTAAATGCTATATATTATGACAGAATTGATAATTTTGTATTCGTAATACAATATAGAGAAGACAGTTTTTAAACTCTGATGGAAGCATGCGAAGAATATTGCATAGCCTTGGTTACATCTTAGTTACAATGATTGATTTTTCTTTTTTTCCTAAGAGACAAGTTAGATGATAGCATTTCCTCAAAAAACATGGCATTTTGTCTTTCGTTATACCTGTCGTTGTTACTGCATAAATTGTGACACGTGGAGTAGATAATGTAACTGAAGTATTGCATCTTGGTTCACTGTTATCACAAGTCTAAGTTACTGTAATTTAAAAAGATGTTTTCTGTTTTCTCTAATACCACACTATTAAAACTGGAACTTTATTGTTGTTGTCCTGCACAAAAACCAGTGAATTGTACCACCTCGATAACTGGAAAAAATGATAATATATGATGATAAGAATAAAAATTATAATTAGCAGAATATTAAAATATAGCAGTGATATTATTGATACAGCAAGCATTTCAGACTTGATTAAAAGACTGAAATCTGTAGGGATACCTGTATTACCGTAGAAGACTTCTAGTCATACCCATATAGAATAGTTCACAATCTCTATAAATACACAGTATGGAAAAGAGTCTATTACAAGATTGTGTGAGGTAATGCTTTAGATACCTCTGATAACTCTGAAGAGAATCTCAGTTTAATAGTGACCTCAGGGTGTCCTAACCACCTTCTTAACTTCAGCCTTAACGCTGATATTTATTATCAGTATGGTTTTGCATGTAGAGCAACACGGTTTTGTCTTCATCTTGTAAACCTGTGAGAAGTTTTGAGGAGCCATTCTGATAATGAGGATTGCAGTCTCCAAGCAGCACAATATTCTCAGTCTGCCTCCCCGCTGTTCAGGGGGTAGCAATGAAGTTGCCTTAAATGGGAAGCGTCTGTTCTTCCTCTGAACCCCTCACACCAGAACAGATGGGTGGAACTTGGAACATGGAAGGTTTTACCTCAGAGGTGGTAACAGTGAAGCCACTCATTAACACTGAATTTACCACTTCGTTAGCGACGTTGCTTCCTGTTGAGAAAAGCTAATACAGGCTCTCAGATTGACTGAGCACGCTTTTGTCTGCTTCTGCAGCAGTAAACCAAGGAAAACGCACATCTTCCAGGCAAAATTGTCTTACTCTGTTTCTTACAAATGTTTTGTGAACAGTTTTATACTCTGCTGCCTGATACTATATGAAGCATACATTATTCAGTTGTAAAATTGCTGGAGCTGTTGTGAATCGCTGGAGGTTTCACTTCTTTTAATTGACTTTTGCATTACTGATTCTTAGCGCATGTTTGCACTGCCCATTTCTAACTCGTGTACGTGATGTAAAGACTCCTGCTGGGTGGTGCATTATCACCATTTTAGGGTGATAGCTTTGAATGTGATCTTATTGGAAGTTGTTATTATAGTGAAAAATGACCCATCTGAAAACAGCAAAGGAAAACAAAAATCTAAGAAATGGCAAGATAAGAAACTGAGGTGTCCAGTAGAACATTTGTGTAAAGGTATGTTATAGATAAATAATACAATAAAATATTTCATACACTTTAGGCATTTATTATGCCTCTGATGTGAGCATTGCTGTATTTTTTTAATTGGCTAGTTCAGTGATGGAGTAGCAAAGGAAATATTTTTTAAATTACTTAATTTTTCATTGTATTTCTACTCCAAATACAATTACTTTTATCTGCAAAAGTAAGTTATATTAAAGTTTGTTTTTTTACAAACTCAGAAGTGGTTAAATAATTGTTTTGTCCTTTTGCTGTTTTGTAACAAAATAAGTGCAATAACAGAGAATTTCCATGAAGCCATAGTTAGCTTTGAATTGTGTCATATTTTCAATTCAACAGCTGTCATTCTGTTGAATTGAAAATACTGGACGTATTTTAAAATACGATGTGTGAGGATGAAACTGGTGTTGTTTAACTAGGTTGTTTTCTCTCCTTAGGAAAAAAGGATGTCCAAAGTGGTCTTCCTGGATTTCAATAAAGGACCATTGCAGGAAGCCATGGATATTAGTCGTAAGTTTTAACATCTTAATTCAAAGAGTCTAGGTAATAACTCCTTTTAACTGAGTTTTATTCAAAATGTTAATTAATAACTGAAACTGTGTGATGGCAGGAATCAAATCCCCCAAAAGATCAAAGTGAGTAGTACTCTCTAAGCATAAAATACGTGATTTCTGTAAAATACAGATGTCGTGGCTCCTAGATGAATGTTTTAATGCCTTATGCTCACTGTACTCTGAGGACCCTTATAAGAAGTGAATGCCAGGGTAGACTAAAGTTTACATTTCTGTTGGTCACACACTGATTTTCATGTGTAGGCAACCCCTTTGTGCTCACTAAGCATTGAGTAGATGATTTGATGTATGAATAAATGTCACTTACAGAAAGACAAGGCCACCCACAGGGAATTAATATGCAGTAGTTCTCTGTACTAGTATATCCTCTTGTTGTCATGCTCTGGATTCAACACGGTGACTTCATCTGGTAGGTAAATCTTAATGAAATGTTTGTTTCATTCTTACAGTACTTTTTTCCCCACCTTTGATAAGATGTTGTTTAATTGGTTTATCATTTAAAATAGCCTTATAAGTGGAATGGGGTTTATTTGTTTTAAAGCAAGGAGAGTCCTTTTGTAAGAAGGGAATAGGAAGACATCTAGTTTCCTCAGTGAGTTTGATCCTCTGCTATGTCTCTGTCACTAACCAGATGCTCAAAATCAGCTTAATTGTGTTTTTTCCTTCTGCAGGCTTCTGTGTAGCATCAGGTCAATTGTATGGAAGTACTTTGAAAAAAGTGCTACCTTGAGAAATGTAAAGATTGTTTTAGTTTCCTAAAGAAAGTATGTTTAAAAAAACCCAGAATTGCTAGTAGATGTCTGGGTAGCCTTTACTCCTTACTTTTACTTCTAGGGAACAACTGAAGATAAACTGTGTTTATGTACAAGTAGAATGTATTTGCGTTTGTTTTGACAATGTGATTTTCCCCATCTTGCTTGTGTGTAGGTCTCAGGCTTCTTCCAACTGGAATACTTGGCAGTGACTAGTTTGCTGTATGGTTATTAATATTGCATAGCCAAAAAAATGTATTTTTTTATTGCTTCATTGATTCACTATAAATGTCCTGAATATCCTAAATGAAAAATATATTTTTGACAAGTTCAAAACATCTTTTTAGATTACAGTGTGAAGTGTGATCCTGAAAAAAAGCTGTAAATTAAAATTTCCATTATTTATTTCTGCAATTTCCTGATTTTTTTCTTGTTTGTTTTTTAGTATAAATGTACTTAATGGACAGACCAGCAATATGGATGATTTAGAGATAAATACTGAAGTCACTGGTGCTAAAGAAGACATCCTATGTGATGATAATTTTGTGTCTGAGGAAGAAGGTGGCATTCCCAAACCAGAAGAGAGTGACACGTCATTTCAGAACAACACATTGACTCTGACTGAGGAGCTGTCAAGGGACAGATCTGAAAAAGCCTTAAGTGGAGGCCAGGCTTCTCTATTTATACACACTGGTGCTCCTACTGTTTCTAGTGAAAACTTTATGTTGTCTAGAGGAACTGCTGTTAATGGACCAGTTTCACACTCCACCTCAACAAAGACTTCCATTATGAATAAAGGCAGTGTTTCATTAACCACTGGACAGCCTGGAGGTCATCTCACAGATTCCTGCTCAACTTTGACAGTGGTTCATGATCTTCAGCTGCCTGCAAAGAGTACAACACAGAAATCGAATCAGCACCAAGTTTTATTTTTGTTACCTGATGTAGCACATGCTAAGAACCTGACTCATTCCATTAAAAATCTACCTACCTCTGCTTCAATTGGTTGTGATTCACAGAAAACAGTAGGAAATAGTGTAGACAGCACTTTAGTAGGCCACGTAGAAGTTTGTGAGGATGATAAAAATTTACTATTAAAAGATGATTGTGTCGATACATTAACAGGCATTTCCTCAGGTACAGGTGGCTTCAGATCAGGATGTGACCCCAGCTGGGATCCACAAAAGGAGTTTATACAGTTTCTTATGACAAATGAAGAAACAGTAGAGAAGTCTCCCATTCACTGTAAGGTAGGGCTAGAAAAGAAGCGAAAAAGGAAAATGGATGTTAGTAAAATAACACGCTATACTGAAGACTGTTTTGATGATACCAGTTGTATTCCTAGTAAATCAAAACTATTAAATGTTGAATTCTTAGAGCAGAATGAGGAGCTGCAAATAGCAGAACCACAGAAATACTTGTTGAGTAAAGTAAAGCCTGAATCCACAGATGAAGAGCTGGAAACTGTTGATGCTATCCAGCAGCTCATTTATAGTCCCAGTAGTAACTGTGCAGAAGATACTTCTCCTGTTCACACTAGCACTTTTCTATCCAATACTTTGAAAAACAAATGTGAAGAGAATGATTCTGAACCGCCGTCTACTTTCAGTACTGATGAACCATCATTTTATCCCTGTACAAAGTGCAATGTGAATTTTAGAGAGAAGAAACATCTGCACAGGCATATGATGTACCATTTAGATGGGAACAGTCATTTCCGGCATCTCAATGTCCCCAGGCCCTATGCATGTAGGGAATGTGGAAGGACATTTCGAGATCGTAACTCTCTTCTTAAACATATGATAATTCACCAGGAAAGAAGGCAGAAACTGATGGAAGAAATCCGTGAGCTGAAAGAACTTCAGGATGAGGGTAGGAGTGCACGGTTACAATGCCCACAGTGTGTATTTGGTACCAATTGTCCCAAAACGTTTGTGCAGCATGCAAAGACCCATGAAAAAGATAAAAGATATTACTGTTGTGAGGAATGCAATTTCATGGCTGTGACAGAAAGTGAACTGGAATGCCATCGAGGGATCGCTCATGGAGCAGTAGTCAAATGTTCAATTATTGGTAGCGACTTGTCCCAGAGAAAAACACAGAAAAAGGCATCCTTGAAAGATCCTTATTTAGGATCCTCAAGAAAGTCATCAACGTATATGTGTAAGCTGTGTCCATTTGCTACTTCAGCTAGGAGCATTTTAAAAAAACACATGGCATATTTGCATTCAGCATCATGCATTGATCCCTTTAGTAGCCATCTTAGACTAGAGAAAAGAAAAGGCAGCATCATAGAAGAATCTTTAGATTTTCGTAGCAGGACAAAACAGTTGATGAAACATTCTTCTACTTTTCCAAAGAACTCTGCTTTAAAACAGGATGTAAAAAGATCATTTGGCTCTACTTCACAGTCCAGTAACTTCGCAAAACTTCACAAGAGACCCTACAGGATACAGAAGGCTCGGAAAAGCGTTTCACAGTCATCTGTAAGTGTGTGCAATCTAAATTCTACAAACAAGAACTTTTTTATTAGAAATAGCATTGACCAAAAACGTAAATGTTTTCATCAAGCAGCAAAGCAGAAAGCTAGTGCCAAAAAAAGTAATTATTTATATAGACACAAATATGAAAACTACAGGATGATTAAAAAATCTAGTGACTCTTACCCTTTGCATTTAAAAAAGGAAGAGTCCAAATCTGTCAGTGCTTTACGTTTATTTTCATCAAGTAATAATTGTTTTGTCATGGATTCAAATAGCCTTGATTGCAAAAGGGCAGAAGGCTGTAAAGATCATAGGCATGTAGCTGTAAAAAGAGAGGTTAAAGAATCCCAGAGGGAAGGCTCTGTTACAGGAGATGATTTGGATTGCTATCCAGATTTTCTGCATAAAATGACTGTTGTTGTTTTACAGAAACTAAACTCTGCTGAAAAAAAAGACAGCTATGAAACGGAGGATGAAAGTTCATGGGATAATGTTGAACTATGTGATTACACTACACAGTCTGTGGAGGATGAATCTTACAGTGATATTAATCAGGAGCATGTAAACCTATACCCCATATTCAAAGGTAAAATGGAAGATAATGAAGCTGGTGATAAATCTTCACTTGGTTATGAGCAGAATGATGGCTTTTATTTTGAGTATTATGAAGATGCTGAGAGTAGTAACTTCTTGCATGATTTGCATGATCCTCAGAATTTAGAAAATGTAGGATCAGCATTGCCAAAGCATAATTCAGTTTTCCACTGGACTGATCTGTCACTTGAAAAGAAGTCCTGCCCGTACTGTCCAGCAACCTTTGAAACAGGTGTTGGCTTGTCCAATCATGTCAGAGGACATCTTCACAGAGCTGGACTAAGCTATGAAGCCCGCCATGTTGTTTCACCAGAACAGATAGCAACAAGTGACAAAATGCAGCATTTTAAAAGAGCTGGAACAGGCACTCCTGTTAAACGTGTTAGAAAAGGTAAGATTTGTTTTTTTATTTGGGTATGAAGTAAAGGGGGGACAAAGGGATTTATTGAGCGCTAAACAAGACTTGATTTATCTTGTTGTAAAGTCTCTCTTCTTGTGATTTGCTGTTGTCATGTTTAACTATATATAATTGTCAAAAAACATTATAATTTTTTTTTGTAGCAATTGAGAAATCTGAAACTTCCTCTGAGCATACATGTCAGCTCTGTGGTGGCTGGTTCGATACTAAAATTGGATTGTCTAATCATGTGCGAGGACACCTGAAGAGGCTTGGCAAAACCAAGTGGGACGCACACAAGTCTCCCATCTGTGTTCTGAATGAGATGATGCAAAATGAAGAGAAGTATGAAAAGATCCTAAAGGCTTTGAACAGTCGCCGTATTATTCCCAGACCATTTGTTGCTCAGAAATTTGCATCAAATGATGACTTTTTATCTCAGAATGTTATACCTCTTGAAGCATACCATAATGGCCTAAAGACTGAAGATATATCTGTGTCTGCATCGGAGGAAGAAGGGCTGAGTTTCCTAAATGAATGTGATGAAACAAAAGCAGTACTACATGATGAAAAAAGAAATCAGTCACTTACACTGATAGAACTCCTGAAAAACAAGAGATTAGGAGAAGAAAGGAATCCTGATATTTCCCCTCAAAAGATTCATAATCAAACTGCAAGAAAGAGGTTTGTTCAGAAATGTGTTCTTCCATTAAATGAAGACAGTCCATTGATGTATCAGCCACAAAAAATGGACTTGACTATGCAGTCAGGTAAGAAGGTGTTTCTTGACAACATTTCCAAAGAATCATGTAATTCATAGAAAATGTACAAGTGCAGAGTATTTTATTCGGGATTCTGTTCATTTAATTCTTGTTTCATTTCCAGAGGACACTTGACTGCGAGAGGTAGCACAGCAAATTTTTCTGACATGTTTTTCCTAAAGTGGAAAAACGCCTCAGCAGCACTGAAGGGTTTTTGCATGGAACATAGTTCCTGTTCTGCAAATGACTGGGCATGCAAATTCAAAGTGGACACAAAGTGAGCCTCAGTAAGGAAGAAGACACATCCTGCAGTAAACAAGTTGAAGTGTCCATGCATATTTGGTAGACTAACAGTTCTGAAATGTTTGGGCTTGCAACCCTTTTTTGGGCATTAAAACAGCTGGTTCGGGAATACTGCATTTAAATCTTTGAGGTTTGTGCAAGGCAGCATTTGCTCAAACTAACAGAACTGTTGATACCATTATAAATGCATAATACTGCAAATTGGTGAATCACTGTCAACTAATTTTGATGGTTTTAGGCAAACATACTCTTACAACATAGATTAATTCTTGTTTGTTGCAAATTGTGGCTGCTGTGAGAAACTCATGCTTGCTTAGGGTCTGTCTATCCTGAGTGACAACCTGTGCTGGTTCAAGCTTTGTTGGCATACAGTTGTAGCCAGCAGGTTTCCTATGCACGGCCTCTGACCAATAAGGACCTAGATTGTCCCTCCACTGAGAATTGTGCTAATGAAACAATTCTACAATCAACTTCCTAGCTACTCTGTATACTAATAGAGCAGGCTCTTACAGTAATGTTTTTAACTTATTTGTCACATGAGAATTATTTCTAGTCTTGGGGAACTCTTACAACATCCTTTTTAATGTGTGTGTAGAGTTTGCATTTACCGGTTTCTTGGTTGGACACCACCAATGCTGCAGGATTCTTTAGACTGAAGAGCAGGATCTTAGTTTTATACCCCTGACTTTTTTTTGGTTCTGTTTCTTTTCTTGTTATTAACCAGGTTAGTAAAACTGGCAGTGCCTAGTACTTTTTCACCTATATTCTTTTCTTCCTTTAAACAAAATACCCCAACAATCTGATGTGCTCAGAAGTTCTTTTAGGGGACTACAAAAGTGTGGCAGTCAATCTCTTAACAAAGGTGGCTTTCTAAAATGACATAGTAGAAGTGGAAAAGAATTATATTTTATGTCTTCTGTACGTCTGTGGTTGTCCCTTAAGACAGGAAATTGCTTAATAAAGGAAGTGTATCTTTGAAAGGTTTAATGATTTGAAAAACAATGCTCAAGGAATAGCTTGCCAAACCTGACACTGTGTTTTCTGTATAATATTTACTGCTCAATACTAGGTAGAACCTGTTTGATTGTGATGAACAACCAAATAAAAATAAACATACGCTCGCACAGTACTAACAGTTATGAATGGGGCCCCATAGTTTTCTGTGGCTGAGGTAACAGAATTTGATAACTAATGCCAGTTGAGTTAATAAGAAAATATTTAACATCAAGTTGAAAATCTTCTGTTTTTCCTAAAAAGGGCAAATATTCCTAATTCTGGTTTTAGTTTTAAAAAGGCTTTTACCAACCAGGTACTCTTCTTCTGTAACTTGCCTGAAAAAACAGCATGTCTTCTGTGGGCTGCTGAAAAATAGCATTCTTTCTTTCCTGCAAACAGAGACTTTCCAGCTGAGTAGTTTTAGCTTTTTCATTTATTCTTCTAATAATTTATTAGTAGAGAACCTGAAATATTAGTTGACCAAAATAATATATCTTTGGTAAAATGCAGGGGGAAACGTTATGGTGAAGTTGAGCAGGGGATAAGTTACAATGGTTTCTTTGTCTGTAAGTGAGGAATTCAGTATTGTTTCATTGTTTTCCCTGTGATAATTAGCATGTTGCTTTGTTGATACATATTTAGCACTAAGATTTTAGCAAAAAACTTCAAATCATTTACTTTTATTATCAACTGTGCATCTAAAGTAATGAATAGAAAATGCACTGAACAAAATGTTTTGTCTAACAGCTGTTCAGTGGTGTGTTTTACCACCTTTTTCTCTGAGCCTTCAATAGCAGCCTAATTTTAGTATTGAGCTCGTCAGTCTTATGGGTAAAACACTTCTAATTACCACTTTGTTGACTTGACTTTTCAAATTCTTTTTATTGGAAATGTTGAAAGCTCTGAAATTTCTCAACAGAATTGTGCTGTTCAAATTGCAGAATTGTATTTTGGAATTAGAGCTTCATAATGTGGAGATCTGTAGGAACTTGGTAGTAGGTACTAAATGCAGAGTAGCCTACTGGGCTCAAGTTGCCTCCTTTCTGTTCTTTTTCAAATAACATGGTTTGGCTTAAAGCACTAGGTGGAAAACTAATAACGGTTAACTTGGATCCTTCTAATATACTAAACAATCGCGTCAATGCAGTGAATATATTTTAAACCATCTTTATTGCAGAAAACTTTTTACAACGCTTTGAGAATTTCATTTTTTGAAGAGAGAACTGGATTATAGTTTTCTTTTGAATGATAGGTATGCCTGTGAAGCTTAGAACGTGTGTGCATTGCAATACGACGTTTACAAGTGCTGTTAGCCTGTCCAACCACTTACGCGCTTATGCACGAAAGAAGAGTGCTGGACTTTTGACTGGGACAGGTATGTTTTGTTACAGATGTAAAAGCAAGTCTGTCTATGATACATTTTCTTCATCAGACTGGACAAAAGCATATGTTAATTCAAAATAATTCTGAAGCTTCTGCTGGTAAACAATTTATTTGCCATAAAACTTCAGCAACTTGTAAGAAAACGTATGTTGCTGTTGTCCACTCTCATGTCTGATTTTCATTCTTACTCTTTGATTTTGGATCCAACACTTAAGGTATGTAAGCAAAACTAAGAGATGGTTGCTTAAATTCATTCTCCTATGATACCACAACTTCCAAACCAGATAGTTGGCCTTCTAATGAAGTGTTTAAAAGTATCTTGGAAATGAGAGCAGTGGGGAGAAAAAAAAGGCAAGAAAACAACAAGTAGTTTTTACTGTCTAGTACATATAATTACAAAGAATAGTCCAGTAAAATAGGAAAAGCAAGTAATTTTACACCTTGTATATTTCTAACAATATATTGCATGTAGTTGGTTTCATATCTTGTTCGACTCACAACTCAAAAACTACCTGCTCTGACATTGAGTGAGGGTAGTACAGCATTTGGCACTGCTATTAATGTTTATTATTAAAACAAACTTCATTTAGAAATTCTTCTAATATGCTGTATTTTGACTCGTTTCCAGAGACCTGCGGCTTGCTTGGCTGTAGGCAGTTTCTGAGTTTACTTGGATTATTGCAGAGATTAGTGGGACTTCACATGATCAACAGCAAATTGAGGAGCAGAGATGCAATATAATGAGGAAAATTTGGAGATATGAAGCCTGAAATATTCTGTAATTAAGAAGGGCAGCCATCAGTTTTCTGTGTCAACAAACACAGACTTTTACATAATGCTCTTGGAAAATGCATAATCCTTTTTTTATCTGCAAATGTAATTCGTTATGCTAAGAATGACAAACTGAGTTGCAGGCTTCCTCTGTAGAAGGCTAAAAGAAATATTTTTACAATATGGGCCTGTGGCTGCCAGGTCTTACGTTACACAGCCTTAATGCTATAACAAAGCAGATTTGGAAGGAAGTCAGCAGATGCAGGAATATCTAACATGTAGATGGAATATGCCTTTAGTTAGGGATTCTGAAAATTTTCATATTTATTCAGTAGAAAAGTGATGGTAGTGGACTTCATTTACCACTGCTGTGATTTGATATTAGCCCTGTGGTATGTTCTTTTTCTTATATACCTACTGAGGAAGTCTTTTTCAGTAGCTATATATTTAAATTGCACATTAATAACTTAGAAGTAATTCAGTGAAGGAGACACTGGCAAACAGGATGGTACACAGAGACTGAATCCTGAAGAAACACTTTGTACCTAGCTTCCCTTTTGGTAAGTGGGAAAAGTGAAGGAAGCTTGTTAGGGTGCTTTCAGGGATTTTTGTTTGTTTCCTCTAAGAAACATATTTTGCTAGTGAAGGAGTTGCATAGTCGTCGGAACAGTTGCCACTTTTCTTAAAAGAATGGAAAGAAAACTCACGAGTCTTTTGTCATTGGACCTAGAAGTTGGTTTAAAATCAGGCTGGAAACAAAATGGGGTTAGAACCAAATTTAAGTAAAAGGTTAGAAACAAAACTTTGGAAAAAAAACCTTTTGATCTTAGAAGCTGGAACTAAGTCAGATAAATAACTTACACCATGGATATAGCCCTTTCACTGAAACCATTGACTTAAGGAGTCAATGTTGATTTCTAGCTATAACATCATGCAGCCAATGTATATTTGTAGTAACTCAGTCATTACATTGCTGCAACTCTGTCAAGGTTGTAAACTTTGCTCATTGACTTCTCATTCAAGCAAGCTTAATGCAAGGCTTGTAGACCAAAAAATACACTTTTAAACAGTTGTTTTATTTGATATTCCACTTTATAATGTAAATTCTTTGAGAATTATTTTAATGCAAGATTTCACTAGTACACACAGTTTTTAAGTACACACAAGTACACACTTCTTATAAGTGTTGCTCTTGGGTAGATCTCGGGTTTTCTTATTAAAAGATGGTTGTGGTTGAGAGCAGTTTTGAGATATCTTCAGTTTGGCCTCAGCCACAGCTGAACCTTCGATGGTCTTCACCCATTCTATGGAGACAATGAGGACACGTTTATACAGGTTCCTTCTTCTCATTAAGCCTTTCTTATATCTTCTAAAGTAAACATAACTACCAAAAATAAATCACATCAGTTGAATAATCTCAGTTTCTTGCTGTAATAAAATAGTTGAACATGAACACTGTAATTCTTTTATTTGGCAATTGTTATGGGACCTATCTAGGCACTACTGCTTCCTAGAAGAAATATATTAGAAATATGTGATCTCTGCATGCCACCAAAGTGAGACCTTTCCAAGCACTACATTAGCTTATGTACTAGTCCCAGATTTTCCATTTGTCTGCATGTGTTTTTGATATTGACTGTTACCATATTGTTCTTCTGGCAGATGCCCTGCTTCTTCAGTCAGTAATTTCATCATATTTAGTTAAATCTTAGCCTATTTTTCTTTTCAAATGCAACTTGACAGTTTCAGCAGTATAGTAGACATAGTTAGGCATAATGGTAGCTTTGGAGAATGGACTCAAGAAAAACATCCTAGAAGTGAAAGTTCCTAGGCTGTTGGCTGTTTGAGGTTAATCATTATTAAACCTTATTTGTGCCTATACTTACGCATTATAGATCCACTGTAGAGCAAAAACCTGTGTCTTCAGATGTCTGGCTGGAACTTTTTTTGTTGTTGTTACTCAGTCCAGTTTTTAACAATGTAATGATCTAATTGTTCATCTTGAGCAGATGTTAATTTACTTTTATACCTGTTTTGATGTATAGCAACACATTGGTGTTTCTCAGAGCACGTGGTAAACTTGCTTCTTTCTTCTGAGTATCTTTAGAGCGTTGGACAGACCTTCACAAAATCTTCAAAATGCATCTCACTCTTCTTCATTACAGTTGTATATTCAGCTTCCTTTCTTTTTTTCTCTCTGGGCTTTTTTTCCTCCCTCCTCCCCTGGCTCTGCCCAAATCTCTTGATACTTTCTTGCACCCTGGCTTTTTACATCTTCTCTTTGTTGACTCTATTCACATACTCAGTCTCTTCTTACTGGCTGTCATCTTCTGGGAATTACCACTTTCTTTTGGTCTCTGCTTCTGTAGGTGGAGACTGCGTTGTCAGAAGTTTGGGAGGGAACAATAAAGTACAGAGCAAGAAGTCTGGCCTTCAAGCCAACAGTGTGACTGAGGTAGCAGTTCATGAGGGCTACTACGTGTTCAAATAATTCCAAATATTATTTTGTCAAACTTGTAGCTTTGGGAAGTTTGTAGTGGAAGCATATCAGATACGCAGAAATCTGAGATCCACTGGCTTTGTGTGTCTTTATTCTGTGCTGTTACAGTCACAATGAATCAACTAGCATGGTGAGCTGATTTTCAGGGTCATATAAAATCCTATAGGGAGCAGATCATGGAGGGGTTTTTTTAATGTACTTTACTGTGCAGTAGTGATGATAGGTAGCAAGTGATTGAATATGAAAAATCAGTGACTAAATGTACGAGAAAGATAATTCATTATTTTTTGCTTTTTAATTGGCAGTGTTTTCAAATGGTTACTTAGTCCCGTTCCTGTGTGCAATTATTCAACTTGTTTTAGCTTACATACACTATGACAAAAGTAATGAAGTCGAGTAAGAAGCCCAGCTTCACTTTTCCTGAAATAAGAACCATTTCATGTTGGGGGACATCAGGAAGAAGAGCATTTTAATTTGGAACTGCAGAACAAATGTCATGGCATGAAAGGGCCTCTAATTGTGACCTGTCTAATTCACGTTGTCTTAGGCATGCTCATTGAAACCTCCTATCTCCATCTGCTTGTAGTCTTTCTTGATAAGTGGTCACAGAGGTTTTTATATGCAGTGTTTTTACCTAGCATATGTTTTTCGAAGTAGTGTGCTCTGAAATTGTACATAAGTACTTCAAGGAGATTCATCCAAAGGTTGATTGTCTTTTGTTTTAAATTGGTTGTTTCTCCATCATGTTGTATCAGCAGTTCGAGGAAGTGATGTGACTAGTTGTTTACAAGAAGTTTTGCAGTTATCCGCAGGGAAACACCAGGTGGCCAAACTTGAAAGAGACTTTTTCCAAAAAGAAGTAGGCCTTTATGGAGAATGAAGGATGATAGTTTGGAAGCTGTTGTAACTACAAAGTAGGTGTTAATGATAAGTAGTTCCTGCCTCTCTAGCAATTTGCTGCATTTTCCATGCAGCTTACTAGAGCTAAATTATCCTTGGTCTCTTCCCAGATGTGATAAAAGTATACTTTCTGAGGAGGTCATGCTTTGTTACAGTAAAGGCATAGAAAAAGCAGTAACTGAGTTTTGATCAGAACATGGCTACTTCATGGGGAGGCAATGGGTGAGGCAATTGTGTGACTTACTTGATGTTTGCAACCACTTGTAAGCATCATATCAGCAGAGTACTCAAGTGTGTGCATGTGACTTTATTTAAACTTGTTGCTCTCTGGATAGACAAAATGAAGTTATTGTGCCAGTTACTGGTACACATGCCTTTATAACTGCTGTTTGAATTGTGGTTTTCAATCAGCTTTACTCAGATACTCCTTCTTCACTCACTTTCCAGCTTCACTGGAGTAACCTCAAAACATAGTGGTGCTGCTTTGAGCTCCCTAAAATGTGAAAGAATATGTTCACTAGCTCAAAAGACAATGGGAACAAAAAATGACCCTTGCAGAACACAGGTTTAGTGTTCTTAGTATTTTCTGTCTTTTGTAATAGCTTCTTGCTTGGGCAAATCTACTTTCACATTTAGCTAAGTTGCTCTGAGAATTCGTTGCGTAATCTGAATATTTTTCCTTGGTCTTCTGCTGTGATACTTTCTGTTCTTTCTTTTGTAATTTCCCTATCCAGAGTCTCCATCATAAATGGCTCAGAGAACATGCCTTTTCATTTGTTTTCCTTGTTTTCTCATTGTTCTTGGAAAAGGTACCTTTCAAGGAAGTAGAAGCTACCTCTCCTGGTTCATTATGGCAGTTTCTGTCAGTGATGCTGTTATTTGGTTGCACAGTAGTTCAGAGGGGATTTTTCTTATAAGAAGAAGATTATACATGCACACATACAAACCCATTAGGAATCTGTTGCAGAAGACCAATCCAGGTCTAATAAGAAAGGGAAAGCTCTCTGAAATGCTCCAGATGTGTGTGGGTAGAATCAAATTTCTTGATGGGAATGAATGTCTTTGCCAACATCAAGGAAATCAGCAAGTCCTTGTTTCAAATGCAGGTTGGCCACTCTAGGAGGAGTCTGTTGTCTACTGCTTCTTTTTTTTTTTCCACTCATATCAACTGATATCAACTAGCTGTCATCAGATGGAACTCATGGACATGTTTGCATTCAGATAATACCAACTTCTGGTTCCCTTCTTGCCATGATGTTCCACAAAATTGGCAAATGCAAAGCTTTTGCTATAATAACTGCTGCAGATAAGTTGCCCCTCATACTAACAGTTCTCTTCAAATCATGGGTGTCTGGGTTCCAGTAATTTATCTGCTTACATTGCTGATTGTGTTACTGAAACTGCGGTATGTAAAATATTTATGTATGTAGTAGTTCCTACCTGATATGATAGTTAGCTTTTTCCTTCCTAATTAAATGAAGAATATGCTTTTGGTGAGAGAGTAAAGTATCAAGAACCCCTTAATGCTTTTCCAGAAGTTATCTTGGCCATTTCTCTTTCTCTCCCCACTGCCACCTTGGGTTACTGCCTTTATATCCAGACTGGTTTTGTTGTTGCTGTCAGAAAAAAATGCTGTTAAGCCTCATTTTCCTAATGTTGATCTGAAGAAGCCTCTCTAGGTTGGTGTGTGCTTTCTGCTTATTTTATTGGTTCTCTCATACCTTCGAACCTCAGAAATTCATTCTAAATTTTAGATAGGTAGAAATCTTTAAGTCTGGGGATGGAACTGGGAAGTGTCTGGTATATCTACCAAGTTAAAAGTTGGGCTACAAGGTAAAAGCTTGAGTGAGAGGTGCTCATTTGGAGGGCATGAGAAAAATTAAGGATGCAATCAAGACTCTGTGTTCTTTAAATCAACAAGTTTTACCTCACCAGACAATGTCTTATGCTGCAGAATGCTAAGAGGTTAATTCTTCTGTTTTATATTCTAGGAGTCAAAACTTTAGTCAAGTGTAACAATTTTTTTTTCCGTTTTACTGTTAAGATGCTTCAGTAGCGTAGCATTATGCCTTCTTGGTATCAAGAATACCATCTGGTACTGTCTTTCTGGTTTCTGTGGAGGTTTTGTTGAAGTGATGTAACTGGTTGTTCACAAAAAGTTTTTGTGTTGGAGTTCTATTGTTGGTGTCTTGTGTTTCAGAATAGAGCTAGATACACTTCTCAGTTCAAGCAGGCACAACTTCTTGAGCTTTATCAGCTGTTTGCATCATAACAATATTAATTCAGTTTAATCCACTCATCCACTTTGGCTGCTTCTTAGAATCTCCAGGTGTTATTTCAGATTCCCATTACATGTGTTTATGGGAGGTACGGACCTCAAAGCTATCTGAACTCATTTGCTATGTGTTTCCTGTTCACACACATACTTTCAAATGCTTAGACTGAATTTTAAAAAGTGGCCTTGCCATCCCTGTTGATTGTCCTAATACCAGCTCCCACTGCCAAGGACTAATACATACTTTTTGTAAGCTTCATTAGAATTCAGACAGGAGTGAAGGGGAAGCTTCATTTGAAGTTCTTAGAACAAAAGGACAAATTTTTGCTTTGTGTTGAAAACAAATGGCAGGTGTTTTATTCAAACTAGAAATTCTTGACTGTACTAGCTGAAAGCTACAACTTCATAAAGTTGTAACTTGGTTGAACATGAGTGGTCTTATGATGGTACTTGAACTACAAAACAAGTTCTGAGATTTTGACAGTGTTTTATGCATGAAAGGGAATTTCCAATGGTGCTTTGCTTCTGTATAATTCTGCAATAGGTTTGTAAGTGCTTGCTGATAACAAAACAACAGTTTAATGGTGAATGTCAGTTATCTAGTCTTTCAAAGAGCAAGCACTGTGCTAAGCTAAACAAAACCAGCTTCATGTGTTTTTCCAGTATAGTTCTTAGAATACGCTGTAATTGTTTTGGATTTACGTTATAATTAAATATGGAATAACAAGGAGGTAGATGTCTTTTCACTGCTGCTATAGGGAATTCTTAGTGAGTATCTCTATTTGACTAACACTCATTGAAGTATTACTTTCACATATGGAAATTTCTCTTCTTAGCTTTAGACTGTAAGCAAAAGAAGTCAAGGTCAAGATCTGGAAGCAAGAAGAAAATGCTGCCGTTACCTCATAGTGCTGATGAAGTTTACATACTCAGATGCAGGTACGTAGTGTTACTTTAACTGGAAGAATACATTCTTAAGAGCTTGCTAATGTTAGTCATGACAAGATTCGTGATTCTATCTGTAAATGTTTGTGATTAAATTGAATATTAAGGGGGGAAAGCAATTTCCTGTTTTCATTAATTTGAACAAGGGGATTTGATTCAGTCATACTTGGTTGTTAGATTGCAAATTGTTTCTCTAGCTAAAATCTTATTGGTCGTGTCTGAGTAATATTCTGTCCTTCAAAAGAAACCTTATATAAGAACAACAGATTGTTACTACTGGTGTTGAAAGTGTGAGAGTGTGAGTTGTATAAGCTGCAGGGTTTTGTGCTCACAGTTACTACTAATGAACTCAATTACTAAGTTTGTCAGCTAAAACATGTAGAAAAAAACTTCAAGAAAATTAAGACTTTCCTCTTACTGTCTCTATTTTATAATTTTTCAGTAGAGATAGATATATCTTGATGGATTAATTTTAATATTTGCATAGGTTTTGTGGTCTGGTCTTTCGAGGACCTTTGTCTGTTCAAGAAGACTGGATAAAGCACTTGCAGCGACACATTGTCAACGCAAATCTTCCACGGACTGGAGCTGGCATGGTTGAAGTCACATCACTACTTAAAAAGCCTGCTTCAATTACTGAAACTTCATTTTCTTTACTGATGGCAGAAGCAGCATCATAGAACACGGAAACATTTTAAATTTTAATTGGATGTAAATTTGAAATACTTAATCATTTTTTAAAATAAATTGCTACACTAAATTATGTTTATAAATGCTAAAGACAGAAAATAGAGGAAGTGGATCACAGTAACATCAAAATAAATTGAATACTTAACAGTTACAGTAAGTAGTCTTTATATTTTATATAGGGTGGAAGATGTGTTTTTAAGGTTTATTATGTTTTTGTCAGTTACTGTGTTCACTATCAATACAAGACCATTATATGTATGGCAGCCATTTTTAAATTGTTGCACATGGGTACTTAAAAGACAGATTTTAATAAAACAAAGAAACCACGTTCTCTTCAGTGTTACCCAAATCAAGGCTCTGTTTATTCCAAAAAGAATTACATAGTAAAATAAGATACTATTATATTTTGTTTGTATGTATGTAGTGTTTTGTATAATACCAAGAACTGCTAATACAATTTACTCAACTTAGGGCATTAAATACCATGTACTTCATAGTTCAAGAGACTGTTTCGTTCAAATAGGGCAATTAGTACTATTCTATCTAGGTGTGTAAGTGTTTTTTTTAAATCACATGAGGCTTTTTGTACTAAAAAGTGGAGGGAAACTTGTTTAAACAAATTTCTAAGAGAAATATGTACATAATACTGGAAATTTGTGGTAAGGAAATATTCTTTACTTCAGTTGCATTTCTCACTGACAATAAAGTGGTGCATCCATGCTACCTCCTACTTGTCAACAAAGATGGTATTTACCCTTATGTTTTTGTATCATAGTAGATTCAATCCAACTTTCTTTATTACAAAGCATCATTTTGTTAACAAGTTTGTTACTTTTATGATAATTTACTTAAAAGTCTGACTTGCTTCCAGAAGTTTGCCTCTACTATTTTATTTAACACTGTAGAAATGTACTAATAAGCATTGCTCACTACACGGTTAGAGTAGGCTTTTCATTTATAATTCTGTTTAAAAGATTGATCATTTTAGAAAATTCAAACACAGATTGAAATGTTTCTACATATGAAGAGAATGTTTACAACTTAAATTTTAGAGCTTGTTTTGGATGTGATTATATGTATGAAAACTGTAACACTATGCTCATGCTAAGGACCTACTTACAGAATTATTGAAATAAATGTGCTGTGAGGATGGAAATATGGTGCAGGTGTCTTGGTCATAATGAATTGTGTTTGTTCATTTAAACTGTCTTCAGAACATGATTTTTGTTTAAATCAAATTAGATTCCTCTACAAATCAATTTTGTATGCAAGTAACATTTCATTTTACTCATATAGGGTAACAGATACTGTAGTTAAGCCAAGGATATGCATTGATATTTTCTTTATATGTAAATAAAGTTAAAAGCAGTTAAAGCAAGAGGAGTATTTTGGTAGAGTATATACATACCTCACTGCCAGTGAAATTGCTTTCCTATGGTATATCTCCTTACCAGAAAAATCTCTAAATAAAAAGGTTTAAAGAAAATCTAAATGTCTATAATGTGAAGCATTTATTTGCATTGTGTGAATTAAGTTTGTGGAATTGATTTGTCTTGCTTGAGACTAGAATCTTCTCATGATCTTACGTAAAAGTACATTTACTTGCAATAAACTGAATTGTTCACAGATGCATTACATTTGATTGGTGGAAAGTATGAATAAATGTCTGTCTTCCTGGATGCACGGAGTTCAGAGTTAACACATGAGGCTTGTTACTGTTCTGATGGAATAGATGGGCTAAAAATGCACAGCTGTGCAAGACAGAGGTCTCAGACAAGGCCATCCTAGCTCTGTCAAGACTATCATTAAATTAGTGCTGTCAGGTGTTTAACTGTACAAATTGCTACAGTTATGTTTAGCTTTCTTGTTGAAATTTATTCTCTTGTAAGTGGAAAACCTACATCGTTACATTTAAAAGCTGGAGGAATAAATACTTTGGAGATTTTAGAAAAGATAGCTGGGATGTTGAAGTGTATTGCAGATAAATTATGTGTATACAGACTAACAAATTTCTGAAATTGTGGATACTTGTGGGACTTTTTTATACGATGTGAAAATGGAAGATTTAAAGCAATGTGTTAAAACAGAATAGAGGGACGTGATCACATCACCTTGAATGTTTATAATGCTTTAATAGAGTGCTTGTTTACCCTTCTCACCAAAAAAGGTGCTTGTGAGAGCACCGTATTTTATGGCTGTTTAGCAAATGAAAAAATCAATTAAGTGCAAATGATATTTATCTAATTTTAAGAATGCTTGTAAGGTGAAGCCATACTGTGCAGAATTTTGCATTCGCAAAAAACTCCTACTAGATGAATAATTTTTAAAACCCTAGTTAATTCTGTTTAATTCATTAAACCCCAATAGTGAGCTGCTTTATGTAACACTAAGATGCAATGTTGTGTCTGAAGAGCAGTGAGCTCTAGGGCTCATCCGTTTCCAAAATGAGATTCTATTGATGAGGAGCAATTTTCAGTGACAGGTTCTGTGCCCTGCTGGCATCAGATTGTTGTGGTATAGTTTGAAAAATATGTAGGAGTTCTAGAACTCTTCTGATTATTAAATTATTGCGTATGTGGTTGATACAGGCTGAATAATCTTTAAAAAAAAATTACTATTAGCTGTCCTTATCCTCTAGTCCTCAAGTGGGGCTATTTATTTTCTTGGTTTCTGTTGCTTGGAAGTACAGATATTTTTTATCACTAGATACAAGGAAATATAAATCCCCCTCTCTGGAGTTAGCAAAATTCTAAATAATGCGGTAGAAGAGGGTAAATTAAATCAGTCACTTTGTGATGCCAAGCTGATGTTACATGGCTTGAGAGGCTCTGTGGCAGTCTGTGCTGAAGAGCTGGACTTCCAGAGTTGCACATATAAACACGAGTGTTAGTCTGTTCAGGTTGGCTTAGATTGCTTTGGGGTAAAGGCTGCCGTGGCACAGTCATTTTTGTTTGGTTGATTTTGGTTCTTTATCAGTCTTATACTTGTTTCTGAAGTTATCCTAGTTTCTGGTAAAGGTCTCTTAAGTAGTAGCCTCAGGAAAATTGTAGAAGACCACTCCCATATACTTTTCATAAAATGATGGCCCATATTCCCTAGTCCCAGTGATATTTCTAAATCCTCTTTCACAATTAAAACTCTGCTTGCATTCCTTGAAAAGATGTTTCTGCAGAACCTTGGACAGGCGATTAATTAAAAGTGCCCGTGGTAGCTGCTGCCAAGTGTTAGTGTGTTCAGGCCGGACGCGTGGGAAATGGAGGTGAGCAGACACCGCATGTTGTCTCTCAGGGATCCCCGGGCGTTCCCTGCGGTTTGCCCTGTACTGCTTCCCGTGGATTGGGGAACTGTAGGAGGTGGGCTGCTCCCGCGGCTGAGGGGTCCGGCTCTGCCGCAGATCCAACTCCTCCCTCAGGGCTCGCCCTGCCCGGGCAGCAGCCTCACGAAATGGCGGGAAAGGGCGGGAGAGGAAGGGCCTGGCCTGACCGCAGGTGTGGGTAGCGGCTGGGGAGGGAGAGCGCACCTGGGGAGGAGAGGCGGTGTGGATA
>VZRO01008588.1:2130557-2147129 GCA_013397915.1 Daphoenositta chrysoptera
GTGGATATGGGCTGGGGAGGGAGAGGCAGCGCGGCCCTGCCCGAGGCGGGCTCTGTAACAGTCGGGTGCGAGCCCTGGGCCGGGCGGGCTGTGGTTGAGCTGTGTGCCTGCGCTAATTCCTGCTGGTTCAGCCACGCTCAGGGAAATCACCAAGCTCTTTGAGGTAAGTGGATCACAGGAGAAACACGAGTTACGAATTGGGGCTCAGAGAAGAGCATCCAAAGTTTCTACAGGTCAGTGTCACAGGACTGAGATGGGAAGATGCAATGCTATTTTGACTGATGCTTTTCCTGGGCCAGTTATGGTTCTAGGTTTCCTGCAGTGCTTTAAAGAGGGGTTATGCATTAAATCTACCCGATTCTGAAAACCTACAGACAATAAATTGGGCTGAACAAATGTGGAAACATTAGCAATGAATAAGAAGTACTTGCCTTTAACTAAGTGGTTGTGGGCTGTGAACAAAGCCTGTTTAGTTCAGCACTACGGTTAACAGACTTTTCCACTTTTTATAACAGTAGTTAGTGGCCTGGCTATTTAAACACTGATTTCGTATTTAAAACATTGATTTGTATAGTTTCGAGTTTGTTTAAAGAAACAATCCAAACTTTTTAGGGCGGTACTTACTTTAAAAAGCTGACTGCATTATGATTTCAGATATTTCAATCCACCATGCTTTGTAGGTGCTGTTGCCTGATATATGGGTAGCAATTGTGATGTAATGGAAACATTTGGCCATAGTGCCAGGTTTGTAATCTCTTGCAATAAAATGTTCCTTTTTAACACTGCAGGCTTCTTGGTGTTCTTCCCATTGTTCGGAGGTGAGCTGCACTGCATGTGTCACTTAACCAGGGAATTCCACCCCAACCAGAGCAGTTGTGTGGTGATGCAGAGGGCAGATTCGCTGGCTGTAGCCACCTGAAAATTCAGAGAGGTGAGGCAAGAAGGGGGGTATTTACATTCCAGTGTTGGAGACTAAGGATGAAAACTGGTGGTGGAAGAAACACCACCAGAGCCAGGGGCCCAAACCTGAAGCTGAATCCCAACTGACAGTGACTCTCCTCTGTCTGCCCACTTTTCGCTCTGCAGTCTGGTCTCACTGGTGCCTTCTCTCCCAGTTAAGAGCAATTTTTTCCATGCAGCTTTGGCTGTACAGTGTCTGCCACACATACCTGGACAGAATACACTAAAAAACCCAGTCTGCCTGGTGCTCTGCAAGTCCCTGGTCTCCTCCTGCAGCATGAAAGGATTCATTGCCATACCACAGCCATTCACACACACTGTAAGAAAAAAATGCAGAGGTTAATCAAATAACAGCATAAAAAACTGTTGGGGTGTGGGTTTGTTTTAAATAAGGGCTGGAGTGGGGATCCCTTCCATGTTTTGCTGAGGTTGAACACTGGCAGTGCTCATTTTCATTTCTAGTTGCGCTATAGGCTAATAAACTTTTATTTTACAAAAGCAATTAAGAAATCTCTCTAACTTTAGTGCCCTATGCCCCTATTAAAATTTGAGCATAAGTCAGCTAACAGCCTTTTTATAAAACTGTTTAGTAATTCTCAAGTCCATCAAGTAGAATAAACCTTGTGGTCCAGTAGCTGGTGTGCTGCAGTGCCTGCCCCTCGGGAATTGGTCCCGGCTGCCTTAGCTCATGTGCAGAATGGCAGGTGGAGGGGTCTCAGCAGTGTGTCACTGACTGTGAGGGTGGTTTGCACGGGGTGCCTGAGAACTGACAAGGTGTTATTTTGGCTAGAAATAAAAATTGGAATAAATGCATTCCCGTGGGGATGCTTTTCTCTAGGTAGAGGCAAATTTTTTTTACATAAGCCCTGGAAGATCTTTCTCATGCAGGCTCCCATGCTCTTTTCACTGCAATGGAAACCCAAGCAAATAGTACCCTCAGTAACTGTGAGCCCAGATGTTCCAAAATTCCAACTCTTACTGTCCAGTTAGGGAACAAAGGGAGCCTTGGAGCCTTCTCAGAGCTTCCAAGGTGCTTGTACTCCATATGTTGTATAAATCTCAACTGTTGGCCTTTCTATTCTACATTTTCACTTAAAGGTACACTTTTAACTCGAAAGATCTGAGGTTTGTGTACCAAGTGATGATAACCCTTCTGCTTTTGTGTTAGAGACCTGCAACATGGAACATGCTTACATGATACTCATGGTAAGTGTTCCTAAATATAATCTACCGCTTTTTAAAAATCTGTTTATTAGAAACTGAAAACTTCCCGTGTAAACCTTTGATTATGTGTCTTAAAGTCAGCAGCAGTTGTGAAGCATGTTTATATCTCTCTGTGAAATTCAGCCAAATCCATCCTCACTGCTGTAGCAACAAATGCTGAAGCTCTGAATCCCATTGTGCTCTTTGAAACAGCTTCAGAAAAGAAGAGACTGATGAAGGAGAATGCGAACTAACACCATTAATCTGTGTTTTAACCAAATAAGGAATTGTGTGTCACCCAGGTACAAGTCTTGCTGACAAGAAATATTTCTTTCATCTGTCTCTTCCCTGAAAAACTTAATCGTGTGAAAGTAGGAGAAAGGAAACAGCCTCATTTGGATAAAAAAGCAGGGGGAAAAATCTTTTAGAAACAAACAAACAAAAACCCCATAGGTTGAAAGAGAAACTACAAAGAAGAGCAGACAGTGTAAGCCTGGGGTTGACACTTGACCCTGAAG
This sequence comes from Daphoenositta chrysoptera, assembly GCA_013397915.1. Lineage (NCBI taxonomy): Eukaryota > Metazoa > Chordata > Aves > Passeriformes > Daphoenositta > Daphoenositta chrysoptera. The sequence continues at coordinate 2,133,239 of VZRO01008588.1, forward strand.
TCTAGCTGATGGCTGCATTTGCTGTGCCTCCAAATCTTCAGGGGGGCACTGGGGTTCCTGGCACAGAGGAAGCTAAGGCAAATATTATCCTTAGCCAAACAGCAAAGGAAGGAGTTTCACCCAAAACTGTTAAAAGAGATAGGCAGTGACAGGGAAAAGAGGCTTTAAGTCCAATTTCTTATGTTGGAGGTCAACTGTACCCATTCCCTTTGCCATTTGGAGAACATTCACTGAATTTTTTTAAGTGCTGTGTATAAATCCATAGACAATTAGTCCAATAATGAAAGAATGTGAGCTGCTTTTCCCATGTATGGTCTCAGTCACAGATGTGCTACTGAAATCTGATTTTTTCAGGTTCTGTTCATGGTAGATTGCCATTCATTGCCTCCAAAACTTTTCTCCGTTACTATTTGGTGTCCATCATTTTACAACATTCTCTTCTCACTGAAATAACCTCCACTACTTAACCCAGTGTTCTCTGGCTGCAGCTGACCATGAGTACTAATAAATGACTAAAGACCCTGACCCAGAATGTGAGTGTTCTTGCAGGATCCCAAACTCATTTCTTTGCCCTCAGGCCCAGGTTCCCATCTGGGAACAGTGCTTAGCTGCGTCTCACTGGGCTGCTAACCTGACTGTTTTCATTATCTTCATTCCTAGCTTGGTTTGTTTTCCCTTTCCTCAGTTTTTGCTTATATCCACATTTGGTTTTTTGTCTTCATTTTTCATCTCTCTTGTTCTTTAGGACTTTATTTTACCGCTGGCTACCAGTGATGAAGTTTTTCGGGAAAGTCCTATACTACTGTGAAAACAGATAGAGTACTGCTTAGTATTCTTAAAAGCATAGCTATTGGCCTGATTTATGGTTTATTTTATATAGAGACAGTAGCTCTCTGTACCTAAATGGAGGGGGGAGGAGGAAATGTTTAGATTTTAGAGTGACTTTGGATTTCACAAATCAAAAATCCCAAGCTACACAGCTGATACCAACCCTTGATACTGCTCCTGGGAGCTGAACTCATATAAGTTACCTTTCTGTTTTTTCTGCATAGGGCTGAATTTACTGTGTTTTCTTTTTTCTTTCTTTTCTTTTTTTTCTGTCAGCCTTTTTGAAATCACAGAAGTATTTAGAAAATTGAGCATTTGCTTGAATGATTTTTGTGAATACACAGCTGGTTAGGTTCTTTGAGCAAAGCGAAACAGAGATGTCTATTAAAAACTGGTAAAAACATTGGAGATAAGAACCTCAGCCCATTTAATGATAAAAGATAAATGCGATAGATGGCATGAAATTCTTAGGAAGTTAAATTGTGATTTCAGATTTAGATGGAGAACTGTGCAAAAAGGATGTTGAGCAGCCCTCTCCACTGCCAGCAGCAAACAAAGTCAGCAACCTACAGGTTTCTGTAGTTTCCTGCATTATGGAGCAGTTGGCACCCAGTTCATAAAGGGTGGGGAAAGGAGAGGTAAGCCCTGCTTTCCAGTCACTCCTGCTGCAAGGTATGTTGTCTGCTGGGCTGTGGAAGTTGTATGATGGCCCAGACTTTTCTTCTTGCTGCATTCAAAGTTGAAAGCTGTGTGTGTGTCACAGGAGGGTATCTACAATCTGGATGTGTATGATACCTGCTGCTGTAGTGCCCAGATTTACAGGGGGCACTATATTTTTTTTTCTCTTCTGAAGTGGAGGGTGCTTATCTTGCTGTGTCTTACAGATTTAAGACTTTGGTCCTAACTTAGCAGACTAAGAATGTCAATCCTGGCTGTCTGATACTAGGCACTGAACTAGAGCCCTGGTCTGAGAGAGATGCCTAAATGGCCTGTGAGAACTCCCCATACTCAAGCAATCAAGGCTGGATTTGTATTTAGGTGCTGTGCTGGGTTTGCATGACGAGGTTTTGATAGCAGGAGGAGTCATGGGGTGGCTTGTGTGAGAAGACATTAGATGTTTCCCTTATGTAAAGCCAGTACTAGATGGATCCAGGATGGACCCACTGCTGGCCAAGGCCAAGCCCATCAGTGATGGTGGTAGTGACTCTGGGATAATGTATTTAAGGGGATAAAACTGTACAGCTTCAGCCAGAGAGAGGAGAGAGAACATGTGAGAGCCACAGCTCTGCTGACACCAAGGTCAATGCAGAAGGAGGGGCAGGAGGTGCTCCAGGTGCCAGAGCAGATTCCCCTGCAGCCCATGGTGAAGGCCATGGGGAGGCAGCTGTGCCCCTGCAGCCCATGGAGGTCCAGGGGGGAGCAGAGATCCACCTGCAGCCTCTGGAGGACCCCACACTGGATCCAGTGAATGTCTGAAGGAGGCTGTGACCCCACGAGGGACCCATGCTGGAGCAGTTCATGAAGAACTGCAGCCTGTGGGGAGGACTCAGATTGGAGAATTTAATGGAGGACTGTCTCCCGGGGGAGGGACTCCATGCTGGAGCAGGTAAGAGTGTGAGGAGTCCTGCCTCTGCAGAGGAAGAAAAGGCAGAGACAACCTGCAATGAACTGACTGCAGTCCTCATGGGGGAAAAGTTAAGCCCAGGAAAAAGAGCGGGTGGGGGGAAGGTGTTTTAAGATTTATTTTTTCATTTCCCATGATCCTACTCTGATTTGATTGGTAATAAATTCAACTAATTTCCCCAAGTTAAATCTGTTTTGCCCATTGGTGAGTGATTTCTCCCTGTCCTTATTCTGACCCACAGGCTTCTTGTTTTATTTCTCTCCCATGCCCAGTTGAGGAGAGAAGTGACAGAGTAGCTTTTGTGGGTACCTATGGTCCAGCCAGGGTCAGCCCACCACAGGTGCTTTATTTCAGCTTTCTGTCTCTGGGGATTTGACCAAAGCTGAAAATCTGTTCTGCTGTTGCTGTTATTACTGTTGCACAGAGATAAAGTTCTGACAGGTTTGGGATCACAATAAAAATTGAGCCGTTACAGAAAATTGAACCAGATGTATTCAGAGCTTCAACTGCTTCATGTTTCTGCTGCCAGGAAACAGCAGCACGTGCTGCCCGCAGCCAGAGCTGCTGTTTGCTGCTGTCACAGGGAGCTCGTTTGTTATCAGAGCAAACCTGAGCACTTCCTCTATTTTTTTTTTTTTTTTTTTTTTTTTTACTTTTCCTGCATGTACTTTCTCTCTCAGTTCCTTTCCCCTGCCCTCAGGAAAGTGTTAGTTGTGTTTTTTTTAACTGGAAAGGTTCTTGTTAAAATTCTCTCTTAATTCTAGAAGACTTGCAAAGGTGAGATTCTTACCCCTCTTCACACTGCAGATCTGAACTACTTCCCTACCCGAAGGTGGTCTCTGCACGCAGGTTAATGAGACCCATCTCCAGATCTGTACCCAGGAACTATGGATCTATATCTATGGAATTGTGATAAATCAAATGAAATAGCAAGTATAAATGTAGCCTTTCACCATATGGGTACTTTGCCTTGATTAACAGACAAAATTATTTTGATCTTACTCAAGAGCAAGGCAGTAAAAAACCTTTGTGTTGTTTAGGTATGGTTAGTGCTGTAATTGGAAAATGGGGGATGGCAGAGCCACGGCCAAGGATGGGGCTACGGACACACCAAATGAAACCACGTCCTAGTTCTTAAGCTTTCCTGAACATTATTAAGTTCTCCTTTAAAATTGACATGATCTCTGACCTGATTAGTGCTGGGAGCTAATTGAATAGGAGAGAGGATTTGTGCCTACTGCAAAAAAGGTTGCTCAGAAAAAACTGTGTCAGTCATGAGAAGTTAGTTAGATGCATCTGCTTTAAAATACTCTATTTGAGAAGTTAATAGGTGGGGCATAAGAAAAGCAAAAATTTTTAGAAAAATTTTCAAAATAAATAAAAGAAAAAAGAATTGCAAAATCTGTGAAAAGCAGGTGCAGCTAACATCCGATGTGGAAAAATATATCGATATTTCAAGATCAGCTGTTATGTAAGAGAATAGTAAAGTGATTAAATTACTTTGGGGACCCTTAACAGACATATCTGCTGTTTCTAAAAACGCATGAAACCCTGAATATTTTGTGGTCTCTCTCCCTCACAGAAAACATTTTACACTTTAGAGTGGTAACTGCAAGATGAAAGGAGAGAGTTATCTCGCTGCAATATTTTCATTAGGATTGTGCAAGATAAGCCATTTCCCATAAAATGGGAGGAGGAGCGAGCAGTGGAACCCACGTGTGCTGTAGCAAGGCTGGTAATTAGAATGTAGCCAGGCAAAATCACAAGGGGATATGTAATAAAAGAAAGCTTTAATGTGATTTAAGTACCGTGACGGAGTTGCATTCAGTGACAGCCTGGTCACCCAGTGCAGTGGGACAGCCGTGCTCCTGCAAGGGCTCTGCCCCCGCCACCTGCCCGGGCACGGGCAGGGGACACGGCACGGGCAGGGGACACGGCATGGCAGGGGGACATGGCATGGCTGGACACGGCACGGGCAGGGGACGCGGCATGGCCGGGGGGACACGGCACGGGCAGGGGACACGGCATGGCCAGGGGACACGGCATGGCAGGGGGACATGGCATGGCTGGACACGGCGCGGGCAGGGGACACGGCACGGGCAGGGGACACGGCATGGCCGGGGGGACACGGCACGGACAGGGGGACACGGCACCGCACCTCGCAGGAGAAAAGCGCGAATACGGCCCTAATTGTACCTCATGTGGGAGTATGTCATTTGAAAGGGACCAGAGACAAAGGCAGAGCGTATTTTGGACACAGAGCTGTAGATCTCCTGCACGTGCTTTTCCTGCTCTCGGGTGCAGTGTGCCGGGGGTGCGCTGGCACTGGGGCTGTGCAGAAGCTCTGCACTCTTGTGTGACAGGCGTCCGCAGTCCAGCAGTGGCAAGGACCTGGGAGCTGGGCTTGTTTTCTCCCCAGCCTCCATCTGGCAGAGTACTTGTGCTTTTAAAAAGTCCTTTAAAAAGCCACCGGTTTTCTGTGTGCCCGTATTTAAAACTTTTTTTTTTTTAAGTTGTCTGCTTTCTTTTAATCAGTGCGTGACTAATGGAGGGGCAGGGGTGGTGTGTGTGTGATTTATTTGCTTCTACTTCCAAACTTCCTGTTCCATCTTCTAAACTTCCTGTGCCATCTACACAGTGTGTTCCCAAGTCTGGTGTGGGTGCATGTTACTGTCCTTTAAAGCATCATGGATTAATTTTCACTGGTCCTCAGAGACCGTCACTAACAGCAGGCAGGGCAGCTCCCATTTCTGAAGTCCCATCCCAAGCTGCTCTGTGTTCCTCCTGGGAAACAACTTTTTTGAGAAAGGATCTCAGCCACTTCTATCTCTGCCTTTTTTGTCAGCTCCTGTCTTGGCTCTGAGGGGAATAGTCTCCTTACACCTCTCTCCTTCTGACTGCACTATGTAAAAAAATCAGCTTTTTTCCCTTGCATGTCATAAATACAGAGGCATAATGGTTGCGTTATTTGTAAGACTACTCGGACTGCACAGTTTTGTTAGTCGAAATTGTTCTGTAAAGTAAACGAGGAACTGGATACTTTATAGAAATAACAATTTCATAAACAGTTTCTGTAAGTTACATATTTTTAATTTAAATATTTAAATTAAGTTGATCAGTTATATCTGAATAGTCACTCATCAGGCTGGATGTTACTGCTGCTGTTGTTGAAGCAACTTGGAAGAGAATCGCTTTTCAGAAGTTTTCTTTACACTCTAAGAGGATGGAGGCAGGTAATGATACAAGTGTAAAATGTGAGAACAAAAAAGGATAATCTGGAAAATTGTCAGTGATGGATAATTACTCTCCAGGGCATTGTATTTCTAATTGTCCTAGGCTGTGTTTAAACATGTCATCAGGATTAGGGGGAAAACATCTGTTTTCTACAGTATTCTAATAAAAAAACTTACAGACCTCAGGTCATTCCCAGCAGCTGTATATAACCAGGGTAGATGACTAATTAGGTGATGATGCAGGTACAGTAATCTGGATGCTGGATCCAGCAGTTTCACTGGGACAGAGGCTGTATCAAGCAGGCTAATGCAGGTATGGGCTTTACCTGTAGCCTGCTGAGCAACAAATGTGGCAAAAAATGGAAAGCAACAGCTGAAGCTGATCACCTATAACTCATTTACTGTGCTCTGCAATAAGCCTTACAAAAAATTTATGGAGCAGATGGGCAAGAAATGTTCATGGCCTTATGTGCCTTCAACTTTTGGTAAACAGATACAAGTGAATGTATCTCAGGAATTCCTCATTGAGACTCTTGGGTCTTGTAAAAACATAAAATAGGCCTGCTAGGAAAGGATTCTTGAGTTTTGAAACAAACCCATCGTGGATGTGGTTAAAAATAGTACTTGTCACTGTTACAGATGTGGCATTTGTTCATCTGACACTCCTTATAGAAGACCAGGATGATGTAATTAGAGCATCTGGTGCTCCAAGTGAGACTGAATTGAAAGTGCCCATACAGCTTGGGAACAGAGGTGTTCCTGGCAGGGACTGTCAGTAGCCAATGAAAGTGTTACAATTCCACACTTCTCTGCAAAGCAGGATGGCAGTAGGATCACACCAACACATTGCCCGTCATTCTGTGCGTGGACTCCTGGGCCGTGATCCTCAATCACTTCAAAACTGTGTTTGGGCTAACGGATGGAGAGGTAAGAGAGCAGAATGAGAGGGGCTTTCTCTCCTTTTCCGATCTGTGTGCGAGGGAAGCTCGCAATGGGGCACCGGCACTGATGCAGGAGCCCTGCCCGGCATTCCTGGACAAGGGCGGGCACAGGCCCACACAGGGAGCAGGACACCTCGAAATTCCTGCCCTGGCTCCTCAGTGCCCTTGTTTCTCCTCTCTGGAGAGGACTCAGGAGAGCCAGCACGTGTCTGAGGCAGGTTTAGCGTTGCAGACCAGGGAAGGCAGGGGGCTGTAGGATTTGTGCTGCCAGCTGGGTGCTGCACCCCCTTGAGCTGGGCTTTGGGTGTCTGCAGGCCAGGGCTGCGTTTCTGGGCTTGAGGGAGCCTGAGCTCAGCGACTTCCTTTAGTGTTTACAGCCTCTCTGAACCTTCATTACAAAAAAACACCTCCTCCTGATGATCCAAAATAGCACGAGCCCCTGGGTTTTTCCTCTCTTGTACAAATTCAGATTAAAATTACAATAAGAAGAAATACTTAATTTTTTTCTACCATTTAATATATTTTTGATCCATACAAAGTTTAAATGAAACAATAAGCATTGATATACACACTTACACACCCATTCACACGAGATGCAGATGATTTTCAATACACACCAACATAAGTGGGTATAAAAATCCCAGATGTTTCTTGCTTTTGAGATGAAAGTCTGAGTTTACCTTGATGGATTGTAATTCATGCTTTCCCCCAGAACAAGCCATTCATTCACTGTTTTTATTTCTAACTCTAGTAACTCCACAGTTTTTTATAATTTCTAAAATCAGTGCAAAGGAGAGAAAACATTAATTCTGAGAGCAGTGGTTTCCCTTTATTTGTGCACACAGCTGGCTCTGATGACTGTACTTGAAAACGCCCAGCTCTTTCCTCCCACCTCCTGTCTCTTTAGAGCATTGGCTCTTTGATAGGGGAAGCATCTTAGCTTTGTATCTGTATAGCTTTTGATACTAGGGATTTCATTTGAAGTTCCTTCTTCATAGCCTGAATAAATAGCAATCTTATAATGGTTTGTTCTAGGCAACAATAAATGAGTCACGCAAGCAGGCGTGCCATGGTAGGGACTGGGTAACTCACAGAGGGAGGAGGGGACAGAAGTTGTCACAGGGATATTCTCAGCCAGTTTTGTGCCCTGATTTAATTCTTGTGTGAGAACAGTAGCAGAAGATTTATTTCATTTAGTGTATCTGAGACTATTTGCTGTGAGAAGTCAGATGCAGAAAACTATGCAGTGTACAGAGCATGTAAGTGTGATATGAGAATCCTGTTACTGATGTATGAGAAGAAAAGGCCTGAAGCTCTGTTTTATTATTCTGTAAATATGCTGTGCTAGAGGCTCTTACAGCAACATGAAAGTAGAGGGTTTTTTTTAATGTTCATTACAAAGGAGTCCTTCTCACACTTGGATGGGTGAATCCTCTTCTCTGACTGTGACTTTGTGTGGCCACTTGTCTGGACAGTCCCCAGAGGTCAGCCCTAATAAAAGGTTATCAAATACCAAGAAATTATAGGCTTCTCAGTAATTGAAGTCTGCTCCTAAGAAGTGCCAGATAATTTTTTTTGTCTTCTGGAAACAATAGAGCAAAAACCAAATAAAGGAGGATAATATTTTCAATAGAAATATGTACTAGAAATGAATTTTAAATACCATTATTAAAATTATTCTAATTTAAAAATTGGCAAAAATGTAGCATTGAGGTGCCAAATTTTCCTAATTAAAGAACTTCAGCTGATTTCACTGGTGACATGAAAATGATGCATGTTAACTACTATGTGCAAAGCATCCCTGCAAACATACGTATAAGGCTGAATGTTTCACACATTCAGTTCTATACTCAATACTGTACAAATAATTTCTGGGTGAGTGTAAGCTGCTTATGAAACTAATTACAGTTAAAAGGTACAAGAAAAGATGGCAAGAGAGTAATAAATTCACATTACTAAACTCTTCTTAAGGTCAATCCTTCCTAACATCACAGGCAATTTACAATAATAGAAAAAAAACTTATTAGGGGAGTAATTGAAAATAGTACCAAACCATGATTAGAAACATGGGAAGAGATTTAGGTTAAGAGAAATATTATATTTATGTAAACTATATTTATATATTTTTTTAATACCAGAGTATTTCTTATTTCCTGGGAGAAGGCCCTGGCATTATGGTATGGAACTAGGAAGGACTCACATTCTGCCTTACAGCATTGATACCCAGACCTAGGATCACCTCAGTGGTCTGGTTATGGACGCACCTTAAACATTTTGGTGCAGTGTAGCTGAGAGGGGTCTGAGCCCTGGAACTGCTGCCCCTGGCACAGAGCATCTCTGCACTGGGCGAGCCCCGGGGCAGAGGCAGGGGGGTAATTCCAGAGCTGGAGCTGGGCTGCAGCCGGGTGAGATGGGGCACCCAAACTGCACACGGAGTCCAGGGGTGCCACACACCTCTCCAGGAGGGACGAGCGGGAAGGAGACAGCAGGGAAGGGCCCCTCCAGCACCGTGGCTCTAACGCTGTCCTTGGAGATGGAGAGATGGAGGTTCAAATCCCTTCAGGCGGAAAAGGGATTGAACATGGATCTCCCACATCCTGGGTCACTGCCCTAATTACTAGGTTAGGGGATAAGAAGGGAATAACAGCAGCTGTGGTGAATCAAACCTCTTATATCTTTGAGGATTTTTTTCTTTCTGTTGCAAGTGCCCAAAACAAAACATTTTGGATGAAACAAAGCACTTTCCTCTCTGCAAAATGTGGTTTGTTCTATTTCAGCAAAGAAAAACAGAAAATAATGTTTCAGATTGATCTGATTTGTGGTTTTGTTTTCTCCCTTCAGTTTCATTCCATTGCTTGAGAGCATAATCAATTATTTGCACAAACCAATTCATAAATGTTAAAAAACATGGTTTGGGCTTTGCTGGAGGACATTTGCCTACAAAATCTCAGCCTATACTGGCAGACTGTGACCCCAGTGACAGTAACTTCCAGTAGAGCAGAGCTCACTGAGGTGGTACAATAGGCATGGACCTGTGAGTAGACAGGTATGTGTACACACTATTGAAATACTGAACACTGTAAAATAAATATTTAGATTGATTTAGAAACTTTAGTAAGTGGCACTCTAGATTCCCTTGATGCATTTCATTGAAAACAAGTGACAGCTGGTCCCATAGTGATTATCTTCAGGAAGTGCAGTTGTGTCCACATCAGAGTGGCCTTTCTTGGGGAAGGATCATGACTGGTACAATCCTTCCTGTGGCTCATTTTGGATGACTGTGTTTGGATGCTTCTTTGGTGGCTGGACAAGACAGTAGGTCATAGGAGTTCTGACTTAGTGTAAGTCACTGGAAGGAGGAGAGGTGTGCTGTGAGGACAGAGCAAGGTCTGTGTCTTCAGGCAGAGAAAAGCTGAACATCATTATGAAGCCTCTGCTAACTGAAGAAGAACTATGGACAGCTTTACCATACTTCTTAAATATTCAGAATTGTGTTTCATTTTTACTCTTCATCTGCAGGTTGGGAGTCACCACAGCCAGCATAGTTGTAGGAAGAAAATGCACATGCTTACTCTGCTTCTGTTATTCCCTTCTTTGGGCCATTGTGGATTCCACTATGTCTGTTAATTGTATTTTATAAATGACATAAATGTACATGGAACATTACAACAGGGAAAATATGACAACACTAATACTACAGAGCATAATCCCTGCCTCAGGAGCTTCTTATCTGAAGTCCTGAACATATTCATGATACTTAGGGAGGGAGTAGTGTGGAGATGTTATCTGCACTTGGCTTAACATGAGATTTGGGGTTCTGAGAAATGGGAAGAGGAGCTGAGAATAGACCTGAGGCTCTCCAGGGACAAGACATCTGCGTCTGAGCATCACCCATGAGGTTCTGGTGCTCGGAAAAGCTTCTGCAAGGTGGATAGGAAGGATTTTGTCTCCTCATTCTAACTAATGGGAAAAGTTTGGGGGTTGTTTTGGATAAACAAAACAAAGATATGAAAGAATTTACATTAAATTTAATTTAAAATGATCATTAAAAAAGCAAACCCCAAAGTATACTTGGCAATTTGCACAGCCTTGTTTAACACTTCTCAGGTGCAGCACAGTTACTCTCACAGGATCAGGCCCTGAGGGGATGCCAAGAAGAGAAATGCTTGAAAGCAACATATGGAAATTGAACACGAAGTAAAAGCTCGAGTGGAGATAGGTGGGTTCAGGAGCTGTCTTCAGGAGAGGGAGCCAAGGCTACGCAGCGGGAAGTGTGTAGGAAACGAAAGTATGTAGAAACTGAAAGGTATTCAGCAGCAGTCGTGTCAGCGTAATCCGTGCAGTCATTCCCTCTTGACGAGTGTATGTAGCACATCACAGCGCTGGGCTGTTGTCAGGGGAAGGCAAAGGCAATGCAAACATGTGTGCATGTCATGGACAGCAGCAATGCGAGGGGCTGAGGCACTGATGAGGAGAAGCCACTGAGCAGAATGCTATAAAAGATGAATGTGCATTCAAGAAGGGCTGGTATTTTTGTGATAAAACTGACCAGTTGTTCATAATTAAAAATATGTTTCCCCAAGGTCACTTGAAATTTTTCGGCAGGATCACAAAGCTGTTCTAATCTCCACTGGTGCTAGAGCTTGAATTAAATGTCTGCTGACATCTGCCAGGGTAAGTATCTTTGTTTCTCCTCCTACCCCTTACAGGAAACCTGGTTCATCTGGAAGAATTTAAGTTCTGGAAGGCTCCAAGCTCTAGAGGAAGAGATTTGGGGCACAGTAAAACTTCTCTTGCAAGCTCTTGGGATCCCATAGAAAGCCAGTATCTGTCTGATACAAATTCCCATAGACCTTGTGCTGGTAAACATCCCACTGTCTTCCTGATGTGCCCGTGTGTCAGTGAGGTTTGAGTTCTGTCAGGGACACAGAAGTGACAGCTGTTTCGAGCTGCTAAGGAAGGACAGACCACACTTTGGCTCCCTAAGACCAAAAAATGCTTTGAGTTTTTGAATCTTTGAGCTATTGATTTTTCCCCCCAAGTTAAACAGTTTCCAAGAAGGCTGCCATATTCATGTCTCTTCTCCTTCAAAATGATATATGGTGTTGCTTATGGCAAAGAGTCCATCCAGTTCTGCAAATCTTTAAACATTGATCTCCCCCTTCCCAAAACCTCAATTGGACTTGCAGTACTTTTTTATCCCAAACCATCTCAACTCTACAAGGGCTGCTGTACAAATTTAAAATTTCGCCTTGCATTACTGCATTTTTATTAACCAGAATTTATTGTTATTACCTGACATCCTCCTCAGCCCAGAGCATTTGTTGCAACACAGGAGGGGGTATGATTAAATTAAGCATCATGGACTTGTTCAAGCCTTTTTGCTCTCCTGCAGGTAGGAGTAAATTGTCATCCCTGTTGGGATACATCCCCTGGCAGCCTTTGTGCCTGTTGCATTACTCACTCCAGAGGCTGCTGGATGGCTGTGGAGTGCAGTGTCACTCACCTACATGCTTATTCTTCAGTGGCAAGGGTTAATACCTGGAGAGGCTGTCACAGGCCTCCTTGGTTACAGGGACAGCTGGAGTCACCACCACATCTGGGCTGCGGTTTCTTGACATTTTCCTGGGCACTGATTGCTCGTTGCTTATTGGGATGGGGGGGAAACCGAGAGAGTTCACTTCATTGCTTGTATCCAGTATGGTTTTTTGTGAGTAAATCGTCAGGATAGGCAATTCTCTCTTTATCCAAGTCCAAGGGATATCTGAGTCCAAGACAGCTGATGACATTATATTGGGCATTCATTTTAGAACTGCTGAGCCCACAGAAATCAATAGTTTTCCATTATCAGGTCCGGCTGGGTCACTAGTCTGTCAATGAGCTGTTACAATTGCTGTACAAGGGTGAACCTGACCAGTCAATTGCTGCTGACAAGAGGAAAACACGCTGACAGCCACTGGAACAAGCCAGAACACAGATTTGCACTTCGCTTTACCATCTGAGAAGGCTGGGAGCAGGGCCTTTTCCAAGATGTAGGGCACGCACTGTGGGAGAAGAGGCCCCCTTTCCTCCTCCCTGCCACGCATCAGACAGGCCTTCCCTGCCCGGGGAATTAAGGTTTGTTCCTGCAGTCCCAAACACCAGAGAACTCACTAAGTGGAGATGAAGGAACCACCTTCCTCAGCGCTGTGTCTTTCCAGCCAGAAAGGGGCGTGCTACAAGGGACTGCTTCTGCCAGCACGGCAGAGAACCCCTTCTGCCTGCAGTGACCGCTGCTGAGGGACGTGGGCTCAGGGCTTCTTGTCTGTGGCAGGTGCCTGGGCTACACTGGGCAGGAATGCAGATGACAGGGCTAACTCCATTTCTGCTCGTGTCTTAGCACTGACTTCCTATCAAATTTGAGAGCAGAGCAAAAATAAATATTTGGAAATTATCCCAATATTATGATTTTTAATTTTCAACTTTATTAACTTCTTTCAAGTGTTAAATCCTGACCGTTTTATTTATGCCTCCGGTCGTCTGTTTGATTCTCGCAGAAGTCAATATTCACTTGTGCTCCATCATCAAACAAAAAACTGGTAATCAACTTTATCACTGGAAGCCAACTAGCTGGGTTTTAAAAAATACACTACCCAAAAGAAAGATCATTTGCTTTAAATGAGAGGAGAGGGAAGTCTTTTTAACAGAGAAGAGCAAACCTTCCTTTACTGGTAATTAGAAGCACCAGTCTTATATGACTTGCAGCATTTGGTAGCTCAAGCCGCGTCAGATCTCTTACAGCATTAATTAAAAAGAATTTATGTTTTTTTAATAAAATGCTTCATGTTTTAGCCCCTTTTCTTCCTCCTTCCAAATGTGATTACGGGGGCTGAAGGGAATTCAGGTTAATATGTTGACACACTTAACAATGCGGGGTCATGTAGCACAATCCGCTCGGCTGGTTCGGCGCGGCGCGGCCCCTGACAGGTCCCATCAGCCGCTGCCCTAAAGGCAGAGGCGAGGGGAGGATTTTAATTATTCCGCTGTGCGCGAGTTTGCCAGCATTAAATTGAGACATAATTAGGCCCCCGAATTTTAATAATTGTCCTAGCTAATTGGGCAGACAAGTACGCTCTGCAGCGTGGCGTGATTAGATAATTAGTGTTTCCAAATGACAAAATTGGGCTCTTGATTGCAGATTCCAGATGCGGGGGCGGGAGGGGGGGAAGCGGGCGGCTCCGTGCGCGGGCAAAGCCGAGCCGAGGGAGGCGACAGGGCCGGGTGAG
>VZRO01008588.1:2159104-2201774 GCA_013397915.1 Daphoenositta chrysoptera
GGGGCTCCCGCCTGCTTCCCGGGGTGGGTTTGCTGGCGGGGTCCCCCAAAGCGCAGAAACGGCGTTCCGCCAAAGTAACCCCAACACCACCCGCCTTCTACAGCCAAGAAAAAAACCCAAACAAAACACAACGCGCAACAACACCTCCCTCAACTCCCGTAAATCCCAAACCCGGCCGCTTTTCTCAAAGCCCGCGGCCAGCCCGCTCTCCTCGCGTGTGGGAGATCCCTGCTGTCCCTGCGCGGGTCCCGCAGCCGCTGCGCGGGCGCGGAACCGGGAGCTGCGGCCGCGACGTGACAAATGGGGCGGCGCGGGGGGGCCGGGGCGGCGGCGGCCGCCCCTGACAGACACGGGGGGCAATTATCACAGTGTGATGAAAGAGCCTCCGCCAGGATGTATTGCACCGCTAATTACTGTCCTTTTTCTACAGGCTTCTAATGTGAGGAAAAACACGCGGTGACAAGTGTGGAAAAGAGCAAGCACTAAATTACTGTCAGAAAAATAAACGGCGGAGCGCGGCGCGGGGCGGTGATTTACGGGGGCAATTAGTCACCGCCCCACGGAGCCGGCGGGGCCGGCGGGGCCGCCGCAGCATCCCCGGGGGCTGGCCGGGCTCCCGCTCCCGGCCTGGGCCGGCACCCAGCACGGGCATCCAGGGCTCGTCCCGCCACTGCCGCTCATTTTTTGCCAACCCCAAAACCAGGGGTGCTGGAGGAGAGAGGAGCCACCCCAAAAGCCACAGTCTGTGCTTGCAGAGAAGGTGGGGATGCCGCGGGTCTGCTTACTTCTTGTGGCCGGTGGCTGGTGCCCAGGTGTAGGGTGATTAAAGAAGTGATAAGGTACTGTTAAATGAAAAATACTCCTGGAGAACGAAGGCTTGAAAGCTGCTGGACTGGGTGAGAGGGTGGAGGTGGGTCCACAGCTGCTGCACATCTTCTGGAGGTGCTGTGGGCCAGTAAGCCTCCCAGTCTTGGAGCAGGGCCGGCTCTGCTGCTAGCTGCGAGGGGACATTATAAACATATCTTAACGCTGTTGTTTCACCAGGGTGGAGTCCAGGAGAGATGTTTTAATTTTAAGCTAGCAGCAAAGAAATGATGGACAATTCAAGCTCCAGCTCAGCCTGGGACCATGACAGTGAGCCCCCAGCCAGCACGCTGTGGAGTTTTGTAACTTTCTGCCCCGTGTATTCTTGTTGATCCAGCAATCCTTACTCAGTTGGTGCCTGTATGTCAATTTTCATTTTCTAAGGCCTTATTGGCCACCTAGGCCTTATGTCCGTCCCCTGAGCCGGGGACAGCATTATCTGACTTTAGATGCATGCTGCCATCAGACCTGCCAGCCTGATGTCTGGCTCCTCCAAATAGCTGGCACTCGGATAATGGGGGACAGCCTGTCCGAGCTCGCTGCAACAGCTGGTGCCAGCCAGCCCTGCAAGGACCGGTGCCAGCAGCAGGAGCAGCACGCCAGGGCCTGCTCATCAAACAGACTGGCAGCCAACCCGTGGCTGCCACCGTGGGACAAAGGGGAAGCAGCACAGCAAGTCCCTCTTGACTTGGCACCTCTTGGGAAAGACAGGCCTGTGCCTTTTGGAAGAGGAGGCAAGCTGGAGGAAGAAGAGCTGTTACAGGTCCTGGTGGTTTCCCTGCTCCACTTCCCCAGCTGGTGGGTGGGATACCTGCCTTTGGGAAGCACTCGAGACTCACGAATGATCACAGAGGATCATCAGTAGTTATTTTGGGATCTGCCCTTAGCTGCTTTTTGCTTTCTAGAAGTGGTTCTTGCAGGGACATGGCTGTGTGCGCTCATGAGGTGCTTCTGGTGCTCCCTTCCCTTGCAAGGCACTGTCCCACTCTTCCCACAGCTTGTTAGGCAGCCTTCTAATAAGTGATGTGACCAGCACGTCTCTTGTGTAATTTTCTTCCTCTCACTGGAAAAAATGTTTATGTTCTTTAAATAAATAATAAATATCTTTCATTCTTGACTTCTGTGTTCTTGTTTTCACTACTGAAGGTAAGGTCAGAGTTCTTTGAGTAGAAAGTGAAGAGAGAGAGCATGAACCATCAATCCCATGGGAATTTCTTCCATGTATTTCAGACTAGTTCCTAAGAAAGTGCTTAGCACAGTTTTCTGCACAGATGTACTTGAAACTGGTGTGAGATGTTTCTGAAGCTCTGAGTGACAACGTTTTCCCAGCATTGCTGGTATGCCCTGGGCATGGTTCCATGGCTGCTCTAAAGGCACAGAAAACATTCATGAATCTGACTGTATTCGATGGGAAGTCAACAGGGAGTGTGGAGGAAAGGTTTGGTAGGAACACAAATCAAGATAAAAATGCAAGTGGGGATCCTACTTGAAAGCCCATACAGACACCTCAAAAGTAATTTTTATTTTTTCCACAGCCAGTGAATATTTCTGGGATATGTGTACACAGTAGAGGGTGGGCTTTATCCCCATGCCTTATCCAAGCAGTGAGCAGCTTTGACTCTGAGAGCATGTGTAAGAGGTTCTGGGACTCCCAGCATTCCTCCAGTGTTGCCTCTGACACTGTCTAAGTTGTCTGAGGTCCTCAGCGATGGTGAGCCTCCTGTTCTCTCCTGCTTGTGCTTTCCTACCTGCCAGCTCTTGGATGGCTTGATGCCCCCCCTCACCACCTTCATTATCCATGCTGCTGGAGTTTTAAAGAAAGGGGTCAACCCTGGACCTCCTGCTCTCCAGGTAAGTGCTGATCCATGGGCTTTCACAGTGGGTGAAGAAGTGGATGCATATGTGTTTGAAGTTCCAATGCTGCCTGCTCAGAGGATGGCAGCTGGATGGATGTCCCCAGGGATCAAGGGTGAGAGATCATTTATGTCCTTTTGGGGGCACCAGGGATGAAGAAGGAAATAGTATCCCTTCAAGGCCATTAAGGGATGGCCTCTGTTGGGACATAACACTGAAGAAGAGTTTTAGATTGATAAAGTGAACATATGTGTTGTGATGGGCAGCAGTTTGGGGAGTGTGGCTCACACTTTGCCACTGCCACACCACTGGTGGATCAGAGGCCCTACAGACGCTTTGCTCCTGATGAGCGTGGTGTGCTTGGGGGTCCCATATGAGGATCTAATAGCAAACGCAGAGGTTTTGGCCCAGTAGAAACCACAGTGACTAATTTTTTCAAGGGGAGGTCTTGGAAGAGCAACAATCATAAAATGACGTGGAGCAGGTGAATATCACACTTGTTTTATACAGTTTATGTCCATACAAATAGTCCCCATTTGGCAGAGCAGCCACAAGCCATTACAAGTGCCTTTATTGCAGGATGGCACTATTTGTACATGTGCCATGTGAGCACACTGCAGCAGAATTGCTGTCTGTTAGAGCCATGGTTTTGAGATTAAAATTCAACTTTTTTTGTAATGCAGACATAAGCTGTGTAACCATGTTTATAATTAGGCAGTCACTATTGCTGTTCAAATTAGTTGTCATACCCTACATCATGATTGTTCTCAATTTCCCCCCCATTTTTATTTTACATTAAGGAATAGGTGAACAGCAAGGTTTTACATAGTATTCAATGAATCTGGTATTCTGGATGATTTTGGAAAATAATTCCTCATCATTTTGTTTACTGGCTGCTTTTGTTTACTGGATTGCTGGTTGGTCACTTAAGCCTCCAGTCCTTGGGGCAGCACCAGGGCTGTTGTACTGGTGCTATTTAGCAAGTCCGGTGGGATGTTGCTGGGGAGGACACAGAAAAGTAAGGTCAAGGCTTCTCAGCCTTGACAGCAAGTAGCTTCTCTTTGGGAAAAGTGGTTCTTAATGCACAGGCTGTAGCTTTGCTTTATTAGTCTTGATTCTATTACTCAGACAGTTTTTCTACCTGGCAAACTCCTCCAAACCTGAAGAAGTAGCCAACAACCAAACAGTTAAGAGAAATATCAAAATAAAATATTTCTCATAGATTTCATAAAGTATGAGTTATAGCAGAAAAAATTATTTTGGATTAAATATATTGCACTCAGTTCTTCAATCGAAGAATGTATTTTTATTTATGTGAAAAGATTTAGGATGGCCCAAACTGCTTGGATGGCATGTAGGAAACATTCCAGTTTGACAGAAGCTTGAATTGTTTACTTTTCTGAGGGAGAAAAAAAAAGGAGTTTTATTTAAATCAACTTTAAAGCTTTATTTTAAAGGGTGGATATTGGTAGCTGGAGAATATGTTCTGCCTTCCCCTCATATTGCAGCTGGACAGCAATAGCCAGCCTTCACTTATTTATTTATTTCCTGCACAGAGGGGAGGAAAATATAGGTCCATGAATCAATCTAGATAATGGGGAAGGCTGAATGTAATAAATAATACAGTAACAACCCTAAACTAATGAGCTGTTGCTAAGGTACATTTCACAGGCTCATCCTCTATATAAAAAGTCACTAATAATCCCTTGGTGTAATCAGATGATAAAGCTTTGCCATAAGGCAACACCTGTGCAATTAAAGCTGTGGATTCTTTTGCACGTTTCATTAATTTCAGGATTTTGTAAAGGCACAATGACTACACTAATAATCTAGTCTACTTGACTCCATGTCTACTGGAAACAGGGTGTCTAATTAGGTAAAGGTAATTAATTAGAGATAAATGGAGCTAATCAGACTCGGTTAACACTAATTCTCTGAATTAAGACATTTTGGGACACCTACTATTCCACTGGCTTTGATGTTTCCCAACAAACACTGACTTGGAAAGGAGACAGAAATGCTGCCTTTATTCTGTAGGAGGTTGTTGGCCCAATCCTGCAGCAGTGCTTGCCCCAATAATCTTGTTTAGGGTCTGTGGGACTCCGAGCTGTGCTCGTTCCTGTGGGTTTGCTGGGAGAGGCATCCCCTCCAACCCTGGCGTGTTGGGGCCTTGGCTTGACACCCCTGGGAGCCATTTGTTGTATTTTTACTGGCTTCTGCCAGGTTTTGCTGATTGTGGTATTTTCCCCACGGCTTTTTTCCTTGATGGGGGAATATTTTTAAAATCTAGGTTGTGCTGGTTTTTAGAAGGGCCACCATAACCTCTATTTGAATGCTGTGGACAGTGTTCAAAATGCAGAATACTGTGCGTTACCTCAAGGAAGAAAGGAGGATAAAAAGAAAAAAAGAAACACAGCCTATTTGGAAGAAATCTCTATTATTTAGTGAAAGGATCAGGATTTCACTGGTGGTTTGTGTATCTGTAACTCTTTGGAGGTCATGTGCCTGTTCTGGTGTGGTATCAGATGCTGTTCATCTTGCTTAGTAATCAGCTACAATTGCATTCAGGTGCCAGCACCTTCAAAACTAGCAGGACTGCAGGGCAGGGGAGAATAAATGTGAGTGGGACAAGAAGTGAGCAAGAAATCTAGTTGCTTCACTGCTGTAGAGTTCCTATGTGCCTCTATTGTGAGATCTGTGTTAGGAGAGTCCTGTTTTGCCTTTTTTTCACAGGTAAATGTTACTTCCTCGCATGAATTTGAGTGTAACACTGGTGGCAGATTTGGTGGAAAGATGCTGTGACTGGTAGATGCCCAGACTGAAATGATAGTTGTTACCACCTCCAGCTTTGTTAGTGTTTGGGGATGGGACCGTGCTGGGCATGTGGAGCAAGTGCATTTTAGAAGGTATTGCCTCTTGTCTCTGCATGGTGTTAAGCTACAAAGTAAGATGATTTCCCCTCCCCTGTGGATGGTCTGCTCATTTCAGCTGCAAAGCACAGCTGATGGAGAGTTCTTCATCTATCACTTGAGTGCTGGGAGGGGTGGGAAGCACTCTCCCTGCCTGCATCTAAAGAAGACCAGATGCTTTTTTAAGCTTGTATTTCTAAAATACCTAAGCTGATGTTGCACAGTGTGGTACGTAACTAACAAGAGTGAGCCAGGAATGAGCGCTTGTAGGATGAGCTATAGCCTGAGGTAAGTCTCCACGAGCTGAGCTACACTGCCCTCGACAGAGGAGATGAAATAGAAATGTCTGAATACTTCTATTATGAGATACTTTTTGGATTGACCTTTCAGTAACTTGTTAAACTACAGAAAATATTTCTGTTTTCTAGATGCAAAAGACCTGCTGGGTCATGTAGTCCACAAATGCCCCTCTGGATATTTTTAATAGCAGCTTGGTGACTTTGGGTTTTCAGGAGCTGCTGGGGCTTGGGCCCCACTGTTCAAAATAACTTGCATTTCCAAGCATGGACAAATCCTGTTTAACAGTTTCAGAGTAGTGGATAAAAAGGAATAGTTGCAACTGCAGCATCCAGGCAAGAGAAATGGTTTGGGGTGTGCGTCCCCTGTACCCAGGGAGGCAAAGCACTGCTGTCTCCTGGCTTGGCTGCACCCTGTTAGCATGGAGGTGGGCCAGAGCCCAGAGAGGACAGACTCCAAGCCTTTGCTCGGGGCTGCAGAGCAGGGGTGTGAGACCCCAAGCCCAATTTGCTGACAGCATTTTAACCCCTCTCGTGCTATTGAGGTCACCAGTCAGTCTTCAATCACATATATATTTTTTTGTATCGTAAGAAATTCAAGGGTTTCACACTCCAGCACAGCAGGTTTCAATCTAGTTGCTGGTACTGTCATCTGATGCACTTGTCCTTTGGAATACAGCCCTGTCCATTGCCCTGGCTTCAGATGCTTTGAGAGGTCGAGTTCAACACACTCTGCAGGGAGGGGGGAGATGTCCAGAGGGGTCACACAGCTGCTGACGCCCTGTTTGGGCTGACCACTCTGCACTTGCAGTGCTGAGTGCTTCTCTAATGGGAAGGTGAGCTGCGTGTTGTGAGTACCTGGAAGCTCTGAACATGTCAGTCTGTTCTGCTTCTTGAATGACAGAGCTAAGATTCACTGTCCTCCAGTCTGACACTCCTTGTCTTCTGCAAGCATGGATCAACATCTACTGATCTTGGATACCATGGCACAGCTGCTGGATGTTTGGGCAAACCCTTATGTAAAGGATGGGATTCAGCTCACCTGACTGTGCACAGCTGCATACAAAGTTCCTTTCCAGACCCCCCTCATTGGAGAGAAATGGTCACTAGCGTGGTTACTCTGAGCCATTTGGGGTTTCTCACTGAAGTCATGGCTCTGTTTCACCAGTGCCTGCTTTCAAAAAATCCCTGGGTGAATTCAGTGTGTGCTCTTCAGGTTTATCCAGGCTCTGTGTTTATTATGGTGTGGTCTTGAGCAGGTTAGTTGTGACAGGGGAATGGTGGTGTATCGGGAGTGTGAGAGGGCGTGGAAAGTAAAAATGAATGAAAAAGGTGTGCTGTTTTTGGAATTCAAGACATCTCTGCTATCTGCTTTGGGTTTGCTGCAGTTTGCTTCATTTCTCTTTGTAAGAACAAGAATATGTAGTAGAGCAAGCAAAAGCATGTGTCAAGAGAAATAGGATGTGAGGTATTGAGCCTGTGGAAAGGAGTGAGTGTTGAGGAGGAGCTGGTGGCCGGCGTGAGGGCGGAGCCCCCAGGCCCTGTGGCAGAGGGACGGGGGGCTCCTCCCGGCCAGCCCGGGCTGCAGCCCCGTGTGGGGGCTGTGCTCGGCCCCCGGGACCGGCCAGCCCGGCCGAGGCCAGCGCAGGTGCCTGCAGGGCAGGGGGGGCCTGCGGGCACGGTGGCCCCCAGCCCCTCACCTCCTGCCTCGGCTATCCCAGCACCAGGATATGTTATGACCCTCGGTGTCCAGCACCTGTGCTGAAGTGTATTCTAGGTGAGAAAGGGCTTTTTAAAATGTTCTCCTACTCAAACTAAATGTTTTGTTAATTTCAAATGTTAAATAAATATTTTAATTGGCCAAATGATAAGAGCAGAAAATCCCTTAGTAATAACCTCTGTTCACTTCTTTTCTCCTTCATTTTTCATAACAACCTTCCCACTTGGCCTTTGATTGCTGTTTACCAGAGCTGCATCAAAGCAGTTTCTCTCCATGGCTCTGGGCTACGGTGAAGTCCATAATCCAGCATCTTGTCAGCCACTGGAGTTTTGAAGCTAGCCTCAGTATTTGTGCCAGGAATGGAACCTCTGTTCTTAAAAGCAGCAGTGAGTTCCCTGCTCTCCCATGGTACACAGAACCTTCCTGAGCAGCTGCTGATCAGCAGTGCTGTCTATTCACACACAAACACTGGCTGTGAAGGTCAGATTTTTCAAACAAATACTGTGCTAAAGCTAGTGAATGTGTTGTGTTTTTTGTTGAATGACAGAGGACTATGAAGAATGAGTTTTGTGTAGAATACCTTATTTCGTTATGACCTCTGTTACCTTCCTATAAAGCAAGTCAAAGCATTGTTCAGTGTGTGGTTTAACTGCACCACAGTAACAAAATGCTTAATACTTTAAGGAGGGAGTTCTAAAATTTAATAGTTTATTTTATTATTACTCTTTTGGATATAATTAACTAGGGATGCACTTCAAACTGTGTCCTCCTTGCTACTGAAATGTGTTTTTATGTTTCACTCTGGGGGAAAAAGAAGTCTGTCAGACCATGGGTCTCTCCCTTGATGCACATTATTAGAGTCTTTTTAGAGACAAGCAAGCCATTTTGCTGTCATTGGTCTTGTTCAAATAGAGGGTGTTTATCCATGCAGTCCTCTGGGGAAGGTGTCAGGGAGGGATCACCTCAGCCAGCAGCTGACACGGGTACAGCATGCTCATTTGACTCTCCTCCAGCACTCAGCTTGCACGGTTCTTGCTTCTGAAGCAGCACTGCTTGGACACCCTGTCCTGAGTCCAGGTAATGCCTTTGAGTCTGGTGCTTACCTGGACTGAGACCGTGTTGAATGATCCCATCAGAGGGAAAGGGAATCTGGGCTGGAGAACATGGCAAGATTGCTGCCAGGGGTTTCACAGTGTCTGGCATTGTCTCCTCAAAGTTTGGCCTTAAAATCCACTCTGTGTACAGAACAGTGCCTTCTGCTTAACTGCACAGGCTTTTATTTTCATGAAGGCTGAAGTGTCTGTGTGATAATGGTAAAGAAAAGATCTATTTGTGGCTATTATTTCATATTTCTATGCTGAACTTGCAGCTTCATACCAAAGACATCACATCTCCTGTTCCAAAATACCCAAAGTGAACAGACTGATCTCCCAAACTTGTGTGTGGTTCTCTGGTGGAACCACAGTGCTGCAGCAGACTCACCCCTGTGAGGAGGTGGACAGGATTCCCAGCTTCCCACCAGCTCTGTGCTTTCCATAAGCTCAACATTTCTCATCCCATTTCTCTTGCTGCTCAATACTACTCCTATTGTGCCTTTGAAACATGTTTAAATTAAGTTTTAAAAAGTCACTCAAATCTCCTTTTGTGGAGCTGAATGGCACAAATCTACTTCATTTTAAGGAGGCTGAGCCTGGACTCCAGTTACAAAACTGCCAATGAAGCTCACTTTATTTTTGTTCAGTTTTTTGCTGCTCTCTTGGATGATTCACTTCCCCTCCTTGTATTAACAATCACTAGCTTTCAGATTGATGCAGCTGTTTCAGGAAGCAGCCAGCAAACTCTTTGGGTGAGTATGTTGGGGACCACATCTGGCAAAGCCTTCCCATCTGAGCAGGAATAGTCCCAGCCTGTGAAAACATGAGGGCTGAAGAATCAACATGGGCAGAGCCTGGAGGACCACTCATATCTTCAGATCCCATGATCTGTACCTCTCTGCTCATGCACTACCTGGCACATGGAAGGAGCAGGGAGAGCTCGTGTTTGGGGTGGGTGTGTACCATATCCTGCTGCACCAGTAAGGTTTGGAGTAGGGGTGCTGGTGCCTGTTGCATGTGGGGGAACTGCTCTTGGCATCAGCTGTGCAAATCCACATCTAGGACTTATGTAAGCCTCCAGAGCCATATGTCTGTGCCTGCACCAAAGCAGACTCTCCCTAGTGCTGGTGGGGTCCCAGGAGGCACTGGTGGTGCTGTGCCTTTGCTTGCAGAGCCTGGCACTTCCTGAGCAGGCATTTGTGGCAGGGCTGGATGAAGGAGAGGTGCAGAGAGGTGCTCTGTCTGCTCAGACTCGGTTCTACATGCAGGCTGTGCCATCTGAAGCACCAAGAACTGCACAGGCAGACCTGTCCTTTAAATAATTTCTCACCTGGGACATAGACAACGGAGGAAATTCTCAAAGAATCTTAAGAATGTGCATTTTCCTGTCCAGCCTGGTTTTTTTGCTTTAACAAGGTATTTTTTGTGTGAAGGTTATTGCTGAGGCTTAGGCCAGTTTTGGCTGAGGTTCCAATGCATGACATACTCTGTCCCTGAGCGTTGCTCTGAGCCTCAGTGCCAGCCCAAAGCCTATGCAGGGTGCATGCTTTTTCAATTCTGATGGCGTGATGCTGCCTGGCTGTTCTACATCATCTCCCAACTCAGTGGGCTGTTGGGTGCTGACTGCACCCCCAATCTTGCTGGCACGACTTACAAAACACTAGGTTTCAAACCCTTTTTTCCCTTCAGCCTTCTGCCAGGTGACTGGTCGAGGTCTCGCTGCCCGCAGTCCCCCTAGCGCGGCCGGAGCGAGGTTTGTTGTGTTTGGGATGGGAGTGCCCTGCCAGCTCTGCAGGGACCCTCTGCCCCCCGTGCCGGTGCTGGGCCCTGCCGCCCGCCCGGCTGCCAGCTCCAGCTCTGCTCAGCCCGTCGGAGCACGACCTGCGGAGAGTGGCATATGGCAGGAGAAAGGCAATTTAGGGCAGGCCTGGAAATCAGAGGCAGTGTTGTTACAAGCTGGGCCTTGGGTTCACTGGCACGACATGAAAGATGGTGTTGGTGCCTGCTGGAGCTCGGTCTCCTCTGGCTCTCCTGGCAGCTGCTGCTCCCCACAGCACTTGTACTCCTTGTGGCTGCAGAGGGGTTCGGGGCAAAGGATGTGAGTGGAATTAGCAAATTCTTCCATCTGTAGCAAAATTCTTACTCGCACTGGATAATGTTTTGGTCAGTTCCTGATTGTGAATTTCCTAGACCTTGTTTGTTTGCTGAAAAAGTTGGAATTAAACATTTTGATGTTTCATAGTTAATGGTACTTAAAAGCAGTCAAAAGATACACGTTCTGAAAGCACTTTGTTTGCTCATTTCCAACAGAGAGCTTTCTGTCCTCTCTTCTTTCTTTCACTGAGAAAATTATGAACTTTTTCCAAGTTGTTTTGTTTTGTTTTTTTCTGGTCATCAAGGAGTAAAGGTCACCAGTTCTGACCTCTTGCTTGGAATTTTTTTTTAGATGATCTGTTTTGTGAATGACCACAGGTGATACGGTAGCTGGTGAGGGTGGAACAGCCACACCTGCTGGTTGGCTGCTACAACCAGAGAAATCTAAAGTGGTTGGATGGGACAATGTGGAAGCCAAGTAAACTCTTGGGGCTCTTTGCTGGAAGCTGTGGTACTTGTGGTCTGGGTGCAATCTCCCTCATCTTTCTTCAAATTCAATTGTTCAGGAAAGCCAAAAAATGACTCACATTATGGGAGAGATTCTTTCAATACACATAATTTGTGAGTTGAAAAATTGGAATGTTGAGTTTAAAGGTTTATTATAATGCTCAAAATAATGCCTGAGATGTTCACCCAGACATTATCCTAGAATAAGCCATACAGAATTACAAAGTTTAAAGGAATATGTCTAAGTGTATGTTAGTGATATGATAGTGAGAGATTTGGCTCCTTGTCCCTTCATTAAGGACAAATTCACCCCAAGGGTGTAGTCTGATCTTGGCAAATAGTGTTATAATAGCTAAAGAATATTGCCTGCTGGATAGCAGACATTGATGATTAAATTTAAGTATGTATTGTCCACATAAAGCAAACAACGTGCCTTTCTTTCTTTTTTTCTTTCCTCCTTCTTGTGCACATTCATCACTGGTGCTGAAGATGGAAGATGTGGGCTTGCTAATTATTGTGTTTTTAACTGATAATATACTGTAAATTTTGTATAATACAACTGTGACCTTATAGACAATGCAAGACATGACAGCAGGCCCATAATTATAGCATGCTGAAGAAATGCTTGTTATTATCTACTATTTTTAGGACCAGTGTGCAGAGCCTCTTAATTTACATAAGCTTTAGACATTCACACATTTTCTGTCTTTGCTTATGGATGATAAATTTTGTTCAAATGAAAGATGAAGACGTTGTGTTAGGTGAGAGGTTAGCCAACTGGGAACTTGATTACTGTGAACAACAAAAGCATCAGTGGAAACTGAAAAAGGAGTATTTATTTGAGAAAAAATTGTTTAACCCAAGATTCACAACATGAAAACTGTAACATTCAAATGGAGTCTTGATACCTTGTGATTTGAGAACTGGTTAAACGATAATGGGGGGAGAAAAGAAGACAGAAAAATCCTATAATCTATTTATCACAAGGAAAGTGAATATTACAGTGTGTTCTTATAAGGAATGAATGTTTTGTGCTTGTTGAGGTTTCGCTGTTGAGTGCTGAGAACACAAGCCAGGAGGTTCTGTGGGTCACCCACTGACTGGTCTGCCTGCCAAGCCACTTCTCTTGGCTGTGTTGAAGGCCCCAGCTCTGAACCACTGGTGAGGTGTCTTGGCTTGGGGATGTTGAGGTGTGGAGCAGAAGCTGTGCTCCTCCAGGGTGGCACACCATCCCTCAGCAGAGGTGTGGTTGGGGGATGGAAACTGCCCACCCCTCCTGGGGCCCAGCCTGTCCCAGCCCAGTGTGAGCAGCTGCTGTTGCCTCTCAGCAGCCCTGGTGCTGCCCAGCAGAGCCTGGCTGCTGGCAGGACAGCGCTGGCCACCAGTGGTGCCACCAGCCGTGCCACCAGCAGTGCCACCAGCCACCCGCCGTGCTCCATGCAGCAGCACGGTGCTGGCAGCCCTGGCACTGCCACAGGTGTGCTGTGTGCTACTCGGGCTACCGGGCAAGCTAGAGGAGATGCCAAAGCAACAAACCCTGCTTTGCCTCCCTAAGGAGCCCTCTGATGTCCGAGAATTTACCCTCTCATCTCCCCCCGTGAACTTCGCTGGCCGCAGCCTGCATATGCCCAGGTCAGAGCAATGCTACAGACCCTGCTCTCCCGTCAGGGCTCTGCCTGACCCTCATGGACCAGGCAGACAGGGGGAGGTGCTCACAAGAGCTGGCACTGGTTCTTGCTGCGCTGTCTGGCTGAGCAGAGCACTTTGGGTTGTGGTTTTGGTCCAGCAACACTGGTAACACATTGGTGCAGAGGTGCTACACTGCTCAGCTTCCTTCTGCTTTCTGCAGCCATCACAAGGCTGCTCCCTGCATTAAAAACCAGAGAAAGCAAATAGACACACGGCTGAGACAGACAGATGAAAGGCTTGTTTGTACTCATTACACTGGAGGATATTTTGAGATCAGATCATCCATCTGAAAATACGACCTTTCGTAATACTGCCAAACAAGGTCAAGGATGTCTCCGCTTCTCTGCCTCTTATGCAAGTTGGAGCTGCCTGGAAGCACCTTCCACCACGACAACTGAGTTTTCTAAGCTGAAGGAAAAAAAGGAATTTTTTCATCAGGGCTTGATCTCTTGTTTTTATGCTTTGTTTGCCCAGTGAGTGATTGTATGAGGAAAGTTATCCATCAAAGAAGGCAGACAAGTTGCCCCCATACAGTACTGTACTGCCACATAACATGGAAGGGAGTCTTTCAGAAAGTAGCCCAAATGTTTTAGGATTTAGTTTGGTGGCTTTTGCTCAGGAAGAAAGCTGTGAACTGCCAGGGCAGTGCTGAGCATCTGAAGTAGTATGTGAGCTAAGCTGCCAGGCTGGAGCACAAACATGGGCTCAGGTACAGAAGTGTGTACAAAATAGCTACGGCTCCAGCCTCCTGTTCAGCAGACCTTTTGTAGTAGCACAGAGGGGCTAGTAACAGGGTAGGAAAGATGACAATATGTTTGATACAAACTTTAATTGCTAAAGGCCTTTCCCAAAGGCCGATAATGGCAAAAGGTGTAAATGGAGGAAGGCTGTAGCTGTGCCTGGCTCACAGATGGGCTGTGAGGAAACTGTGAACGGCCAAATGATAACAGACTAACCAGTCATTCCAACATCAGCTCATTAGCAGTCTGTCAGATATTTTAATTTGTGTACTTGTGGGCTAAGCAGATATCACAGGATTGCCTCAGCTCCCAGGCATCCCTCTAACTCAGAAGGAAACAGTGAATGAATAAATCTGGCAATGTGAACAGATATTTTTGCACCCTTGGCTTTTGGGGGTCACTTTGAGATCCAGCCAGGGTTGCATGATCTGTGAAGCCCCAGCCTGGCAGGGGGAAAGCAGGGATGTCTGGTGTGTTGCTGCTGTTGTCCTCAGTCCTGCCTTCTTGGGATACTGCATCAGGGAGACTGTGCCAGCTCACAGGTCTCCCAGGCATCAAAAGGTCAGTTCTCCAAATGTAATAAATTAGGTAAGCAGGGGGCCTGAGACAGTTTGGGTTTGTTTCAAATAATTCAGTAATTTCTTCAGACTCTCACTAAAAGAGGGAACCAACCATATACGATGGAATTTTTTGCCTCCTATATCTCTCACAAAAGGTTCACCAGACCCTCATCAGTCATCTTGTTAAAACTACTGGTAGCTGACTTTCAGATGAGGGTACCTATGCTAGATGTTCCCAGTTAATTGTTCCCAGTTAATTTTGGAAAGGCAGTCCCTCCAAACTCCAGCTTTCCAAGTTTCTGCTGGCTCAGGAGGCCACCCTTTCCTGAGGAGAGCAGGCTGCTCCGAGGTCGAAGCCCACTCCCGAGCAGGCTGCCATGGCTGTGCATCTCGATGGCCCAGGCTGCCTTTGCCAGGGCAGGGAGCTGAGCTGAGTTTGGGCAGTCAGCAGTGGCTGTACCTTGTGGGTGGGGTGGGCCATGTGCCTTGGCTGGGAGATTTATGGGTGCTGCTGTGTCAGTGATGTGTGGCCACACACTGAGCAGGAACAGGCAGGCATTAAATGTCTGGAAGATCTTTTAATTATGCTTAGTTTTGTAATATTATCACTGAAGCTGATGAGAATTAAGTTGTACCTCCATAATAAGAATGAATATGACAGGGGTAATGTAGCCAAGTGCCAAAATGTAGTGTCCTCGTGGGGCAGAAGGAGTTACTGACAGAGCCTTTCAATCACAGAGAGATCCTCCTGTGCAGCCTGGCCGGCCTCTTGGGCACCTCACACCTCAACGTTAGCAGGAAAATGCCTTTATTTCTTTAGCTTAGGCATGTCAGGGATGGCTGTGAAATAAGAGCCACTAAAAATGCTGGGATTTGTCTGTCAGACCACAATTTGGAGATGGTATTTCTTTTAATCCAATTCAGTTTTACATATTGGCATGAAGCATTATAATTGATTGCATTGAATTACATTGGAATCTCTCAGCTGCTTGATCAAGAAAGGCTATCAACTCCAAGCAGGCCTGACTATATGTTGGCATTGAAAATGTTACAGGCACATAGCCACATTCTGATTCATTCCTAATGAGATTTTGAAGTTCACACTATAAAATGTTCTGTCAATTAAGTCAGAAATTCATAGCAACATATTTACTTCAGTTAGCAGTGTGTCCTTTCAGTGCAGGGATCCCAGCTGTTACAGTGGTGTTTTCTAGTTCCACAGCCTCATCAAAGCCCATTCAAATATTCTCATTGTAATCCATGTTAGTCTGTGTTTTTGACTGCAAAGGACAGCTCTGTGGAATATATTCAGTGAGAAAGAAGCAGCCTAAAAGGTAGTTGCAATACAAATAGTTATTGTTCTGTAGCACCCTGTAGCTGGAATCAAACTGGGCAGGAAAAGTCTTCTTTACCAGCAGCAGGTTTTCTTGGTACAGCCTCCCATCGAGGCTGACTCTTAGAATATCATATCGTGCCCTGCACCTCGGAGGGGCTGCTGGGGGACTGGTTGTGCTTGTCACCAATTAATAAAGATGGACATGCAGACGAGGGAAAACAGTGCTTTTCCTCTTGAGATAGCACAAGTCAGGAAAGCGCAAAGCTGGTGGCAGCTCCTGCACTGGCTGTAACACAGAAAGCAGCTCTCACTTTGCTTCAGAGCACAGAGTGTCGTGTTCTGCCTGAATTCAGTCAGTCACAGTTTATTTAGCTGAGTTTATTGATTTAGGGATCAATAAAGTAGTAGTAGCTGAAGTGACTTGGTCTTTTTAAATGTGAATTCCTTTTCTCAGCTTTCAGGCGTGTGAAGCTCTGATGACTGCTCTGTGGGAGGAGACAGCTCTGATCCAACCTCCCTTCTCTACAAGCCCATTAGCCAAGGGATCTGCAAGAGGATGTTTTACAACTTCTGAGAAGTATTGAAGTCAGGTCACCGAGTAGGGTGACTGTGGGCATACCTGCCTCTCACGAGCAGGGGTTGAGGGACTGCAGGCTTGAGAATGAAAGGTGGGTAGTGCCTGCTTTGGAGGCATTTCTGTCACTTGTGCACGCCAGTACTCTGCCCCACTACAGGGAGGAACAACTTAATGTCATGGGGAAAAACACCACAAATTTGGTGGTGAGCCCCAGAGAGTCTGGGACCCTGCAGCTGCTACCTGTGTTTCTGCCATATTTCTCTTCTAAATGTCCTTGGACTTGGAGTTCTGTGATTTCAGGAAGCAGAGCAGGAGCCACCCTCCAGTGTCAGCACTGCCCATGCAGCACACATGGCCAGCCACATGCAGGGGAGATGCCTTTGACACAGAGGTTGTGGTGAGGGTAAATTAAGTAATATTAACACACAAATGCTTTCCCTAGCCTTGCCAGGGACTTATTCCCAAGTGCAGTTGTGTTCACAGCTTCCTCAGGCTCAAGATCAGAAGCTAAAGAAAGAAGACATGTATTAGGTGGATTTTTTTCTTCTTTCTTTGCAAGTTCTGACTGTGAACAGAGGACCAGTTTTAAAACAGCTGTTGAGTTTATGAGGAATTTCATGTGTTTTGAACTTTGTGAGAGGATAACTGTTTGGTAGATAGGTCATCATGTTAAAGGCTGGGAAACTGCAGTGAGGCTGTGTAATTCTTAAAGCTGCTTGGTCCAGCAGTTGTGTATTGTTTATTTCTTGGCTTATTTTGGGAAGAAGGAGGATCTTATGCTGCACCATATATAACAGACCCTAGAAACCTGCTAGGTAGAGCTGATTGCCTGTGAAAGGTTCTAATCTCCTCAGACTGTTTCAGGCTGTGCTGTTCACCTAGGATCCTTTATCCAGTCAAAAGGTTGTTCAGCATGTGAAATACCAGGCTCCTGGTGTTTCTTAGTGAGCTTCATGTACTGGCCAAACTCCACTCAAATGCACCCCAGCCACCTGTGCAGGCAGTGAGGCTTCCCAGGAACAGCAGCTCCTTGCTGCCAGCAGCAGGAATGCCCAGGGCAGCATTTGGGCATGGCAACACTTCCCTTACAGCAGGAGGATACAAATGCCACTTGTAAGGGTTTTCTTCATGCACTTTGAGTCTTTCCAGGCAACTGTGATGGAACCTTCCTTCTCAACTCTGTGTGTGTGGTACAATACCAAACTGTATTACAGCCCTTGCAATGCTCATGTTGTCACAGCATATTGTGGCACTCAAGATACAAATGCCCTTTTATTTTCACTAAAGCACTGCAAGCACCGCTGACAGCAAAGCAGCAATATGTGCTGTCTGTGCATGGATAATAAATATTGCTGGCTTGAAATTCCTTTGCACGTTGGGCATGGATTGTGTTTTACCACATCACACGATACAATGACAACAAAGGAGTTCCTTCCCCTTAGCATAAGGTAAACAACAAACAAGCAAAGCTAGTTTGGCTGTCACTGTGATGATCAGCACCTCCATCCAGGAACACCAAGACTCAGCATTGCTTTCATTTCACAAACAGAGGTAATGGCAAAGCCACTTCCCTCCTAGCTATCAAAAGCTTATAAAGAGACTCTTTCATCTGAAGCTTTGTGTAGGCACATCATACAAGTATTTCACCAGAATACATTGGAACCGTGGCATTACTACTTTCTTCACCACTGCAGAGAAATTACCAATGTAGCCACCAGTCATTGTCAAAGGGGTTTTCATCCTGCATTTCCTTTTATAGTTTTGGGTTTTTTTATTCTAATATTGCCTTTCTTCTACCCACTCCCCACTGCGACTGAAGGGCAAAGCTTAGTCTAACAAGAGCTAAATAATGCACAAATACATATAGGTAATGTCGCAGCTTTGAAGTCCAATCTAGGAAGAATGAAGGCTCCTGCAAGT
Organism: Daphoenositta chrysoptera; assembly: GCA_013397915.1. Lineage (NCBI taxonomy): Eukaryota > Metazoa > Chordata > Aves > Passeriformes > Daphoenositta > Daphoenositta chrysoptera. The sequence goes on from VZRO01008588.1 coordinate 2,177,265, forward strand.
TTGACGCTCTACTGGAGGCTATCTGGAGTTGACGAGTTACAAATACACAAAATGATGTCTTTTAAGGAGCAGCATCATCTTAGAAGCTGCTGACCTATTTGTCCAATTGAAAGTAACAGAGGAGTTGCAAGTTTTCTCCTCCTCTGCAGTAAGTGAAGCTGGGTGCCTGACCCTTTGTTATCAGTAGTTTGCAGATTCTTGAGGCACCTCACTTCACAAGTGGCCCCAAGGAGATGTATGACTGGATTTTAGGTGAGTGGTTCAGCCAGTATAATTTCTTGCCTAGCTCAGGTTTTCCATGGCAGGAGCTTTTCCAGGTGCTGCTGGGCATGTCCACAATTTCCACCACTCAGGAAGCTGGTGGGTCCTGGGCCTTGGTGGACCCAATGTGCTCCAAGTGCTCCTCCTCTGAGCCTTGCCACCAGCTTCTGGCACACTGCCTGTCTGCAGTCACTGCAGCCACTGCATGGCTCCTGGGTGGAATGGTAGGTCACCTGCACTGGTGTGGGTACTTAGCATGGGCCATTCACTTAAGAGTTGGACTCAATGATCCTTCTGGGTCCCTGCCAGTTCAGACTGTTCTGTGATTATTGCATTTTTTGTGAAAGGGCATCGGAGGAAAACAATTTCACAGCACTAGCATCAAGATTTTGGCGGGGGGGACCACTGCTAAGGAAAGCCCTACAGCTGGAGAGGCCCATGAGAAGCTCTCAGCCAAAACCTGGAAACAAAATCCGATTCAGATCCAATGGGGATCAAAACCACAAGATGATGTTTGGTATGAGATGATCCAGACATTTGAATGAATCTGCTTCTAGTATAACAAGAAGATGGAAAGTTTCCATTCTTGGAGGGAAAAAAGTTAAGCAAAAATCAGATCAGATTGGTAGAGGAGAAAGTGGAGTCAGAACTCCTGTAGGATGAGGGAAAGCAAGAGGCTGCAAGACAGTCAGAGAAGAGGGGAAAAATGTCTGTGTTGTTGGAGAGACACTGGAAGAGGTCTGCTGCTGTAGCTGACTGGTTTCCATGCTATTTTTGTCTCCCCTGAGACCAGGGGCCAATATTCTACTCAGTTTCCACAAGGCTCACTTCTCTTCGATTCTCCAGACCAAGTCTTTGGTGGTGATGTTCTCAGACTGATCAACCCTCCTGCAAGCAACTAAGGACATGCAGATGCCACTGTGAGAGGAGGAATATACAGGCTTTAGGAAAGGACTTTATGGCAAGGTGAGGAAACCTCAGCAAGTTCCCAGTGGTCCTGCTGCCCTGCCTTTCCTCCACATCACAGTCAGTAGCTATCCTTGCAAAGCTGGGTGCCCCACTGTGGCCAGGAGCTGGGGACAGCTCCCTGTGGCACTGTCTGGGGAGCAGCCCATGGGCCTGTGTGCTGCTCTCCTGGGCCCATACTCTGAGTGAAGCAGAAAACAGCCAAAATAAACAAGTGCTACGTTTTATTGCATCAGCAAGGCAGCCGGGGAAGCGGTGCAGTGGCAAAGGAGATTCGTGTGCAGGAATGTCTGACCGTGCCGTGGGAGAGTGGCCGGGAAAGGGGAGCGCTGCTCCCGGGGCTGCTGTGCACGACCTGGCAGAGCCCCATCTCAATTACTTCCAGGCAGCGTCACGCTCCCTTCGCAGCCCACGGAGCCACCAGGCAGGCTGCCAGCAGAGGCAGCATTTTGGCAGGTTTTTAAACGCTGACTGAGCGAGTGTGTGGCAGGCCATTTGTACCATATGGCACCCAGGAGCTAATCCGGGAGAGGGTGCTGGGCAGTGAGGGGGGCCAAAGCTGAAATGCCATTTAGAAGTGAAACATCAGCCCAAGTGGCACAAGGCCATAAAGCCAAACAATGAAAGAGACCGGGGTGGGAAGGGAGCTGGAGAGCAGAGGATGGCTGTGCTCTTGAAGCCAGCCAGATTTCCTTACCTCTGCTGTCCATATTCACTGAGTGCTTAGAAATGCTGTTATGTTGAGCATAAGTATATATTACAAATATTCAAATAGAGATCTCAATATATATGATGTATTTTGTGTGCACATGTTGCTCTGCTCTGGGAAACTCAATGAAGAAAAAGCAGAGTTGTGCGGAAAAATACATTTCTGGCTCTGCCCTGGAGTGGGGAGCTGGTGCTGATGGCTGCTGTTGCTATGATCTGTATGTAGTAGAAACTATTGATCTCATAGGGGACCATCAACTGACAGGATGGGAACCCTGAGCTTCAGCTGGTATTGACCATTTTGGCCCTGGGAAGTCAAGTAGATCTGGTCCATGGTCATCTTGCCTTTGAAAGGATGTTTTATCCTCTAAAGATCAATTGATAGAGTTTTCATTTACAGTCTTGTTATATTAAACAAATGACATTGTGTAATCGTTTGCTCTCTGCTCTTGGGCTCTAATGGATAGCACTTGTCACAGTTATTGATTTTTCTTCTCTTACAGAAATCTAGTACTTCAGGAATATTGAGTCATGCTATTATCCAGACAGGTGCCAGCCCTCTGAATGATAGACAACAGGCTGTTGTCACTGTAAACACTTGAGAGGTGGCAAAAAAAAGTAGCAAGTGTGTCATTTATCCACTAAAATACTATAAATAAGATATAGGCTTGGTAGTTCTTTCATGCCTTAGCTTATAAAGAAGATAGGATTTGTTATGCTGGAATAGACTGATTTCTTGTGTGCTCCCTTCACTGTGGTGACTGTGACCAGATGCCCTGGTGGGATGAGCTGAGCCCCACAGTGAGCAGGTTATTCCCAGGTTTATGAGTTTCATCTGAGCAGAGCAGGAATGCTTGTACTGCCCTGGGTGTTGCTGATGTCAGAAACTTGAGACACTTCACAGTGCTCCTTTCCTTCTTGGGATATCACTGCATTTTTGGATCACTGCTGTGTGGGATGACTGCCTTGGATGAAGATGTCCAAAACAACAAGAGGTTGCAACAATTTTAAACTCCCCCAAGATATAAGTAATGAAATCTTTCTTCAAACGGGCATTATCTTGCTCCTGTTCTCACCATATTTAATTTCTGTTTTGGGTTGTTTTTTTTTAATGTACAGGTGAAGGGTGGTAGTTCTGCTGATCTGCCATGTGTCATGTGTGTGCTGCCTCCTACCAGCATGAGGTTGCAGAGACCCGTGGGGCTGGAGCAGAATGGCACAGTATGGTTCTGTCTCAAGCAACTTTCAAAGAAAATGAGCATTGGCTTGATCTAGGTATGGAAAAATGCCTCGGATTCTTGTCTTGGCAAAGGGAAGAGGTTAAAGTTTAGAAGCAAGTCATGAACTGGTGATCTAAAATTTAAAAAAAAGGATGCCCAAAAGCAACAAAGAGTGTGTGCTTCTGCTTAGCTGTCTGTCTATTTTTCACAGAAAAATGTGATGTGAACATAAAAGCAGATAGTGCTCAAACCCAGCTTCCTGGATAGAGGGAGAAGAGCTCCAGCATGGTGTCCCTTTGTTGTACACTCACAGGCTGCCAGGTGATAGGATGTGTAAGACACAGCTGCGTGTTTGCAGCATTGCCCATGAGGTGTCCTGGGGACAGAAGTGACACTGTGCCTGTCCCTGGTGCCACTGTGCATCACTGCCAGGGCTGCATGCTCTCACACAAAGCACTGGAGACCATCTCACCTCTACCACAGCTCCTCTGCCACAGCTCACCTAGCTTAATGGCTTCCTACAACATCTCCCAGTTCAAAAGAAACGAAACCAGCTGTGCTTATTTGACTTGGAGGAGCTGGTTAGTATGCACATCATTTCTGCATCTGCACAGCACTTGAATAGCCTGGGCCTTTTCTTATTACACCAGTGAATAGCAGGCTTACACAAGCAAGTGAAATCAGCTTCCACATCAGGAGGAAGAGAAATCTGTAGTTGTTGGGGAAAACCTTTCAGGTATTTAGAGCTGTAAAGTTGTCTGAAGCAGCTGTTGGTTATAATACCACCTTTGTCTATGGCTTGCTGTTTAACAGCACGGAGTGTTGGTGCCAGTGATCCCACACATTGTTGTCAATGCAGGTGGTGGTGGAGAAGGCTGTCTGTGTTTAAGAAGGGCTTGGGAGCAGCTTAACAGTAACATCAAAAATACCTTTGAATGTGTTTGCCCCATTCCAGTTGCCTGACTCTGTGAAGCAGCTTTTCCTCTCCAGCTTTGGGCTCTGCACTGTTCCAGCCATCATCCGCTGATAGGTCCCATCTGATTTTTAAATTTCAAAACACTACTTCTGTTGCTTCGTCCTCTATCTCCCCCTCTGCTCCTATCTCCTCAGTGCATCTGGCTTTTTCCTTAGGCTTGAGTCCTGTCTAAGCCTGGTCAGTGATTCTGCTTCTTGTGAGATCCAGCTCTGAGCTTTGCCATCACTCCCTGTGGAAGGGAGGTTTTGCAGGCTCTTTCAGATGTCTGAACTGCCAGGTTATCTACTTTCTTGCTACATGTGTTAAAAGAAGCAGCTGGTTTATCTGATAGTATCTGCTGTTGTAAACTGTGCTGCTAATTGTTCACCCTTTAGATATTTGTCTTTTCTTAATGCTTCCTCTGTTGTCTCACTAGTCAGATTTCCCAAATACCAAGGGAGCACCTTGGTCATTTTTCCTCTTGACTAAATCCTTTACACTTTCTCACTTCTCTTCAGCAGTCCCAGCAAGAAAATCTTCTAGGGGAAAAGTAGCTGTATAGCTATATTTTAATCAGGCCTCCTTTGCATCCATGGATGCAGACCTTGCTGGTGTAATGCACTCAGTTATCCCTATGTTCATCACATCAACCAGCCACTCTTTGAGTTTTCTTTCTTCTTTGAGTTTCCCCTTCACTCCTGTATCCTCCTTCCTGCTGCTGGGAAGGGTTCTCCATAGATGCCACCCCCCTGGATGCAGGGGGCACAGGGATGTTGGACAGGCCAGGTCCTTGCAGCACCTGGACGTGGGGGTCTTGCAGCAGTAACACATGCTGCTCCCTGAAACCAGGGCTGGATCCTGGGCAGGCTTTAAGTACCTTCAGCTCCTCCCTCCCAAGCTCCGTCTGGAGGGACATGTTCCTTGGGAAAGCTTTGTCTACTGACATGGAAGATAAAATTATTAATTGTCATTTTTTTAAGTTACATATTGCCCAGAAAATAGATTTCTGAACCCCCAAAACAATGTAAATACATTAAAAGAACTATTATAAAAGAGAGATTCTAAAGTTATTCTGGAGATTTAAATCATAAAACTTTAATCAAATTATTAAGTTCAAGTCTAGATACAGGCTATTTCACTGAGCTTTAGTGTATTTCCCCTTTAGAAGATATTCTAATTTATGACTGCTTAAGTAGAAGGTAAAATAATTTGCATAAAAAAATGGAACTGGAGGCTCTTTCACTGCACTGTAGTGCTGCAATGATATCTACCATCTACTGTCAAATGTTCATCTTTCTTGAATCCAGAAATTCTTTTTTTGCAAAATGGTAAGTTTGGGCTCTGAACCAGGGTTTATATAGTTGTTTCAGGAATTGTTTTTCTAAAGCACATGACAATAAAAGCTTGACTAGGGGACTGCAGCTCCTTGTCCTGGAGGGAATGAAAGCCCTCTCGGTTTTTGTAGAGGTGGCTCACCTGATGATAAAGGCACTGCCTGGAATATTTTGCAGATTGGCATTTCTGTTTGTTGATTCCATATTAAACAGAATAACCAAGCATGCTGAAGGTAAAGCCCTCGTTTAATTAACCCTCTTGGTGTAGTACCATGTGATTAAATGTGACTGAGCTGCTCCTTGGGGCTTCTGCTACTGAAAATACTAACAATAATCATTTGCTTTCTTTTTATATTTAAACACATTATTGCATAGCTTGGTGCAGAGATAATTACCAATTTTATCTCCTGTGTTTTTCTAATGTTCATTAATAACAATAAAGGGTTGTAGGTTAAAAACTCATTTAATTGCCTTTATGTTAATGACATTATGAATAGCCTTAGCTACAAGATTTTAATTCTGTCCAGTATCCTGTTTCTCAGTAAAGCCCCAGGAGAGCTGCTCATTTTATCAGCATTACTGATTCAGAGTTTTTCCTTGCAGGTGGGTTTTTGTACATAATCAGAATTAATGCACAACACATTTTGCAAGGAACAGAGTAGAAGCTCTCTGAATAAGTAATTAACTAGAGTGCCCAAGGAAAAATGCCTGAGCAAATTTTTTAGCATATTCATAAAACATTAAGAAGAGTCACAAACACAGTGGAAACAATTTACTGATAATATGCTTTCATGCCATTTTCTAACTCTCTTCTTTTTTTCTCTCCTTCTCTTTCCCTTTTAATGAATGGAGTAAAAAACCCTGGAAATTTCAGCTCTCATTAAGGAGCACCTGCCCTTGGAACAGATTATATTTGGAGCTGCATTGGACAAGGACTTATTGGAAGATAAATGGAAGTCAATACTAGGCTTTTTCAAAGTAAACAAAAAATAGACTTTTCTCCTCCATGTATAAATAGCCTCCTCTCTAAACCACCTCCTTAGTGCTGAAAGATGGAAGGAAAGGTTATCTTAGTTACTTCTGTGTCTAGTGATAATTAAAACTAATAGATCCCTCAAAGATGCTGATGGGGTGCAGTGTGTTTGGAATATGCCAGTGTGGGTCCAGACACTTCCATTGTTTGGTTGAGTAAAGTATGTGGGTCTGGCCCTTACATGCAGGATAGATGAAATACTTCCTTGCTGGTAGCTCAGCCATAGGATCTGTCTGTTCCCACTCCCTGTCCTCTAGTTTGGCACAGGGATTTCAGCAGTGGCTCGTCTCTGCTTTACCCTACACTGCAGTGATTGCTGCACCCAAGTGGAAAATGTTGGGCTGGGCAGCTGGAGCAAGGCAGCTGCACTAGAGAGAATGCAGCATCTAGGCAGTTGTGGACTCCTCTGTCTCCCACCTCTAATCAAGAGGATAGAGGCACTCTGCAGTGCCAGGAAGGGCTCCCTGCCTTGGTGGTCCCTGCTTGGCTTCAAACCCAGCTGCTGCAGCCCCTTGTGTCCTGCTGCCCTGGCTTGCTGCATCTCCAGGCTGAGAGACTGTGCTGTGGAGGCATCCAAAAAGGGGCAGGTGGAACTCACCCTGTTAGCCTGAGCAGGGATGGGTGACGCCACAGCTGTAGGCAGTGGGTAGTCAGCATTGCAGTCCTTAGTCATTGAAAGTCTGGAGCAGAGAAGTGAGGTGGCCTTAAATATCTTAATGTCTGAAAGGTGTTTGTATTTGTCTTCTAGCACCGGTTCTTGAAATTTTGCTCACGGTCACACGGACTTGCTGTTCAGTGGGACTGCCATCCTCAGGTGGGCAAGTGGTTCTGGGGGCCAGAGCTGCCTCAGGAAAGTGGTGAGTCCTCCAATGCCTGTAGCATGATGCTAGAGCCGTGGCAGTGAGGTTGAGAGGCTCCAGTCTGCACACACACAGAGAAGACCAAGCATGTCCCAGGCTGGGACCAAAAGTCACAGTGGGCAATGGCTTCACCCTCTCCTTCTGGGGTGGCAGAATTGATCTGGAGGGCTTTTCCCTGTAAAGATGAAAATCTCGGACAGTTTTTCTGGGGACTGCTGGATCAGCCCATGCTGATCTGCTGGTTGGTGGTTCCTGATGAGGAGGCAGTGGTGTGACGGGCTATCGAGGACCGTCGCTTCGGTTCAGCGCGAAAGCAGTGAGCTGGAGCAAAGGTCCTGCCCTGCCAAGCCTGGCCTGTTTGCCACTGAAATCCCCGCCAGCAACTGTTCCTTTAATGATCTTTTTGACAGGCAGAGAAAGCACTATTGTTTGCTTAGTTTGCTTTAAAAATAGATTTCTAAATTTGCAAGCGACAGTTCAACGCGTGTCTGAAACCTGGTGCCCCAGGGTGTGCGGGAGCACCAGTAGCTGCAAACATGGCACGAGCTTGTGGGGAAATGGCAGCATGAGGGAGGCTAATGTGATTAAGTCGTGTACAACTCAATTAGTTTCCCTTTTCCTCCCATGGTAGGTGGCAGGCCCGGCTGGTCACTTGCTGGTGGATGGAGACGTTGCATCCAAGGTCGCACTGAGTGCACGGTGGCACCGAAGTCACACAGTTTCAGTTTGACCCTGGCCGTGCAGGGCCACTCTTGCAGAGCTGGGAGCAGAGGACAAGCAGCCCTCCGGGTCTCCATCCCGCATTGAAAGGTAAATCTTGGCAGGCAGCATTCTTCTGCCAAGTGAGGACAGTACTTAAAATGCTGAAATTTGCCTAGAGAGGGCTTTTCACATCAGAGCTTAACCAGCAAGGCACCACTGGAGAGCCAAGTGGGAGAGTGCTTTGCCTGTGCTAGTGCACAGACTGAGTGTGGATACCCAGTGCAACTAAAGCCCTCCTACTCTCCTGTTTAAAACAGCAAGAAAGCAGAATCTGTTTTCTAGCAGCAAAGACATCAGAACAGTGTTACCCATTTAACTGAAACACCCGACTGCAGAGACAGGACCAGGAGTTGAAATGTCCATGTGCCTGTGATGGTCACTATGTCTTCACACAGAGTTTTGGGCTGCAGAAGTGTCCTGAATGCAGAAGGGAGTAAGCACATCTGCATGGGCAGGGGAAAGAGAAAACTCATTATGGGGGAAGGAGATCTCCAAGAACAGGAGAAGCCATGGCCAGTCCCCATCCCAGCCATGCAGCTTGATCCCAAGTGGTACTTCCAAGTGGACAGGACAGGGTCACAAATCCCAAAAAACCTCAGGCTAAAATCAGTCTATTCCACAAAATTCTGGAAGGATCAAAAACTGGGTTGGGGGTGGAGGGACTGCCACATGGTCATCTGGACAGTCTGGAGACATCCTGCTTTGTTTTGACCCTTTTTCAATTGTCTTATGACTCTCTACCTTACATTTTGAAATGAAAGGCCATTTTTACATTACCCAAGTGGGTTGCTTCCACCAGAAACATTTGTAAATGTTCATTTTCTCCCAACGGTTAGGGAAAGACTAAACCTGAACTTCCTTTCTTAAGAAAGTTCCCTCAAATAAATGTTTTTTTTTCCAACACTGCAGACCAGTTCTCTGCTGAGCCTACCTTAACCTGTGCCCTGGGTGACTGTGCTTTGTGGCTTGGTGCGATGGGACTTGAGCAGTTACTTGGGAAGAAACATCTGTTACATGGCAGGAGATCCAGCAACCAAATGACAGCCTAATTTCTGTCAATGGGTGAGATAAAACTGGATTTTGACAGTTCTGACTATGAAAGGAAAGCATTTTAAGAAAGTATGCATTTTGTACCTTTTATTTTTAAGTAGAATTATTTTCTGACCTAATACCTTCAGCCTAAAATCACTGTGTCAGAGTCGCATCTTTCCCTGTTTTATGGTAAGATGTAACTTGTCCTTCCACACTTCATTAATTTGTGTTTTGTGTGCATCTAGCTAACTATGCAACCCCTAGGCTTTTGATTGTATGTTACACCATTTACTATTATAACAACTTAGCCATCAGCAAAAAAATCCTTGAAATGAGACCAAGCTGCTTCTGAATATCTGCGTTAGATATTTGAGTCTTGGAGCTAGCTCCGTAAAAGGTAGGGATTTAAAAATAACAAAACAAAACCCATGAAAATTATCCAATCCATGAAAAATATGCAGCCTCAGCAACACGGAATCACAGCAGGTACACTCTATCGGTGCAGAAGTGATTGCAAGCCCCGACTGGGGTGGGGTCTAACAAAAGGGTTAATGCCCGGGAGGCACCGCGCGCGGTAGCCCCTCGCCAAGGTCAATGGGAGCCCTGCCTGCTGAGCTCACGCAGGATCAAGCTCTGTTTTTCCATGATGTTTAACGCAATTGGGTAATGCAATGGCTTCTTTGCACTCTGTAGCTCCATTAAAAAAAAAATACTGCTTTTCTGCAAATGACCTAATCTATTTAATTGTTAAATACGAAATCATGGAGAAATTACTTCTGCCATCTTTTCTATCCTTTTCTTTTTTTTTTTTTTTGGGTAAGGGTGCAGGAAGAGGAAGATAGGTAATTGCTTTTCAATAATGCTTTGTACTTAAATGCTAATGTGATATTGTAAGTTGACGCTTTTCTTAAAGCTAGGAATATTCTCTAACATTTTGTGGTGGTAAATATGTAGCCCTACCACTTATCCAGTAACAAGCAAGCATATTTGCAGTAGATTGGAAAAAATAAAAACAAACTAATGTATATTTTTCAACTTCCTGGTGCTTTAACCTTTCTTAAGAAAAGACTCCGGGGACGTAATTGAAGGAAAGTGTTTTTCTTTAGCAGATGGATTGCTTTGCTCAGATAATATTTTAGTTATGCCAATAAAATGAAGGGTACCCAGAAAACCATGAAACTGCCAGCAGTTGTTAGTGTACGACTATTACCAAGGCAGAAATGAGGCCAGAGCAGTGATAAATGTGCACATCTCTCCCTCCATCAGCTGAGGAATGACCTGGATACACTTTACATCTGAGCACCAAGTGGGCCAACATTTTTCACAGCAGCACTTAATAGTGGACATTAACTTAGCCCTCTCCAAAAGGGCTGACCCGGAGGCTACCCTCTGTGGTTCTCCAAATTGTAATCACTTCTGCAGTCTGTAATTTTATCAAATCGCATGCACCTTTTCCAGCCACTTATTGGCCAATTAAGTCAAGTTCTCACTGAGGGGGTCCAGCTGGCTTCAAGTTATCTTAGATGAATTGATTGAAGACATTCTGCAATCTATGAACCCAGTTTAATGATCTAGGTGATAATACTTGTAATTCTTCTCAGTCAAGGGAATTTGCTGCAGCTGTTGTCTGCAAATCCGTGTTCTGATACAGTGAAGTACCAGAAGAGCGTTAATCCGCCCTCAGAGTTTATAGTGATGGCTGCATTGTGAAATGGGAAATTTAACATTCACATAGCATTGCCAAGCAGAGACAATTTTTTTGTTGATGTGTTTTTATTTTATTCTATTGTGAGTGTTAAAGAGGTTACATGGAGGAATACATTATTGATAATACTTAAAACTGGAGACTGTACAGCAGTATGAAACAGCCTACTAAAATATTGCATAAAATGTTTGAGCTGGAAAATGAGGTTTGCCTCAGAGCATGAATATACCATTTTTAAAATTCGGAGGTGGAGCAGAGCTCCAGAAAGAAAGCCACTGGGCCAGATCTACTCCCTAAGATATTCCAAGTATCTGGAGTCGGTTTTGCTATTCAAGAGTTATGCTGGTATAAATGAGATAGTAATTTCTGTCTCCTTTAAAAAAAATTATTAATCTTTTATAGATGACATAAATAAATACATGGGAACAGGTGCTACTTTCAGCCATGCTAGCATAAATTAGGAATAACCTCACACTTACATGATGTAAACTGATGAAGGATCTGCCTCTGAGACTGGAGTCCTTCCCCAGATTCAGAGCGCTTGAAGTGCAAATGAAGGAGTGCCATACACTTCAGGCCTGTGTAAGAGTATCTCCAAGACCTGCAGCTGACTGCATGAGGACCTGTGAAAACAAAGAAATAGTCGTATTTTCTTGCTTTGGTGGTATATGCCTCTTTTCTGAGCCCCAGAAAAGTTAATCTCTCCCCTATGAAACAAATAAAGCAACTAGTGCTAGGTAATATTTCTCATGTTGAACATTCAAAATATTTAGTAATGAAATATCCTATAGTGCATCTGTGAAGTTTCTGTTTGTGAAAGGGGGTGGCTGGGGTTGGATTCCCCTGAAAAAGCTGCTGTATTAATTTATGCTCTTCTGCAGACACCCATTTGCTTCTCAGTCACAGGGACTTCCCTTCCATGCAGTATGACCAAGCCCAGCTCTGCCAATGCCCGTCTTGCTGAGAAGCTCTACTCCTTTTGATGAGATTTCTTTTTTTCTCTTTTTTTTTTTTTTTTCCTTTTTGCTGGGAAAAATCACTTTTTATGGGATTTTTTTTCCGAGGGTTATATGAGGTTTCCAGCCCCATCCAGTTCTCCCCATGCTCTCATCTGCTGAACCTGACATCAGAGATGTCTCAGCTGCCATGGGCAGAGGACTGTGCTGGGTGAGCAAGGCCCTTCTCCCCACCACAGCCTCAACCCACCTTCATGTGAGGCCAAACCTGGAGTTCAGAGGAGTTTCTCATTGTGTGTGTGGACTTGGATCAAGCTATGTTGGCAAACCCAGGTTTGTTAGTCAACTTACTGTATGTATTTCAAGCATGAGTCTTTGGGGATTTGAAAAGTGCTGTAAAGGTGATATAAAATGAAGATCTTCTCTCCTGAGAATTTGGCTGGCTGAAGGAGGTTGTGTGCTCCACAGAATGAAGAAATTGAGCTGTTTTGCCTAGGTGTGCTGCTGTTGTACCTGGGGAAAGCTGTCCTACCTCTGAGAGGTCCCTTTTCCAGTGGCAAAGCAGGGATGATGGCACCAACTTCTGCAGATGGCTGCAAGCTCAGGACATTTGGTGTCAACATCGTTGTGGGTGGGTTGGACTGAATCCCTGTGGGTTCACAGGCCCTATCTGGGTTCCTGGGGCCACCTCCCTGGGGAAGATGGGCCCATAGTGAGAGTCCTCAAGCAGTTCCTTTCCTGTGCCCCTCTCCTCCAAAAGGTGCTGTGGCTGGGGTGGGAATGTCTCTGCACCACGGGCTGTACTGGCTGGGTACAACACGGATTTTCAGGGGGTTTTGGGGGAGAAGAGGGTCAGATGTGTGCTCTGCCATTTATGAAATTAGTGAGCCATAATTTCATACGTGCATGCAGTAGAAAATCTTTGATGCTAACCATAGAAAATAACTCTGAAATTAGCTGCACCGAGGGCATGCTCCTGCCTGAGTGGGTTGATCTGCACAGAGCTGAGCCTTGGTGTCGCGTTGGCCATGCTTCACTGGACGCACATTGTACTCGCCCTGCTGTTCTGCTCAGAAGGGAGAATGGGGCCAGGGATCTCTCCCTGTAGCAGGGCTTAGATTAAAGTGTATATGACTAAGGAAGCTTGGTATGGCCACAGAGAACATCTTGTTCCCTATATTTAGCCATAGGCAATGTCAAGTACTGTATGTTACATGAGTGCTTTTCTCCAGTCCTGTAGGCCTTGTTTTAGAGGTTGACTGTGTGAGTCGAAGGGCTTAGTTTTAAAATAACAGTCCTACAAAAAATATTTGGTTTTTCATCTTTGCCACCCGGAACAGCAATACCCAAATGAGGGGGCTGCCTTGTATGAGACAGAAAGCAAAATCTCTGCTCTTGCAGCTCTGCAGCATCTCCTGCCAGGGCCAGGCACTGCTGTGGCAGCAGCCCTGGTGCAGCGTTACATTTTCACCATAGATGCACTAAAAGGAGAGGTTAATTAGCATGGCTGCCTTTGATCCTCTGCTTGAGAGGGAAGAGAGAATTTAGTCAGTAACACTAGCCAGCTTCCAAACACTTTATGGATTTTGGCAAGAGGCATCACAGTCATAACATTTGAATATTAGCACTTTATAGCTCCGCCACACTAACAACTGCTAATTAGGCAGCTTGGACATGGCTGGGAGCTGCCTTGAACCTTGTGTAGTAATTTACACCTGTGCACAGCTACAGCTCTGATATGGGAACATTTTACACCCAGTTCACATGTACGGAGACGATTAGCAGCAGTGAAGCCAGCAGAAAGCCTGATATTGGATTCCTCTTGCATTCCCCCCTCTTCTCAGCACTTAATTTTGCTTTCCTGGAACACCCAGAGGTAGAGTGTGGGAAACCCCTGGGCTGCCATCTCATCTACCACGGCATCTTTGCAGAACTTGCTGTACTAAATCCCAGGATGGAATTTATTTCAGCAGAGCCCAACCACTTTTAACTGGCCCAGGGACTTCATCCTCCAAATAACCTCCTGTAGCTTTATCAAAATCCAGAGATATGTTTTCTCCCCATGCCAATAATAGATTTTTTTGCTTGGCCAACAGCAATACTGAAGTTGAAGTGTTTGATGCTTTATACTTGAGTATTGTTTACTTCAATTTTCATTGTGCTCCCTCTTGTGTACATGGACTTAGAAAACCACTATCTGTCATTTGCTTCCACCCTCCCCCATTCCCCATACCTATTATTAACACTGAGGTGATGAGGTTCTCTGTTCCTCATACAGCCATCTTCAATTAAAATACCAGCACTCTGATACTCTGCTGCAGCTGGGATGTTTGAGGTGTGATAAGGAAGTGGTGAGTGTGGGTCTCCTGCCCCAGAGGTGACTTGAGTCCCTGCTGCTTGCCAAGGTGCTGTCACTGCTGGAGTGAGCCATCAGCTGAGGCACATATCCAGAAATCTCACACTGATGGAAGTACTCTCAGCATCACATTTCTAATGAGCATTGTGCTGGTGGTGTCCCCAGCTATAGATTTTCTCCTCTGAAGGTAAGTTGACATCTCATGGAAGAGCTCCTCCTCATCTGCTCCTCTTCCCTGGCTCACAAGTAAAATCCTGGATTTTCTGAGGCTCCTTCCTCAGCTCCATACCAGCCTTGTTTCTGAGCTGGTGGGAGCCCTTTGCTGGGCTGGGTTACCTCACTGGGAGCAGAAGTAATTTCCCATGGTCCCTGGGAAATGGGAATAACCTGGGGATCGGGACAGTGGCTGCTGGTTTGCAGTGCAAATGAAGTGGATTCACCAGAATTAGACACTTTTTTGTTTTTTAAATAATACAATTTTCTTTTCTTTCTTTTAAAAGAAAGCAGTTGAGACATTATATAAACAAATGAAAAATAAAGGTCAGCCTGATGGATATTTCTCTGGGAAAAGTCCAATATGCTTACCTCATTATTTCTTGGACTACTTTAAAATCAAATATGTCTTTCCCTTATGATTTACTGTCCTCAGTGCTGATGGGAATAGACCTGGATTACATTTGCAGTGATAGGTAAAAGAGTGTGTGTATTTGCAATCTTCTTCTTATTTTTATATTTAATTACTAAGATCCTGATCTGTGGATGCTTAATTCAAGATGTCTGCAAATGGCCGTAGAACAAAGCAAGATTGTGAATTTTTGCAGGGTTTAGACTTTAGGTGCTTATCATGGCTTGGGAATTCGGGCTTTTTTTTTGGAAAGCCTGCATTGAAGCTCTTTAATAAAAAGGAAAGTTAGCAATGAAAGCTTGCAATCAAATAAACAACAAAAGGGCAAAACAGTATTTCACCTTCTGTAATTTGATCTGTAAGAAATGTAAATCACTCATCCAGAAGAGAGAGATTTTCAATTAGTCCTCTTTTCTTAAACATGCAAATCCCCCAGCCATGTTTAGCAGCACAGTTTTGCCCTAACTCTGCGGAGAATTCCCAAGCAACCTTTAATAGACGGCCATGCCTTCAGGCTTGTCCACTTATGTTTTCTCTCCTGCCTGGGCACAAGATAGATTATGCATATTATTATTCATAAGTGCCACCTATTGAAAGCATAACCACAGGCACGTTTGCAAATGGTGGGCTTGCCCCAGCTGTCCCCGCTCATGCGAAACATTCCTGCTCTCCAGTGGACCCCTCCAAACCATTCCCTCAAAATCGATTGTTATTTTCTTGCCAGACATCCTGGCAGGGAGAAGGACTTGCAAAATGACCCACGGACTTTAAAGGCAGCTAAAATTGAGGGGACTGTCCCCCGTTTTCCTCCTACAGAAGTTTTTCCCGATGATTCTTTTGTTGCCTCTCCCTGACCTCTGAGGCTACTACTACAATGCTGCTGCCTTGTAGGGTGCTGGAGAGAAGACTTTAGCCCAGGGTGCCTGGAATCATGAAAGGTAGTGATATGATGTGAAATACATGTTCCTCATTAAAGAATGGGATTTCTCTTAATGATGCAAGAAACAATAAATAGTACAAAAGAACTAAGAAGTAAATAGATGAGAGTCTCACATGACTGGATGTTATTTGATCATTCTTAGATAAGGAGTAAATGTAACTTCTTTACAGATGTAAATTCAAGTAGTTTTAGAATAAATATATATTTTTTTAATCTGCTGTTGCATATTAGACCATTTTCCTGAGAATATAAGTGTGTTTGTATAAAGAACAGGCTTTTCCTTTACTCAAACACACAGGATACAAATAATTTTCAGTTTGCCATAAAAATGACTTTCAAAAAAGATATAATTATGAATTAGGAATAGCATCTAAATAAAAGACTTGAATGCTAGTGGCTAGAATTAAGCATAGCCGTATGTTTCTACAAAAGGTCAATTGTGATTTTAATTACTCTTATGTAAACTAGCTGATGTTTGAACCGCAGTTATAATTAATATACATGCCTTATTGCCATGTTACTGCATTTTTGATCATGGCAGACTTATTGTGTCTGGACAGTCCGAACGAACATATAGATGGATGTGAACCTCTTTGGGCCGATTTTCTGTTACACCAGATTTATGGTGGTATAACAGCACGAGCTCTGACTGCTCTGCACGGAGATCGATCTGGGGCATCAGAGGGGGCAGGAGAGGTGTGCGTTCAGCGATGGGAAGCACTGCTCCAGGACAGCAGGGTGGATGGCAAGCAGCTGTAAGCGAGGCCTGGAAATACAGTTGCAATGTCTTCCTTCCTTAGAAAAGTTTCCAGAGGGAGCTGCAGTCAGGGACTGCACAAGAGTCATCGAGGGGTTTTTCTTCTCTCTCCGTGGAAAGGCATGGTGGGAAATGTTTTTCCTGATGGTAGATGGAGCTGAGCTGTGTGACAAGAGGTGCAGCTTCTTTTCTCTGCAAAGGGCTCTTGTTTTTGGCTTTCAGAGAGCAGCGAAGCCTGAAAAGCTGTTACTGGAGCATCACCACGTGTGCCTAAGCACAGCCCCACTGGCAGTGGCAGCTGCAGGAGTCCCACTGCCCTTCCTGCCCTGCCCTGGAGCTCATGGGCACAGGTCTGGCTGCAGCCCAGTCCAAGCCTGCCCAAGGCACTGCTGTTCTCAGGTACCAATCAAAGGGTGGAGGCAGAATAAAAATTTTGTACCCTGATGCACATTTTCAACACCCTTTCTTTTCCGTCTAGAGGATGCAGGATGCCAGTTTCTGTCTCTGAGAGAGTCCTGAGCTGGGCTCTGTGTTGGCCTATCCCCATTCCTTCCCCAGCACCGACTGGGATCCAGCCAGCGACTCCCAGACACTGGCCATGATGGATGTGGGTTTGGAAAAAGGATCCTCACACCGCTCTGGAGATCAGACAGGTACCTGCTGGAAAACCCACTGAAAGGTATTAAAGCCTGGCAGAGGTGTGTTTTCCCCCCGTGGTGGGGGTGGCACTGGGTGGGAAGGTTAGTCCAGGGTGGTGGAAGCAACAACAACTGAAATACCCCTAAACTGGGGAAAACCAGGGCCACAGAGGCTGTCTGGGCTCATGCTGAGAGTTGGATATTGCATGCAGGTTTTCTGCATGCCCTCTGGGAGAATTTTTAAAATGGATGCAATTAAAGGTAAAGTGTAAGGAAATGGTGCCAAAGATGCACCTTTAACCCTCAAAGAGCTGGGCTCCCTTCTGGAGGGGGTTTTTCCTGTACCCCTGGCTTTCAGTGAAGCCTGTGGAAAGTATGAGCATACCCATTCCTGCAGAGATGTAGACACCCCAGAATATGCACATCTGTGCTGCTGCCCTTGGCAGAGGAGAGAAAGTTGGGAAGGAAAGCTCAATACCTCTGCTTGCTGCTGTGTGTTTGGTGGAGGTGAGCATAGGAAAAACAAGTGTCTCCATTTCAAATATGCTTGACTTGTCCCTCTCTCGCCCCTGGGACTGGGGCTGCTTTGCCCTCCTGCTCTTTTGAGTGGTGAGGGGACAGTGGTGCTGCTCTGAGCTGGGGTCCCCAGGGGCCGGGGGGAAACTTTCTTCGTGGGAGAGAATGGCTGTTATGGCTTCTTCTCTCTCACACTTTCTACCAGGGACAGGTTAAAAACTGAAGACAGCTCTCCAGCTGCCTGGGGAGATGACACAGGACCTCCTTCCTCAGAGGCAGGGGAGACATGTTCAGAAGTTTATGCAAACCTGTGGAGAAACCAGATTCTTTGTTTTTTAAAACCCTTTTAAGTCTCTCTTCAGCCCATGAGGCCAGCCTTGGACACAACTGTCTTGGATGCCTGGATCTGTCTTAGAACATCCCCTGGGTGTTTTTAAAATAAAAACTGCTTCCACGACGCTGACCCTCCTAGCAGCCTTGCATTCTCTCTCTGTAGTGGTGACCATTGTCTCCTCTCAGATGTCACTGGAGAACATTGCTTAACCTCAGAGCATCTCCCTCCCTCCTTTCACCATTACTACCCGTGCTGTAATTGCATCGGTGGCTGGAGCTCGGCTTTCCTGGGAGGCAGGGCGTGGGTTTCTGCTGAGTGGGACCACGGGCTCCAGCCCTGTTGGTGCCCTGGTGAGAGGAGTGTGTCCCTCTCTGTGCCCACTCGCTGCTGGCTCCCTGTGCCGAGCCTGCTGACGGGGGTGACAATTAGCGTCAGCCGCAGGGGCAGCCGGTGACAGGGACACCTGTGTGCCCGGGCCAGGCGGGCCACGGCCCCGCCGCCCCCGCAGCAGCGCAGCTGTCGGGCAGGGCCGGCTCTGCCTCGGCTGACCCGCGCCCCTTCGGAGCCCGTGATTTAGGAGGTGAAGGACATAAGGTGCCATTACCCACCCCCGGCAAGGCACGGCAGCTGGGTGGTTCTGGAGCCCCCAGCTGCAGTGCGGGGACCTGGGTCCTGGGTTTGTCCTGCTGCTGGGAAATGCTCGGTAAAGATGCAGTGCTTTATCCCCCTCTGTGACACTGTGTTACTTTACAGTGCTGTGGTGTACAGTAGGTTTAGAAGGCTGGATCCGTCTCCACCCATCTCTTACCTTCTGCCTTGCAACGGCTGCTCCTTGCTACATTTGTCTTTGTGAAGAAGAGGGATAATTCTTCACTCCAGTAAAGATAAATATTGCAGAGGATCACCTGTCGTTTGTGGGTGCGTATCATGCAGTGTGTGGTGTGAGCAAACTCCCCACATGTTTGCAATGCATAAATGCTTTATATACGTGTGTGCATGCATGTGTCTAATATTGGTGCACCCAGACATACCCAGGCTGCATGTATGGTGGGCATGTCTGCACCTCTCTGTAGAACAGCTGTATTCATATGTGTACAATTGCACACATAAATCTTGCCAGAAAAAAACCCCAAATCAAGTCACTATAGATAGCATCATGGAAAATTAAAGACAAAGCTGAGAAGAGACAGCATTAATAACTGAGGCTGTTATGTCACCAGTCAAGTAAGTTGCTTTATGAAGAGGAAAAAAGAGCACGTGGAAATCTTTAAGTAATATACACAAGCGTCATAGGCACCCACCCCAGGAGCACATGCATTTAAAGGATGTGTGTGTGTGTATTTGTGTGCGTGTTTGTGAGGGTGTTTTATGCATCTGGAAAGGCTCCCTGAGACAACTGAACACAAAGCCAGCGCATGTTAGTGTTAGGTTGAGATGCTGGCATTAAGATCATTATATGAGTCTATTAGCAGGGTGTTATGGCTCCAATTTCACTTAACATCTGAGTTCACATTAAAATATGCCCTTGGCCTGACAAGGCATTATTAACTTGCATTTAATAAAAATAAAATATTACATTTAAAAAAATTGAAAGCTGACAAATTTGATTTAAATGAATACTGAACTCCAGGCAAATGTGTTGCTTGAACTCTGCCTGCTGTACTGGAGCTGACAGGAAGCATTAAAATAATCCTGAGTGGTCAATATGTGATTAAATATCACATGTCAAGTTTAGCAGGAATGTTCTTTCCAAAGAAAATTATATTGTTAAAAATAAGTGACAAATTCTAAGCAGCTCCTTCAAATTCATAAAGATATGTGAAAGAATGGAAGTATGCTTGTAATAAATTGGGATGTCTACAGGAGACAGAGAATGTACTGTCTTGTACACAGAGCCATATAGAACATCTACAGGTAATCAGATAAAAATGATTGCACATATTTGAAGCAATACATTTCCTTTGCACTCACATAGAACATAAAGAGAAGAGACATGCTACATTTTCACACCATGTTTTCATCTGAAAGCTTCTGCTGCCATGCTGTTCTGTCTAAAGGGTTTATTTATTTGTATAGAGACTCAAGCATGTCTAGATATATGTACACATTCTAAAGCCATCATAAGCAAGGTTTAGAGTGAGAGAATGAAAACTAAGATTTTAAAGGAAATAATTGTAACTGTAATAATAAAATGCCCCACCCCACCATTAGATGTTTGGGAACACTAATGCATCATGGCTTTTTTCTGTTACAGATTCCAGCTGGGAGAACATGCTTGAACATGATCAGCTTTCATCATGTGTTTGATGAAAGACAGACATAGATGTCATTGCTTCCACTTGCTTCAACAGGATCAATCCAGGATTACCAGGGTGCAATAAGGGCAGTGTCCAGAAGTCTATTTAGATTAGATATAGCAACAAAATATTGGAATCTACAGCTTCAGATAAATGACTCGATATGCCTAGGTCAAGAGGTTACCAAAGTCAGGTGAGATCTGAGACCTATTTATCACTGCCTGAGCTCAAATTATGTTTTAAATATTGTCAGAAATGAAAAACTGCTGCCAGATGGTGTCAAATTAATTCATCTCACTGTAGTCAGAAACTGTCCTTTAGTTCCATCATGGTGGCTGCTATCCTGCATTAGAGGGGTACCTGTCAGAGAACCTGCTTTAGCAGAGAGGCAGGGGCTCTGCTCAGCCCTTGCTTCCTGCTTGCAGGATGGATATGTTGCATTTCTGTGGCACGTGGCTATGTGAGATCTGTACTGCACACATGGGTCTGAGACATGGCCCTTCTTAGAAAGCAGTGGATGTTGGGTGGTGAGAGATTTGAGGCCTCGTTAGCTCTTACTTGATTGAGAAATCTGTTATTCTACCCATCTGGTCCAGGGAATGGGATTTATTGGTCTGTAGAAAGAGGCATTTGGGGATGAAGACTTTGACCCTGGTGTGTTAGTGCAAAGGGCCTTGAAGCTCTCCCACGCACTACACAGCGCTGGCACAACTGTCCTGTTCTTTTCCTCTGCTCCCGTTTCCATTTCAGGGCTGTAAGAAGTGTGCCACCCTGCATGTCCCTGTCGTTCCCTGGGCACAGGTTGGGATATGTTCTAGTTTTCAGTGGTCAGGGGAACGCAAAATGACATCGATCAATTTTATGCTTCTCCTCTCTCCCTCGCCCATCTGCTCCTCTTCCCGAGCCCTGCCTTCAGCTCTGGCTTCAAGCACAGTGCTCGAGCCCTCCAGCAGCAGTGCCATGAGGGTGTCCCTGTCTGGGTGGGAGATGCTGGAAGGCCACGAGTCAGGCTCTGCCCAGCTTGTTGAATTAGGAGCTGTGGCCATGGCATTCCAGCGTTTCTCTCATGTACCATTGAATCTTGTTACGATGCTGCTTATGTTGCAGACATTACACAGTACCTTGACTGCTCACTTTTAAAGGAAGTTAATAATTTTTTCACTATTGAAAGCTTTGTGGTGTGCAATTCAGAACCGAGTCTACCTCTATTATGTTTTACATGTAAGGAGCCACACCATTTTGCCAGGATTTATAGCAGAAGGTAATGCCAGAGCCAATAAATTGGCCAACNTGATGCTGCTTGTGTTGCAGACATTACACAGTACCTTGACTGCTCACTTTTAAAGGAAGTTAATAATTTTTTCACTATTGAAAGCTTTGTGGTGTGCAATTCAGAACCGAGTCTACCCCTATTATGTTTTACATGTAAGGAGCCACACCATTTTGCCAGGATTTATAGCAGAAGGTAATGCCAGAGCCAATAAATTGGCCAACCCTGTGTGGATGATGCCTCAACATCCCTGGACCAGGGTTTCCTCTACTCTGATGTGCCTTTATGCTGGCTGCCTCAGGTCTCCCTGCAAGGTGGTTACAGCCAAGCCTCTCCCCAGCAAACCTGGCCTCCTGGTCCCAGGGTGCCTGAGAACTCTGCTTCCCATGGCTATCACATACTGCTCTGTGGGTTTTGGTGAGGCAGAGAGTTTGGCCTGAGTAAGGGCCTTGTATGTTTGTAGTGATCACTCCCTACCAAGCCACAGCACCTCAGACTGTCATCCCCAAAAGCCCTGTCTCCAACTCCATCTTTTTTCCAGTTCTATGAGTAGATAAAAATACAAGGCTTCTCTAAAGTCCACCATAGCTAGAGGGGTTCTTTGTAAGTGCAGAGGCTATGACAAGACAGCATCTTGTGGCAGTGGTGAAGCCAGAAGAGTGGAGTGATGCTCAGAGCTCTGCTGTGCCCTGTGCAAGGGGTGGTTTGAGCTGGAAATTATTGCAGTAGCAAGGGCATTTTTGTTTGAACACAGGAAGAAACCAAAGCCCAAGGATGGTTAATCTTTTTGTGGGAAGGTGTTACTCTGCCTTCTAGGTTGGCTTATTTCTGTGCTAGCACTGGAAATGGTAATTTCATTGGAATAAGAGAATGCAGTGTGGTTTTTCCTACCTTGTACTACTAAAATAGGGCCAGAGCTTGACAGATGTACATACACCATAGTTTTATTATCTCTGTACCTCCTCTGCATGTGGAAAACACACCGTTCTCATTTGCAGTATGTGATTTCCTGTGGGGTGCAGGAGCTGAAGTGGCAGAGGGGTCTCTGGGCAGCCCCAGCTATGGGGAGTGGGCTGTGGCCACAGCAAGGGCCACAGTGCTGCCTGGCTGGCCAGGGTGAGATGTTTGGCTGTGTGTCCTTCTGCCTTCGCAGCTCTGCTGAAGAGGAGAAAGACTTTGTCATCAGGACAAGTGCTGCTGCAGCCAGGGAGTGAGAGTGTGTCCGTTTGGGATGCAGATGAGACAGTTCCCAGCAATCAGGAGGATGGGGTAAAGTGGGACACACTAGCAACAAGCAAATTATCAAGCCTGTAAGCATAAAGATTGCAAATGTCTCCTGGTTTCTTAAATTATTATTTTTGGCAGGGTTGCATATGTTCTCTGTGCTCATTCCATGAATCCAGCTGATTATTATTCCAATCACCAGAGGAAGAGAGAGTCACATTAATTTGTAGTAATTAATAGCACTGATGCATTTGACAGCGCATGTTAACAAGCCTCTTTGATTGTTTGGATCTCTAACTGCGGCCCTTCTTGTTTGCATCTCCTCCGAGGAATTCATAATATCAAAGCTTAACGGTATCTGATACTTGTCAAAATGCAATTTATAAAAGTTTAATTCTTTTATTGATTTAGTTTGGTTTTGATGCCTGCAGAGTCAGCTCCCTTGACAGAACTTAGCGGATTCAAATGCTTGTCACCAGCTCGGCCTCCTTTTTGCAGGGAACAATTGCCATAGGCCAAGCCAACAGGCATGGTTTAATTGCCATTAATTAAAAGCATAAATCTCTTTTTTCTTCAGTTGCTCTGCTCTTAAAGGGGGCTGCATCTCTCTCTCTTTTCCTGTGTTTGTCAGAACACCTTCTGGCAAGTAAAGTTAACCCATTCCGTCTTCCCAAGCACTTTCTGGAATAATCTTTTGAAGCATAACTCTTATGATCTGATGTGAAATGCATGCGGTTCGGTGATATTTAACAAACTGGATTTCTTCTTTATTGCAGTATAATGAGGTCAAATGAATCCCTCCATGGGTTGTATACATGCTTAAATGGTTTCTGCATCAAATTCTTTTTGACAGCAAATAAAACAGCAGCCAAACAAAACATCAGCTACTTAAAATTGGCCGGAAAATCAGAACATAGTGTGATTGGCAAAAATGAAATTAAAAAGAAATCCCAGTGCGAGCCCCCGTACTCGCGGTGGGTGGGAGGGCCGGGTCCCGGCGGGGGTGCCGCCACCTTGGCCGCTGTCGTCGGGGCGCGGCCGCCGCCCGGGAAAGCGTCGCTGCAAGCGGACCGGATGCTGACTCTAAGCGTTTACACATATTAGTTTTGCTGCATCTGGCAGGGCTGCAGGAGCGGGGAAGGCTGCCGTCCCGCCGCGACGGGGCGAGCGGGGCCGGGGCAACCGGCGAGCAGGAGCGCGGTCCCGGCCGCCCGCGTCTCGGCCCGCCCCTGGGGCGGCTCCCTGGCACTGCCACCCCGTTTGTTTGTTTGTTTGTTTGTTCGGTTGTTTGTTTGTTTGTTAGTGTACCCTCGCTCCCCCCCCGACCTACATGGCACTGCGAAGCGGGTGCGGATAGAGACGCTCCCTCGTGGTTTCTTTTGCCGGCTGGGGAGGGGCGAAGAGCCTCCAATTAAAACCAAAATAAGCTGCTTTAGTGGTCTTTTAAATTGACAAGTGAACAATGATTTTAGTATTGGTATCTGTCAAAGGTCCTGGAAAATCCACCGCTGATAAGGCCCAACGCTTCCAATTAGGAGGCGCGCGGATCTGCCTCCGCTAATGACGGCGGGGCCCTGCGGAAGGGCCGCAGACACTTACTGCAAATTACTGACAAAAAGCTCCGCTGTATTGGGGAGGGAAGTACAGGAGGCTCCGTGTCCCCGTCAGGAAGGCCGCGAAATGAAAGCGCTTCCGCTCCTACCGCCGCTGCCTGCGCCCGCCGAGCGGGGCTCCGCTGCGCAGGAGGAGGAGGAGGAGGAG